>JACGCN010000050.1:0-326102 GCA_014905825.1 Lyophyllum atratum | reverse complement strand
GGGTAGATGGCATGACACTACTTCAGGCATTCACTCGAACACGTCTGGGGGAAGGCCACTTCATATCCGAGCGAGCACTTCCCATCGCGGAACTCCAAAAGCATGTTGTCACGAGCTTTAGACAATACACCAAGCAGATAACCTTATAGTACATTCCGTTTTCCAGGTTCGAGCCACGACTCGAAAGCGACGTGATTTGATCGAAGTCTCGTCACCGAATAACACCGCTTTCGCTTTTGTCCTCAATGTTAGCCATTCCATGCAGAAATATAAATGCATAGGTCTTCTCACTCGTTCCAATTGTCGGGGTAAGGACAGCAGCGACAAACCACGGTGCTGTTCACATGTAGTAAGATAAGAAGATTAGATTAGATTCAACGTCCGGTCAAACCAAGATTCCATCAAGCATGTTGTTTCCTGACCGTCCTCATCACCTTTTCACGCTATCGGCGGAGCTGTGATGGCAAGTTTCCTGAACGATCATCATGACAGGTTGATTGCTGGAGCCATCGACTGCGCTCGTCTTATGCGCTCACGAGGATTAGCTGGTGGTTGGTGCCTTTTTTCGGTAATATCTTGGTACCTGGAAAAATGTGGGCACCTTTGGAACATGTTTTGATTCCCATGATAGTACATGCATCGCTCCAACTGCTCGATACCGCTATGTTCATGCTACGACATGATCCATCTGAATTTTTTTGATGACCTTGCTCTCTATGATTGTGGTCAAGGGAACATCTAGGCATGTATAAAGGAGGTTTTCGGTCGAAAACCTGTGTGCTGCCGAACTAGAACACTACGCTGAACTTCCACCGCCCCAGGGAATACTCGCTCGCGACACAACGTTATGCCAGAAACGATTTTGAATGATTCAGACAGCACCGAAGTCACGGTTACTATCTTCAATACGTTTGCGTTCCTAGGCGTCTTTTTGAATGCCGCCGTGTTGGCGCCAGTGATCTTTTCGCCCAACGTCCGACGGCGAACTGTCTGGTCTGGTCTTATCCTTTCGTGGATCATCTACTCCATGTCATATCTCCTCATTGTTGGTCGGCAATTAGAAGTACAGGCACCCCCTTTTGGCTTGTGCTTTCTCCAGGCGGTACTGTTATATGCCTCTCCTATGCTGTGAGTAACATCGCGCCCGCTTCGGAGTCTATTCTAACGGATTTACGCTGGATCCTTAGATGTATCCTTTCCTACACTTGCTTTACCGTTGATGCAAGTTCATCACTATCTTTTTTTAGTGCTCCTCCTCAGCTGACGGTTCTTTATTAAAAGCTTTTCCTCCAGCTATCAGCTATCATATTCGGCAACAGGACAGCAGAATTCATGGTACGATGGACTAAAGTTGTGAGTAGTAGCGAAACGCTGTGCGTCCCGTACCGGCGATTGATCATTCCCTCATAGCTTGTCATCCTACCCTGGGTGGGGTTTGTTGGAGTTATTATGGAAGTTTTCCTGGTATATCGTCCTTCACCTTGCATGTTGATTTCTTAAATATCCCAACCACAGGTTGTTCATGACCCTTCAGTGGTCCAGCGTACCCCTGGCCGATTTTATTGCCATCTTACTAACAGTCTACCGTGAGCAGCACAGATTCATTCATTTCTAGCCAATGTCGATTCCGACCCCCTATCAGCGTCACAGTAAATGTTGCCGCGGTTGGTCTTGCTGCTGTGATATTACTTCCCTTGAAATGCAAGTGGATATATTCATTCGTTCCACGGTTGATTAACCTTCAAGTAGTGTACATGGCGCACATTTTATATCAGAACTGGGGCGCCTTTCGACATCTCAGCACAGAGAACTCAGGAGTTTCGTTCGCTATGTATATGCGATTGATACTGTTCACCCTTCTTGCAGGTATTGCACTCGGGTCAGTGTTTTCATTCTCCGTATCGCGATATTAGGTCAAGAATTTCGTATTAAACAGGCTTTCATTCGTCGCCGTTCCTCGTATTGATCATCATCAGCCTGCACCTGAAAGTTGGAGTATTATCCTTACGACGAGTGCGTGGATCAGTCGTTTCATCTTGTTTAGTGAGGCTTATCCACTCTTAGTTCCGGTTATTGCAGCTATTGCATTGGGCACTCAGAAGGTGAGACGTGTTACATATTCTCTCGCTGTCGTGTTACAATGGTCGACTTCTAGGATATAATGGATACCTGGATGTTTTGGAGATGGAGAACACATGTGCCACCACCTAAGAATAGGGGCTCTTCCCTGGCTGCGCCTCTGCTACGCTGATAAGTTATGATCAGTCAGTTCCCACATCTACGATAGAAAGCGGCCGGATGTCACTAAACTATTTATTTCTCACCTCCTTCGGTTACGGCAAGGAAGACGCTTTTGGCCGAGGTTAAGCATTAGTATAGTTTTCACCAAATTTCGCAGCCATGATCGTGGCTTTGCGGTGGCATTCGGGTCGCAGGCGGACCGCAATTTCTGGAATCCGCATGTCTGTATATTTTGGGATCTCGTCTATCGTTACGAACACGCATATCTGTAAGGCATGCGATCAGGCAATACTAGGACATGGAGGGATCGTGATGCCAGCCGAGCATCTCGTGCAGGCGACAGGTACATTCAAGCCTATCTGACAGATAACTTGTTTTCTCGTGCATCAGATCGAGGCATTAGACCAAACTTAGCACGATGAAAGCATAGGACGGCCGTTCGGCACCCTTGAGAGGCATAGAT
Organism: Lyophyllum atratum; assembly: GCA_014905825.1. Taxonomy (NCBI): domain Eukaryota; kingdom Fungi; phylum Basidiomycota; class Agaricomycetes; order Agaricales; family Lyophyllaceae; genus Lyophyllum; species Lyophyllum atratum. The sequence continues at coordinate 323,398 of JACGCN010000050.1, read as the reverse complement.
CATCCAAGTCGCCAACACAAGTGGAACGTGCTTGGACATGTGCTCTACACGTGTACGATAGCTTGCCTGTAACTTGACGGTGATCGACAGGCTTCGTCTCATGCTGGTTCTTCTTGGTTTGCGTCGAGATACATCGTGACATGCCAGTTCTCGGAGATGCGAAATCTGCGTTCTCGTGACGCGAGGGCGTTCCCTCAAGTATAGTATGAAGATGACCTGGAGGGTCTGAATTAATAGACATGGATTAGGATATGTATAGTGTTGATTGGAATCGCGCAGCAGCAGAATTGAACTAGATCTGATGACTGCCAGTCGTCAGAGGTTGTGTTCCTGTGAAATGAGGGCCACGGCCTTTTCGGAACGAGGTTTGACTGTGCACTTGAATATCTCTGGATAACTGAGAAGCCGCGAAGCAATGTCAGGGTCTGTACCCAAAAGAGGATGTCGAAAGAAGAAGCACCTGATTATACCGGAAGTGTTCTCGTGAACTGGGGTAATCTCGACACCATTCTCTACGGCCTTCCGGATGTCGAAGACGGCAAGGGACATCGAGATCGCAGAGAACAGCGACGCTTCTGCGAGGTACATGCCTGCACAAATTCGCCGTCCATAGCCGAAGCATATCGTGCGAGGGTCTTGCTGTGCGGGTTTGTCATTTGTTGCGATGTGACGATCGGGGTTGAAGACAAAAGGCTCGGGATAAGTAACAGGATCGTGGAGCATGCCCCTGAAGGTATTGAATCGGTCTTTGAAGTTCACGCAGATACTAAAGAGAGCGTACCAGAGATTAGAGATGATGATAGATCCTTTTGGAATCAAGTAACCGTTGATGATACCATCTTCCATGGCGGTATGAGGTACGCCTAAAAAGATAAGAATGATAAGCTAATGCTTGAAGGTGAAAAATACGTCAAGACGTGGTACCTGTCGGAGCGACGCTATTCCATCTCAGGACTTCTGTCACGACAGCGTTGACATATGGAAGTCGGGCGCGGTCTTTATGAGTTGGAAGCCTGTCGTTGCCGATCACGGTATCGATCTCTTCTTGTGCTTTCTTGAGAACCTCTCAAGTGCGGCTATCAGTGCCGTACAAAATCATCAACGACATTTCTCGTCGCTCACCTGGGTGCAGAACCATAGCCAAGAAGAAGGCGTACTCCGCGGAAACGGTTGTATCGGCGCCGGCTAAGGTAAATGTGGCTGAGTTGAAGCAGGGGGGCGATGGTTCGACGTACCACCATACATGGAGCTGGCCGCAAATTTGATATCGCGACTTCGCTCCTCAGAGCAGCCGTCCTCATCTTCGAGAAGGTTAGCTACAAACGAAGGAGGAGCTGATCCTGTCGCCTGCGATCCATGGAGTCAGATATGGACTAGATAGATGCAGTATCACGTCGTACTATTTGTTGTTTAGTGAAAGAAAACGGGACTTCGACCATATCAGCCGTTGCTTTTGCCCATGTACGCGCAGTTTCCATGAATCCCATTCCCGGTAACCATTCTGGAAGATAACGGATCGAAGGGAAGAAATCTACGAGGAACGCTCCAGGAACAGTAGCCGCGTTGAAATTCTTGTTTGCGTCTTCGATGAGGTTGACGAAAGGATCCTCGCCCTCTTCGACCGTGATGCCGTAAGTTAGGTGCAGGATCACTCCACCTGCAAGTCTTCCAACATTCATCAGTCTCAAACTAGAACGAACGATAAACGAGCGACATACTTGCGCAGATTTGACATGAGATCGTTAGGACGAGCCAGTTGCCGTTTCAAGAAGCGATGCGTTTCGTGTTCGATAGTATGCATATGCTTTCCCATCTGGGCAGAGCCTAAGTGATTAGAGAAGTATTTGCGGAAGGTGCGGAAGCGAGGCCCATAATGGAGGAGTACAATCGTCTCTCCGTATCCCACAAGTACTCCACCCATTTCTAGCCTGGGCCGGTCGGAGTATATCGCTCCCTGCTTGTCCAGTTCGTTCTGTATTTCAGAGGAGTTTATGACGATCATAGATCGACCGAACAACTTCACGGAGCAGATACCACCTTCGAAGAATGCAAATTATCAAGGGGTCATTCATCGACGGTATGGCGTATCGAACGTACCCCACTTTCTTCCCCACTCGGCAAATGTCACCCATTCCTTTCAGACGGCATATCCGCTACATTCTAAGGTGCGTTTATTCAGTGAACTTTGTGGGTACGACGGGTGATAGAATCATAACTCACGCCAAGAATGGGGAGACCTGGGACCAGGTGGAGAAGGGATATTTGCCCCGCCTTCTGAGGTATCCGCGAAGAACGAATAATCCTAAGACCGCTACAGCGACTTCCATCGTTGACAAAAATCGAAAAGACATCGAAGGAGAGACTCAGGTTGGACTTTCGTGGGACTGCGACTTGCGTCTGCGAGATTAGTATTGACTGCTGCTGGGTAGTATGTATGGAAGCAACTTTATGGAGGCTACACTGCGCCCACAAACGTCGCTAAAACTCCCAGGCCAACTGGGGTGAAGATCTCTCGGTCACAGGCCCATTCTGATGCGAAGAAGAAATATTGGCAACAAGTCTGAGTGAATCGGAGTGGAAGATCGGAAGATCCAGGCGCATGGGAAACATCCATATCTCGAGATGTGATGGTCGTCGTTCCTCGTATGAGGTATGTCTCGAGGAACACCTGGAGAAAACTCGTAAGAGTAAGGGTCAACGAAAGTTTGGAAAGAATCAATCTCAATGTAACAGGTCAAGCAAAAACCTAGCGGGCCAGGTATGTACGCGTAGTCTCATACCAAGAGCGTCCACGCGTGTTCATGATAACGTGAAGTGCTTATGTGAGCCTACAGGTACGCGGACGCACCGCGCCGGCGGAACCACATTGGTCGAAGATCGCCTTGATGCAAGTCGTGACAATCTTGTCACGCTTCCTTCGAACGTTTCCCCAAGAAATTCCGGGAAATACGCAAACTGGAGCTCGTGGAGCTCATGCTGTGTTTTTCACTTCTTCAAGCTTCAAGTTCTTGTGCATAAGTTACTAAATGGCTCTGAGTCTGACGGTGGGCAAGAGACAGTTTTAAGTTTTTTGACATGATGCCATTTATTGCCGTGTCCACCTTTCAATCCTTCCCTGAACGCCCGGCAGCCCCTAGCGATCGGCAACTAGGGAATGTTGCTATCTTCAGAAATCAACAATCCAGAGAACAGAAGACTTGGTGGATTCAAGTGCCGTTCGTCCGAGAACGCCTGCCGGGTGCGTATTCCTAGCATCTCTTCCATTCATAAAAAAGCACATGGATTCATTGGCGAAGTCTCCTAACGAGTTCGATTGACCAAATTTAAGTGATGCCTAGACCAGGCCCGTCAGTTACAACCAGTTCTTCACCATGTACCCCAAATGTACCCCGTTACGGACTCTGACCCGATCGAAGATCGTCAGGAGTGCGCAATCGTGGGTTCTCCGATCACCTTTAGGTTGGAGAGGCACATTGCTTCTGCCCTCCTCCATTTGGTCAGAAGGCGACATGGCGGACTACATATGCAGCACCGGCGCGTTTTTGCAAACCGTAAGCACCTCCCTGTAATTCCGGTGCCGCCAACTGGACGCTCATTCCAACATCACCCCTCAGTGCAAACATGGCGACTCGGATGGCTGAGCATATCCACGAGAAGTGAGTATTCCATACACTGGAGTAGTTGCTGACAGACTGACGTGCGTTTTCCTCATTATTTAGCATGGGTTCCATGCTCGTGGGTGTCGTCATCAGTGCCGTCCTTTTGGGTGTTTCGCTGGTTCAGACATTCTTTTACTACATAAGTACGTGTTTTCAGGGTTTCTAGAAGGCTGATACTCAAGCGCGTTCCATGGATAGGTTACAAGGAAGACCCGTGGATCCTCAAGTCACTGGTAGACAAGCATCGTTGTCGTCTCGCTTTCATTCTCACGATATCTCAGGTGGCCGCGACGGCTGTTCTCGACAGCGTTCATCTTGCTTTTATATCTCATACGGGTACGTTTCCAGCCTGGTGCAATATCAGCGCGACTGACTTCTTCGCCCCCAGTCTACCATTACTTGATCTCAAATTACGAGTAAGTTCAAGATCCAAGTAGACACCCATAATCTCGCTTAGCACATCTGTAGCAATCCCGCAAGCCTCGAAGTCCTGGTTTGGTGAGTCTGCATGACTCGATCTCGTTCTCTCACTTACCTGTTATCTTTAGGTCTGTCGTAGTGAGTTTTTGATTCGGGGCTTTGAAGGTCAACATTGACTCTATTATTTGTAGATGGAGGCTCTCTGCACTGTGAGTGAAGTTTCTGTTGGCCTTTCCGATGTAGGGCTGAATCTTCGCAGGGTGTTACGGGCTGTCTCGTTCAATGGTGAGTCGAGTGCGTACGTGCTGTGGGACGAGGTCTGAACGAGGACGACAGCTTTTATTTGACACGGGTATACCTTTGTGAGTGGCGATGCGTCCTATTGATGACACCGCTATTAATTTTGATCTCGCAGTGAGCAACAGAAGCAAGTTGTTGACAGGATCCATCTTGTTAGTCGTGCTGTCCACTGCTTGTGAGTACTGAGCGCGTCCCTCTCTCTCCACTGCAATACCATATTGACCTTTGGGACGCTAGGTATGGGCACTGGTATGTAGGCCTTGACCTCTACTACGCACATCTCTAATAGCCTTCGACTTTAGTCTGGGTTATCCTCGCGTGAGTTTTCATTCACGATAGCGACGCCTCATTTGACGACCCCTCAAAGGATGCGACTGAAGACGTACGATGACCTGCTCACCATCTCGGTACCCTAATATTTGGTGGGGTAAAAGCCTCGTCGCTGACTGCTGTGTAGGCTATCACAATCTCCATCAATGCTCTCTCGACAGCGGCGGACGTGGTCATCGCCGGAAGCCTTTGTTACATGTTGCACAAGGCCCGCACCGGTTTTAAAAAGTGTGTCACCCACGCAGGTATCTTCAAGGATCGTCGAACTGACTATGCCCCGCAGATCCGACAGCATGATCAATAGACTGGTAAGATATATAGCTTCGAGAGCTGCTAATATCCACGGCTTATCCCTTTCGTGCGATTCAGATGCTTTTCGTTGTAAACACCGGTGTGTAAGTCCCTGCGTGTATTCTCAATTCTAGACTATAGATCGCTAATAACTCTCGTTGTAGTTTGACAAGGTGATGTCCAATATAGGGTCCCTCATGTCAACGCACGTTAACTGTTCCCGCTCTTCCAGTTGCTGTGCCATCGCATCTTTGGTTGCTGTACGTTACGCTCCTTTCACTCCAACGATTTATGACCGTAATGACCGCCCCGCAGCTGATAGCTTCCCCTCTCACACTCATCTACGCCGCCTTCTACTTCTGTATCGGACGCCGTGAGTTGCTACGGTTCTTTATTACTGCGTTGGAAAGCATGGCTTCTTACCGTGACTCGTCCAATCAACAGTATACACCAACTCCTTCCTCGCGACGCTCAACGCACGCAAGACTATCACGGGCAAGGAGAACGACGTCAGCCACATGCTCGTTTCGATGCCACCGACGCTTGTGAACTCGCGCCACACGGCCGCTAAGAAATCGCAGCAGAACATCTCGATCAGGATTGACACCACGCACGAACGGAATGAAGAAGAGGTGGTATGTGGCTTCCCTCCTTCCCACACACGATGTCGGTTTCTAACTTCACGTATTGCAGCGCTCGCACTTGCAAGTGCATGAACATCTGGATAGCAAGTTCTTCAGCGACGACGAGCTGGTGCGTCTCTTCTCCAAACACGAAATATGCTTCATCTCACTCCTGCCCATCTTGTTCTCCCTGGACCTACAGACGCAAACTGACATCCCCCCGCGCTCAGACACTAAAGAACGCGATACGGTGGAATACGGGTCTAATTATATCGTATAGCGTTGCGAGAAGACCGGTGTGTTGCATTGCCATTTGGCGCGATGTTTCTCCCTGCAGCCTGAGAACGACTTCGGAGAAGCACGGTTGTTGGGGATTCGGCTGGGACCTTCCCAATGTGGAGCATCAGATTCAATGCATCATGAAAAGAACTTCCCTTGGCGACGCGAGACTGGGGGCGTGTCGCAACTTCCAAGGGCTGGAGAGGTTCAAAACAGAGATCATTTCGATCCGGTGGAACTTTATAAGTAACGTAACTTAGACTAAGAAGATAAGCATACCATTCTTACTACTGTATTTACTTTGGCATGCCTGTAATACGAATACTGTAGACCATTTCTCTTGCTTAGCGACCTCCTATCCCGACGTTAAGGGTCATAAAAAAGAGATCAGAATCGATCAAAATCTAAACAGCCTGAACACTTCAGCCAGTCGGTCCGAATGAGGCGGACAGGGTTCAACAAGACATCTCTTCGTGAACGAATCGATTCATAACAGCCTTTCACGGCCCTCCTCTCTGGCTTCGCAGTATGGACGCAGACTTCCCGCCGTTCTCAGGTGTCCAGGCTACCGCGATTTGCTTCGCTCGGAGACGACTATTGATGGCTCCTTCTAAAGCACCCGGTCTCGGTCACGTCTGGATTTGACGTAACGCCCATGCGACCTTGTCACTCGACGGCCTTGTTGGACCTACTAGTACATACGCTCGACTCAAGTACGAAGGGCTGGAGCGATGTGGGACTCGTCTACCATTCAATAATGAACCATCTCAGCTGCAGGGCCATTGCTGTCAGCCCACACTTGGCCCATACAGCAGCATCGCACGGGCCGACTCGCTGAAGTGTCTCCTCCAATCGCGTGCCCACCACCTAAGTATCAGATTCAAATTTCACACACACCCCTCCTCTCGGGCCCTTCCGACGACACCCACGAACGCCCATCTATCCTGGACACGAAGTGCACCCCTCATTCCCATACATACACACTTATCGCCCAATAACAGCGCAGAGGGAAGCACACCGCCCATGGATACAGACCTGTTCTGAGGCTCTCGGAGGAACCCCTTTTCCTCGCCGAGTCTCATGGCTCCTTCACCATTGAAGCGGGAAAAAGACCAAGTTGGAAGGGAGGAGGATTCGCCCGTGCTGGTTCGCCTTTGGTGACGCTAGGTGGTGGTTGGGCTTAGAACGGGATCGGGTATACGCTTCCTGTCAGCCCGGGATCTACGACTTCGGCCGGGGGTCAAGGGTGTTTTGCATGGTCGTAACTCTAGCCCTATGACACCATCCGCGAAACGACTCCTATTTCCTGTGCGATAGTATATAAGCATAAGCATGCCATCCCGCCTCGTCCAATTCTTACAACCGACATACGCTATACTCACTATCAGCCTGTGTTGTAGGACCTGTTTGAGGAGTACCAGCGTCCATTTCCACAGCCAGAAGCACGAGGATCCCTGACGAGAACGCATCTTCAATTGAGCAAAACCCGGCGCCGTCATTCTGTCTGGGTCCCCCTAATCCTCGTCCTCGTCCCCATCACCCACCCCATAAGGCTCTTCTCCCTCTTCTCAACATCCCACACGCGGTCTTGGACCGGACAACACCCGGACGATCACCTCATAGATTCCTTCCCTAAACTCACCCCAGAAGACCCAAAACACCCTCCACCTCCCAAGAGACGCTCTTCACCACCCTACACACAACACACCGCGAAACCCGCCAATGCTAGGCATACTCAACCGCCTCGGATCGCACACCCTCCGCACCCTCCTCCCCCTCTTCCTGGTTCCCCTCATCGCCCTCGGCTCCCTCGGCGTCATCGCAGGCCTCGTCCTGTCCTTGATCTGCATGGACTTCTTTGAGGTCCTACGCGCCGTCTCATCCCGTTGTTTGTCGCGTGCACCGCCCCCTCCGATGAGAAAGAAGAAAGAACGGAGGAGGAAGGGGGTGGCTAACGGTTCTGGTGTCCCGGGGGGAGGGGTGTACCACAACAAGTAGAGGGGAGGTGGTGGGGATGAGACGATACTTGATTTTGGGGGAGGGTGGGACGAGGGGTGGGGTGTACGGGTGGGGTGGGCTTGGTCTGGGGTGTATTTGGGGGGAGGGAGTCGGTGGGACTAGAATGGGTTGTGAGCGATATGTAACTTCCGTACCGCATCTGCACTTCTTCGTATTCGCATGTATGGATCGAAATGGGAGGCATTCAGAGAGCGGGATGAGATGAGTTGGCGGCCTAGACGCACCGAAGACCCCGGTATGTTGTTATGAACAAGACGAGGTGGTATCACGGTCGTGGCATTGAGGAGTGGTATCAGGACTTGCAGACCTGCTCGACTGTCGTGGACCGATTCTCAGTGCCATGCCATAACAAAACTGAGTGGACGAACCGCACATGTACAAATCACGGATTCGACGCGCGACCAGAGTCGGACCATGTTTCGGATACAGTCTAAGCGGGCATCGGGTTAGCCAGACGTGTGTACTGAGTCTGTCCCGCGGACGGTCGGGGTCCCGAGCATGTTGAAAATCTCGGTAACATCGTACTTGTCAAATTCACCATGCCTACCGCCCTCACCCACCTCGCCTCCCACACCCTCCACACCCGAAGAAGGAACGAAGAAAGAAGGGAGTGGGTGACGGTTCTGGTGTAGGGGGAGGGGTGTGCCGCACCAAGTAGAGAAGAGTTGGTGGGGCTGAGACGAGACTTGATTTGGGGGGAGGGTGGGACGAGGGGTGGGTGTGGTCTTGGTCTGGGGGGAGGAAGTCGGTGAGACTAGAGTGGGTTCTGGGTGATATGTAACTTCGGTACCGCATCTGTACTTCTTCATATTCGTATGTATGGACCGAAATGGAGGGCATTCAGAGAGTGGGGTGTGGTGACTTGTCGTCCTACGCGCACCGAAGACCTCAGTATGGTGGGTGGTATCCAACACAAGATGGAACTATAACGGTCGTGGCGTTGTTGGGTGATACGACCGTTGCGTGAGAGCATACAGAGGTAAAAGCGAATGAGGTGGAAGAGCTGATTAGGCTACCTCTTCAGAACTTGCAGACCTGCTCAATTGCCGTGAGTCGAGTTCCAGCGCCATACCAGAACGAATTGAGTGGACGAACCGTACGTGTACATTCCACGGATTCCGGCAGGCATCGATACTGAAAAACCATGTTTCGGGCAGAGCAGGAATCAGGAATGGGTCAGCCAGGTCCAGCGAGGCTGCTGCACAGACGTGTCTACCGCCATCCCACGGAATCGGGTCGTGAGCGGTATGTAATTTCCGTACCGCCGATGCGAATTCGTATGTATGCATCGAAATGGGAGACATTCACATAGTGGGATGTGATGAGTTGTCGGCCTAAGCGCAATGGGGACCCCGGTATGTTGTTATGTATGTAGAAGACGAGGTGAGAATAGCACGGGTGTGGCATTGATATTGATGATGGCACGACCATCGCGTTGGGCACTCAGACGTAAAAGCGGACTAGCCTTGGAAGAGCTGATGCTACCTCTTCAGGACTTGCAGTCTTGCTCGACTGCCATAAGCCGATTTCCAGGTGCCATACCATAACAATTTGAGTGGACGAACCGTGCACGTACATTTTACGGATTCGACGCGACGACCGCGCACCCATCGATAGTGCAGAAAACCACGTTGCGGGTAGAGCAGGAGTTGGCAATGGGTCACCCAGGTCCAGCGAGGCCGCACAGACGTGTTTACTGCCATCCGAAATCGGGTTGTGAGGGATGTGTAACCTCGGTACCCCATCTGTACTTCTTCGTATTCGTATGTATGGGTCGAAATGGGCGGCTTTCAGAGAGCGGGATTTGACGACTTTGTCGGCGTACCCGCACCGAAGTGCAAGACGAGGTGAGGATATCGCGGTCATGGCATTGATATTGATGACTGGTACGACCGTCGCGTTAGGGTATACACAGGTGAAGGTGGACGAGGTTGCAGAGCTGATGCTACCTTTTCAGAACTTGCAGGCCTGCTCGACTGTCGTGGACCGATTCTCAGTGCCATGCCATAACAAGACTGAGTGGACGAACCGCACATGTACAAACCACGGATCCGACGCGCGACCAGAGTCGGACCATGTTTCGGATAGAGTCTAAGCAGGCATCGGGTTAGCCATAGACGTGTGTACTGAGTCTGTCCCACGGACGCTCGGGGTCCCGAGCATATTTGAGATCTCGGTATGATCATACTTGTTAGTACCGATGGGCACTTGGGATATTGTTGCGTCGACCCTACTTAAGTGGGAGGAGGAGGCTGTTCGAAATAATTTGAGGGTTCATTTCGACCCCGGATTTGGCCCTCGCGACGACGCGTGCTCGATCATCTTCATCACGTGGAGGCTACGCGACCCCCCCTGACGCGGCGTTCAGGCCGATGGCCAGGACTCGCCGCTCGCGACTTCACCTGGCACGCCACAAATATTCCACGCTGTCAATCCAAGCGCCGCACTATTACTAACCACCTCGCCGCTCGAGACTCAAGCAAGGTCCCCGTCAAAGACTTCGGACTCAAGCCAGGCCCGAGATTACATAAGCACTCATATGTTCGCGTGTTTTTGATGTCATGCCGCAATATCTCACAAGAAGATTGCGAGGTCTTGACTTGTCTCCACGACCATACGGACTACTCCTGACGACGCTGCCCCCCTCCATCTCGGCTTTTTTGCGCACAGGCTACTCCCTCGCTGGAACCCCTAAAGGACTTGAAGCTAGGCTAACTTGAACTCTCCAACTCTGAATCGACATTCTCACGAGGGCGTCTAAGGCCGCGAATAATGAAACTATCTATTCCTGAGGGATTGCTCCCCCAACCGCCCAGCTTCGGCAAGAAGAAGTACTATCAGATCCACCAGGTGCTCGGTACGGGCACGTTTGGCAAAGTCGCGGTACGTTATCGCTGCCGCAGCGCTTCTAGACCCCAGACCCAGACCCACGAGATGAGCTGACGGTGTATCCTATCCTGTTTTCTAGCGCGCGAGCTGGCATGTCCCTCCTGAGCAGGTTGCCGTAGCCGAGCGCGGTGCGTCCGCAGGAGGGAGAAGGCGCAGGCAGCGCCTCGAACGCGCGCTCAAACTCAGGCAGCAACAGCAAGGGCGAGACGAGCGGGATCGTAAAGGACGTCGCGCTCAAGATGATCCCGAAGAGAAGGTCAAAGGGAACGAGGCGAGCGTGTGGGGCGAGATGGAGGTGCTCAAGGGGCTGGACCATCCCAACATCGTACGTCTTCTCCTGCCGCGGTAACTTTAACTTGAGAGGACGCATGAGTACTGAGAGAGGTGATAGGTCAAGTTCTATGAATGGTTCGAGTCGCGCACGAAGTATTACTTGTCGTTCGAGCTTGCGGTTGGGGGGGAGCTGTTTGAGCGGATCTTGCAGAAGGGGAAGTTCACAGAGCAGGACGCGGTGGCTGTTGTACGGTGCGTTCATTCTCGCTTCTTTTCACGATGGAAAATAGCTTAAGGGTATACACAGGTCTATTTTGTCCGGAGTCAAATACTTACACGAGCACGATATCGTGCACCGGGACCTGAAGTACGTCGTATATCCATCCTCCCCCTCCTCCTCCTCCCCGCTTACAACGCATACACCAACAGACCCGAAAACATCCTCTACCGCACTAAAGAGCCCGACAGCGACATCGTCATCGCCGACTTTGGAATGTACGTCCCCTCCCCCTGCCCCGCGCATACAGTCCAGCCTTACCAACCAACCACCCTTCCCTCCCACGCAGTGCGAAACACCTCCACTCCCCCGAAGAACAACTCCACTCGCTCGCAGGGAGCTTCGGGTACGTCGCGCCGGAAGTTCTAAACAAAGACGGGCACGGCAAAGCCGTGGACATCTGGTCCACTGGGTGCGTCATCCATGATCACCTTCTATTTTTGTAATTTAACAATTCGCCAGGATCATCACGTACGTGCTGCTGTGCGGATACTCACCTTTCCGGTCAGAGACGTGAAGGTCCTGATACGGGAGACGACGGAGGCCAAGATCGAGTTTCACGACCGATACTGGAAGAACGTGTCTAAAGAAGGTACTCCCCCTCTCCCCTCCCCTCCCCTCCCCCTTGCTGATCCAAGCCTGTTACCGTTTTGGCAGCCAAAGACTTCATCAGAACCCTCCTCCAGCCCGACCCCGCCAAACGCCCCACAGCCGCCGAAGCCGCCTCCCACCGCTGGCTCACCACCCACGAGCCCTCGGCGGAGCACGACCTCTCCCACGGGCTGCGCGACCACTTCGACCCGCGCGCGCGGTGGAAGAGTGCTATCGCGTCTGCGAGGGCTTTGAATCGGCTCGGCTCGGGGCTCTCAGGCGTGAGTCGGGCGAGTACGGGGGCGACGGGGGGGAGTAAGACTAGCGGGGGTGGTTGGATTCGGATGAGGAGGGGGAGGAGGGGAGGGCGGATCCGGGGACGAATGAGCATGTGACTGTGACGACGCCGAGGGAGGAGGAGGGGGAGAGGTTGGATGTGCCGAGTAAGGGGCATGAGTTGAGGAGGAAGCCTGAGGTGCATCTGCCGCCGCATGTGAGGCCGCCGACGCCTGTACTCGAGGCTGTGGCGGAGAAGGAGAAGGAGAAGGACGACAAGAGCAATAGCAAGAGCAACGCCGATATTGACCCTGACACCAACTCCGACACTAACAACAACTCCGCCAGCAACGCCCACACCAACACCAATTCCGCCAGCAACACCAACACCAACCCAAACCCAAACTCCAACCCCAGCTCACCCACCAACACCCAGATCCACGACGAGCCCGAATCAATGCTGTCCCCCAACGACGCCAACGAGGACCACGAGCGCGAGCTACAAATGCCCGGGTCCTTCGACCTTTCCGACCCGCCCCACTACGGGCACGGGGCGTCATGGGGAGACATGCTGAGAAAGTTGCGGATAACCTCGTGAGAACTGCCTTTCCTTGTTGCCTTCCGACTCCCTATGCGCATAGACCTCGCTTTTTCCGTCCCTGGCTACCTGATTCCTTGACTCCCTGACTCCCTGACTACCTGATTCCCTGACACACAACCCCCTCTCTATCTCCCTCGATGTGTCGCGCGTCTTTTAGGGTTGGCTTTCTTGAGGTTGCGGGCCCGGTCGCGGTGGTGGTGATGCTGGCGAGTTTGAGTATTGTGGTTTTGGCGAGGGAGCAGTGAGAGGCGTGTGAGGGGGGGTGGGAGTGGGAGTGGGGAGGGGGGTTGTGGTTCTGGTTAGGTCAGGTTGGTTGGGGGAGGTGAAGGGAGAAGGCGGGGGAGAGGGAGCCCTTGCGGGAATGATTAATTTCTTTTCTTTTGAGTTTCTTTTTGGATATCCGAGTTATATGTATGCGCCGTGTGCGATCTTTATTTTATCTTAGTCTACGTACGGTATGTACCCACCGGAATGATACGTGTTTCCTAGTCTTGCGCTCTTGGACTCGGAGGTTGACTAGGACTGCTGGGGTGTCGGGATCCTTGGCCCTATGCGATGTGTAAGGTGGAAGGACATTGGTCGTTGGTGAGGTACGTAATAACCCGATATATTGAGATGGTGGAGGGTAGAGCTGGGTACTGTTACTGTACTGCTACTACAACATGTCGCGTGGTCCGACTTGGGACCTACTCGTAACTTGTACTTATCGGTGCTCAGTGCTGATGTGGATCCAGTCACAGTGGTGTCGTGGAAATGCGAGTCGATGCCCTTGGACGTCAGCGATGATCGAGGAGAGGACTGGGAAGACTGTGGCAGAGACGGAGGCGGAGCCAATGAACGTGAAGGGAGAAGGGCAAGGCGGATTGGACCCCAAGCTCTTTGACATAGGTGAACGTGTCAGACTCTCCCCACGGTCTACGGAGCCGCGTACGGACTAAACACAGCCATAACAACCGCTCTCGCCAACAAATCCACCGCCGAATTCACCACATGCTCCACCGGGTCCAGTACAGGTTTCGCCAGCTCCAAGAGATAGTGCACGAGTCGGACGAAGATGATGAGGGGGAGGAAGATGGGGAGGAGGAGGAGGAGGCAGGAGGTGAGGAGGAGGAGCTGGAGGATGCGGTGGGTGAGGAGGATGAGGAGGGTGAGGAGTATGGTGGAGGTTGGGGGTGTGGTTTGGTTTGGGGAGGTGTTGTTGGCGAGGCACTGGGCGGGGTTGGAGCTACGGGTCGAGGTGTTGTGTGCAATGGCGCTGGTCGTAAGAGGGCAGGATGTACTTGAGCGCGGGGTTTTAAATAGTGGATGGGATGGGGTGGAGGTGTAAGAGCGGGAACAACGCCAGACACGCTATAATATAGGAGAGAAAGGGGAGATGAGAAGTCTCGGAATATGTATATGAACCCTGAATCAAACGGTGAAATGGGGCCTTGAGCATAACCGCACGGTATGATGATAATATTCAGCTGGCTTCCTCATTCTCCCAGCCACAGATAACGACGGATACATGACACCGGAAGCGGAAAGCTACGTCAGATGTAGTCCTCAGAGAAACCAAAATCACCTAAGACAGCGGTTTTCCAGGTGAACTGATATCAGGAGTAATCCTCAGCGATTGTCACAGCCTTTCTGAAAGACATCCACCTCGATGCGAAGGCTGAGCGCTGAGCAGGCGGGTGAAACCTGATAATATCCATAGTCGTAAACGTGTATTTTGGTCGAGGAGAACGATATCATGCGAGGTACTTGCCTAGTATTGTGAACCTTGTCCCTACAACGCTCCATCTTTATGGATGTCCTATGGGCGCTGGGTATCATGTTGGATAGCGTCCTGTGACAAATTTTGAAGTCATAGATTAGATTGTAGGCGATTGATGATCGACACAAGCCGAGGACGCACTAACACCGCGACCAAGAGCCGGCTTCGTGACCATTCTGAAGGGTTCGCCACCGTCCGTTGTTATCAGCCGTACCCAAACCCCACAAGTACAGTCCTCTAGTCGGGGTCTCGATGCGTGGTCAAGGCGGGAACCACAAGACTGGAGTATAGGACCTTTTCCAGCGGGGTCGGAAGGCGCCGCCAAGCCTTGCGATGTGACGTGGGAACGCAGGACAGGAGAGGACAGGAGGCTGAGGGAGAGAGGGATGCGAGGAGTGGTGATAGGCGTGACCGCCGGCGTCTGTGGTGGCAACGTCGGTCTTCAATGACCGCTCGTGATCCATAATCTTCAAGCCGTTGTCAAGCGATGACCAAATTCAAGATTTTTACCAAGTTCCAATGGGTGAGCTGTCCCCTCGAGCTCGTTCATTATCCGAGTCTAACAGTTGATATTTGCTAGAACTGAAAGGAGGGAGAGAGGGGAATCCAAAATACGCCGTTAATCGCGACCCATGCGAAGATGAAACGTCGCATCGACGTACGCGGCCCTACGAACCCGACATCTCCACATGATCTGCATTGCCCTCCCTTACGTCCTAGGGCCTAGGCACACCCATATAAAACCAGCCTAACCCCTCCTCCTCCCCCATCTCCACCTCCCCTCCCCTCCCCCCAATGCTCGCCCCGCTGCCCTACCTCCTCCTGGGCCTCGCCGGCTACAGCGCCGCCTCCCCGCATCTGAACAAACGCGCGTCAGGCGTCACCACCTCCGCCAGCGCCGCAAACGGCCAGACCTTCGACTACATCGTCGTGGGCGGAGGCCTCACAGGCACGACCGTCGCCGCGCGCCTCGCAGAGAACGCGGGGAAGACGGTGCTGCTGATCGAGGCCGGCGCAGACAACAGACTGACCGCGTGTATACGATATTTACAACTATGGGCAGTTCTTTGGATCGGATCTGGACTGGTCGTGGCCTGCCGAGAGCGGGAAGAGGATATCGGGGTGAGTTTGTAACTTGTGTGTGGTATGGGGTGATGTGCTGACGGTGTGGATACGTAGTGGGAAGACGTTTGGTGGTGGCTGTGAGTGGTTTGACGCGTTGGATGGACGAAGGGGGGGACTGACGTTTGGTTCGCAGCGTCCATCAATGGAGGGGCGTACACCCGTGGGACGAAGGAGCAGTACGACGCGTGGTCGACGCTTCTTGAGCCGTCCGAGGCGAGCGTGGGCTGGAACTGGAATGGGCTCTTCAGTTACATGAAGAAGGTACGCATCGAAACTTTTCACCCCTTTCTGAGCCTCTTTGACACTCAAGTCACACCCAGTCGGAAACCTTCTCGCCGCCCAATCCCGAACAAGCCAACAAGGGCGCGCAGTACATCGACTCCTACCATGGCTACAACGGCCCCGTCCAGGTCACCTTCCCCGAACCCGGGTCGATGTACGGCGGACCGCAGCAGACCAGCTTCCTCAACACTATCGTTGGGCTCACTGGGATCAAGCGCTATAAGGACTTGAACGGCGGCACGCCCAACTGCGTTTCCATCACCCCCATCGTACGTCATCCCCTCCTCTTCTCACTTCTCGATTTCTGATCCCTCGTTTCTGACATGTGAGCAGACTGTCAACTGGCACGACCAGGGCCACCGCTCGTCCGCGCCACAGGCGTACCTCACCCCCGTCGAGAGCGTCCGTACCAACTGGCTCACCCTCACCAAACACCAGGTACCTTTCCCTTTCCCTTCTCCCTTCTCCCTCCTCCCGCCCCTCTCCCCTGTCTCGTTCTCCTTTTCTGATCGCCCCTGCCCCCTGTAGGTCACCAAGATCAACTGGTCCGGCTCAACCCTCCCACTCACAGCCACAGGCGTCGAATTCGCCCCCACCACGGGCGGTGCAACGCGATACACGGCGAAAGCGCGTCTGGAGGTCATCGTCGCTGCTGGCGCTATCATGGTACGTGGTTCGCCTCCCTTCGATATATGCGGTCCTTGGAATTGACTGAGGTGGGATGAGGATAGACTCCGCAGCTGCTCCAGCTCTCTGGTGTTGGGGACTCTGCGGTTCTGGGCCCGCTGAACATCACTACGCGTATTGATCTTAAGACTGTCGGGCGGAACCTTCAAGAACAGGTGCATTTCCCTCCCCCCCTCCTCCCTCCTCCCCTTCCTTTCCCCCCTGAGCATAAGATATAACTAACACCCCTTTCAAAGTCCCAATCCGCCCTCGGCGCCCGGAGCAACGGCTTCGACCTCGGCGGGCGCGGCCCCTCCAACGCCATCGCCTTCCCGAACCTCTACGAGCTCTTCGGGAGCTCTGCCAACGCCACCGCCCTCAAGATGCGGGCTGGCATACCGGGGTGGGCGGCGAGCCAGGCGGGGGCGGGGATGAGCGCGGAGGCGCTGGAGGAGGTGTTTAGGGTGCAGGCGGGGTTGATTATTGATACTAAGGGTGGGTGGTTCGTTCCTTCATGAATGTATATGAGGATGTTGAAGTGGGTTGCAGCGCCTGTTTCGGAGATCTTTTATGATACGGGATACCCTGAGTACGTTTTTTCCTCCCCCCCTGGCCCTTTGTGGATGGCTTTACTGATGTGCGGGTGGGGTGGTGTAGCACGCTTGGGATCATCATGTGGCCTCTCCTTCCCTTCTCCCGCGGGACTGTCAAGATCACGGTGTGTACCCCCCCCTCTGCTTGCTCTGTCGTGGGATATTGAGCTGATGCGGTGGGTGGTGTAGAGCACGAACCCATTCACCTACCCCGCGATCAAAGTGGGCTACTTCAACGCGGACATCGACATGGATATACAAGTCGCCACCGCGCGTCTGTCCCGCAAGATCTTGAGCACGGCGCCTCTCAGGTACTTGCTCCTCTCCTCTTTCTATCTTCCTCGCGTTTCTGATGGGGTATGTGTTGGGTGGGGTACAGTTACTTGTCGGCGGGCGAGACGAAGCCAGCTGGCGCGGTGCCGGATAACGCCCAGCGCGGGACGGACGCGGCGTGGAAGTCGTGGATCCAGAGTAATTACGTCTCCGTCGCGCATCCTGTGGGCACCGCTGCGATGATGCGGCGTTCGCTTGGTGGTGCGTTCCTTTCCTTTCCTTTCCCCCCCTTTCTTAAGTTGGGTGGAGATGCTGATGGGTGTACTTGGGGGGTGTTTTTGTAGGTGTGGTGAATGCGCAGCTGAAGGTGTATGATACGACGAATGTGCGGGTGGTGGATGCGTCGGTTATGCCGATGCAGGTTAGCGCGCATTTGTCGTCGACGCTTTATGGGGTTGCGGAGAAGGCGGCGGATCTTATTAAGGCGTCGCACTAATTGCCTCCCTTCTTCTCCCCCCCCCCCCCGCCCCCACCGCCGTCCTGTTGGATCTTGGCTATATATCTGATCAAGTTCTGACCTGGCTGTGCATTATACATAATTCGTAGCTCTATCTTGGATGCTAATACTTCGTCGTTCGTTTATCATGTACACACGTACATCCACATTCGTTACCCTTGGACTTGTTTATTCGTAGCTTGTTGCTTTATTATACTTTCGCGGGACTTGTTGTTCGAGGTAGTATCATACTCGCTTTGTCTGGTTGTATACCCACGTACTCGATAATGCTGCAGAGTCTTTTCTTGTACTTCGCCAGACAGTTTGTCATCAGGGGGAGGGAGGTAGTCGTAGTGTTGGTAAGTACTGATCTAAACATTATCAGGTCTCACCCGGCCCTCCGACCCCGCTGGACAAGGTCGTATACTCCAGTCATCTGGTTCCCGCCTTAACCATGCATCCACCAGAGGACTGTACTTGTGGCGTTTGGGTACGGCTGATGACAACAGATGGTGGCGAGCCCTTTAGAATGGTCGCGAAGCCCGCTCTCAGTCACGCTGTTCAGTCCTAGTCAGTCCTCGGCTCGTGTCGATCAATCAACGCTGTGCTATCCTATCTACGACTTCAGAATATCATTACTTCGAAGTTGTCCAACACGACACCCAGCGCCAATACGCGACCGCGGAACGTCCATAAACATGGATCGTTGTGTGGACAAGGTTCACGATATTAAGTAAGTATCCCCCGCTCCGTCCCATGGTATCTTTCTCTCGTCCAAAATACACGTCCTTCCTCAGGCTTTTCACCACAACTTCCCATCGCATTCGACCTACAAGGGCCATTTGCCTCGTGCGAGATTTGGCACTTCAGGTGCGTATACGGTGCACTAGCCCGTGCCGGCTTGAATTCGGCCTCCCTTCGCCGAATCCACGCGAAAAAAAGTTAAACGACCAAGTTCATTTCCTTCCTCCCGAACCTCACCCCCTCTTGCCTCCCAGACCTGAGCCCCGCGATCCGTCTTGGCGTCTCTTCCCTCCTCTCCCCCTCCTTGTCTCGTCTCGGAAGGGCATAGACTGGGCAGTACCCCGTCAAAACGACGCGGTGCACCCTCTGATGACCTCGTTAACGGATAGAGAAAATTAGGAACTATGACCAGGTGGTCAGACGTCCTTTGTTTCGCACCTCCTAATGTAAAGGATTTCAGTACCCCTCTTTCTTCAAGTGTCTTGCCGCTATGATGCTTGCAGTCGCGGGTAGACGCCCTCAGAAAACAATAGGAGCCCTGTCCACTCGAAATAGTACCTTGTCTCCCTAGACATTCTCCTAATACCGCGAACACCCTCAGTGCACACTGTCTCTCGACGGGACTTGGCGCTATGATTTTTGCATTCGCGGGCAGACGCCGTTAAAGTACAATAGGAGCCCTATCCACTCCAAATAGCACTCTCCTCCCTAGACATTCTCCTAATACGCCAACACCCTCAGTGCTCACTGTCTCTTGACGGGACTTGGCGCTATAATTCTTGCAATCAGATGCTCACAGCGAACTATAGGAGCCTCCTCCACTCCACATCGCCGCCCTTCTCCAAGACATCCTCCCAATAATCATACGCAAACGCACCTCCGTGCTCCGGTATAAAAGGCCCCGCGCATCCAGGTCTAGACTCCAGCAAGTCCACCACCGGAAACCTGCTACACCAACAGACAGCCGCATCAGCAATCTAAACAATGAAGTTCAACCTCATCGCACTCGCCGCCCTCATCGGCCAAATCGCTCTCATCGCACCCACCTTGGGCGCCCCCGTCGACGACGGAATCGACGCTCTCCTCCTCGCGGTTCGTACTTCTTAACTCCTCCGAAGCGCATCTACTTACGTTCTTATCTTGTCCTCCAGAGAGCCGAGCTCCAAGGCCCAGGAGGAGGCCGCAACCGCTGCCAGCCGTGGGAGTGGTGGTGCCGCCAGAGGCCCCAGCGCTGCAGGCCCTGGGAGTGGTGGTGCCACCGCCAGCAGAACTGCAGGCCTTGGGAGTGGTGGTGCCATGGCGGGCGCATGAATGTTGCCGAAGTTGGCAATACTCAGGCTAAGGCTGGGGTTGCTGCTAAAGCCGCGAATGCTGCTAAGGCCGGGACTGCTGCTGAGCAATTGCATAACAGGGAGATTGAGGAAGAGTTCGAGGAGTTTGACTAGGATTAAGAGGTGGGATATGGAGAGGTGTTTGGATGTGTCAGTAGAGCGTTGTACAATATGTACTTTGGATTTATTGAAAATTGTGGAAGAGAATTGGCCTCGTTTGAGATTCAGTTATACAATTCTTACCTGCCTAGAGCGCAGCATATCAGAATATTTCCACCCGTGAAGATATGAGCATGACGGTTGCGAAGCTGGTGACCGGTTCGACGGAGGGGCATAGTTACCAACTATCCGCACAGGTGTATGTCGGTTGTGTTGAGGTAATACTGGTTGTGACAAGTCTGAACGGCGTCCAACTTGCGGACAAGCAAGCCATACACTGAGAGGGTCCTCGAGGTCATTAGTGGGCGGCCAGCTTCGTACAAAGTCCTTCATTGGATTATAGTTTCGGATCACACTGGTATGCGCACGTACCTTGCGGTGTGGGCATAGTTCGTTAGCTCGAAAGCTGACTATCACATCACTTCCTTCTACACACCTGTCGCTAGGACTTAGAAACCAAGAGGTCGGCGAGGTGCCTTTGGATGGTCATGGTCGAGGAAGTGCAGTGTTTGAGAGTCCGATCACCCGACCTCTCCGTCACCATCACAAACCGCCCTAAACCGCCTCCATCCAATGACCTGTTCGATTCAAGCGCGCAACATCCCATACTAAAGTTGTAAGCTCTTCCAAGCTCGCAAAGATACACCTTGGCATGAGTGCGGCAGCGAGCCGGAGAGCCATCTTACTACCCGTCGCTTTCTTACGTTTTACTACCAATTTGTCATGATACATTCTATAGGCTGGTGGTACCCAAAGGCGCCCCAACTGATTCTCTATCTTGATAGGGACCCCAACCTGCATATCAACTCCTTAGGACAAGTGATGGGGCGTCCTTGTGCGGAGGATCGAATTGTCTATAACATCCGAACAGTTCGTTCTATCGATGTTTGGGGTGCTTTCAATAGTCGCTAAAAGTTGGAGTTGAGACCCTCTCGGAGGGCGTAAAATATTTGAATGGTTTCAGAACTTTATGATATCTGCGCCACAGTGACAGTAAGCACATATTCCGCCCAGCAATTCTACTGTGTCTCGTGACCCCCTCAGGCATGCCCGAAGATTGGCTGAGCTTTATAGTGTTGCTCTAGCTCCTTCATTTCTTCGCCACTCAGGCTAATATGCACGGCACCTGTTATTTCGTAATCAGCCAAGATGTCTGACCAACTTTATAGCGCGTAACTCACCAATAAGCTCTTTCAGCTTGTCCAGGGAAGTGGTACCGACAATTGGGGCGGTTACTCCTGGTTGCGATGATCATCATCAAGTTGGAATTCACCCTTTCCATGACGGATGCCGGGCTCACCTTCTTTGTTCATCAGCCAGGCAAGAGCGATCTGGGCCATGCTGACACCCTTCCGTTTGGCAATCTCCTCGACACTGAGATAGGATATAAGCTGGCTATTCTAATTCGGACGAATCACACTGACCTGTCTATTACGCCCGGGCTCACCACATATCCTTTGAGATATCTAGCAGGAGTTACCAATGTTAGCTTTGGACAATGTTGCTAGGAACTCGAAACGTACGCGTCGGAGTTTTCTCGTGTGGTTCGCTCGCCTTGCTGAGCGTTAGGACGCGTCAGAAGTCCCCGTGCCAGGGGAGACCACGGGATGGATCCAACACCAAAATGCTGCCATAAAGGCGTGAGGGATATGTCTCAGCAACGTAACGGAAGGTTAATTACGAACTTTCAAAGTCGGAAGCATCTCCCGCTCCTCCTCCCGATAAGCGAGGTTGTAATGATTTTGCATCGAGATGAAAGGGGTCAGACCATTTTGTATCGCGTAGTCTAGTAGTGGGAGGTTACGCGTCGTAGGTAGATAGACGGAAACAAGACTTACTTTGCATCGCGTGAACTGTGTGTTTCTCGCAGATTTAGTATAAATTCGCAACACCACGTGTAGGACCACGAACATTGCCATGCCCAGCATGAAGACATTCCGATGTAGCGTACATGACCAGCTTGAACGATGTCGTGCAGAGCTTTCATCTACCAGATGATCAAACACAGCCATATTGTGATCCTGTTTGCGGACGGCTTACCGTTTCCTCGATAGGCGTTTCTGAATCGAAGCGATGGCCTGACGCAGCTAAGATCAGCGTGATTTTCGATGTCGGTGTCGCCAACTTACATTGCAGGACGTCGATATAATCAAGCTGAAGACGTGCAAGACTCGCCGCAACTGAATCAAAAAGATGCTGCGAACGTTACGGTTGTAAGTCTCGTTTCATCTCACAATATGACTTGGCAGGTATACCTTGCGACTCAGACCCTGCTGGTTGACATAAGAGTAGTCTGCGGGGGTTTTCGGCGCGATGATGGTATCGGGATTGCGGCCCACGGGAAAGAATGCCTGCGATCAGGTCAGGTTAGGTAGAGTATGATATATCCTGATGATTCCGAACCTTGGTCATGACGACGATCTCTTCACGAGGCAAGTTGTATTTCTTGATGGCTTTTCCGAGAATTACTTCGGATAAACCATCAGAGTACAGCTATAGTCCGCATTAGAACATAATTGCAGAGGTGATCCAAGAGTGCTCTGCATACATTGGCTGTGTCGAAGGTATTGATTCCGCCATCATACCTATAGGCAAGGGCATCAATATGCCGATCGTCGAACGTGATTATCAGAGGAGTCTTTCTCTTACGCAGTCTTGATGTGCTCGACTCCTTGTTCTTCACCGAGCACCCACTGACCACCGTGGGCCCATTCCGGACTTCCGTAGCTCATGCACCCAAGAATGATCTTCGATACCTTCAAGCCGGACTTGCCCAAACGCACTGACGTCACCAAGATTATGAAGCGAGCAATTCATGAGATACAACGGAAACCTTACCGTAAGGCATGGATTTCGTGGCCATCTTGCAGAATTCAAGTGGGCGATTCGAAGCCAAAGCACGCCGTTATATGTAGCCAAGTTAGAGATTGATAAATGGGGGTAAATGGGAGAAATGGCCAGCTGACGGAATTTCAGTGTGGGTCATGTTGGCCTGAGCATGAAGGCCGCGGCACGATCGTTACGCAGGCTTTCGGCAGTTTTTTATGAGCTGACTTCCCTGGAACGATAGCGATCTCTCTGCAGAAACGGCGAACGCCCATATCAAGCAGTATCAGAGCCACTGCGGCTCTGGTCTGACGGCTTGTACACCGAGGACCAGCTGTCGCTTCCGAGGACTCGAAAACACCATTCAGCGTGCTGCAAGATAAGAAGTAGTAAAAGTGATGCTGTTGTCTGCGTTGCCATGAAGCGCTGATCACCCTCCGCGAACAAGATTTGACCAAGGTAGAAGGCGGAAGGGACTCACGTCATCGGACATGACGAACGTGTAGGTCGCGTGAGGTTTGAGCATCGCCGTACTTTTCAAACATGTCATCCGAGATGGCAAGAAAACGACAGCAGCCACCGTCGGCTATTATATATAAGGTCTCGCAACTCTTGTCAAAGGGAAGTGTAAGTCAAAGCGCAAAAATGAGGATATGCCAATATATAGCGTACGTAACCAGCTTGGACAACGTCATGGCGTGCTTGCCATCTAAC
This sequence comes from Lyophyllum atratum, assembly GCA_014905825.1. Taxonomy (NCBI): domain Eukaryota; kingdom Fungi; phylum Basidiomycota; class Agaricomycetes; order Agaricales; family Lyophyllaceae; genus Lyophyllum; species Lyophyllum atratum. Next base: position 299,602 of record JACGCN010000050.1, on the reverse strand, counting down.
AAAGGCTTGATGATTGCCGAGCAACAGGCGATGGCGAGGCAAAACGGCAAGCCACATTATCGGTATTGGTACATACAGGGATGCTTTACTCTCCAAGATCCTCCCCACTAACGCTGGTCGCCCAACAGAAATGCCCACATCCAGCAGCGCACGGGTAACCTGCAACTCTGGTCTGGCCTATACGCTGGGGACTACTCGTCTCAATCAAAGACTCAACAACACTATTCAGCGTGCTAACGGTAGAGCTCATATCATCGTCAGTGCTACCAGAGGGACTTCTCTTCCTCGCAGCACCCGCCTTGACGTCCGCAGCATGCGTGAAAGAACCGGGTAGGTCAACCATCGGTTGTTGTGAGTAGAACGCTCGATAGCACGCCTGATGACCGCCATGCGAACATATCGAGCATTGGAACAGGAGAGCTCGGACTGGGAGGCGGCTGGAGAGCGGCGTAAGGCACATCATTATCGCAGACTGGAATACAACGCACCATATCGCGCATGTCACGGAAGGTGCTTTACATGTCGAGCAGTAAGAGTAGCCACCTCTCGCCACTTGTCCTGTGATGGGCGAACCAGCTGGCACCATGATAGGCTTTCTACATCGGCCACAGGCCGTATATATAGTGGTGTCCATCTGCAATAATGATATGTAAGTCCGCGTACGTCGCATGAGAATGGGCCTCGTACCAAAGTCGTTGTTCGGATGTCTTCTAACTGACAGTATTTGCGAAGATAGGCAGAGCAGGAATGCAAACGGCGCCGGGTCAGAAGGTCTGTAACGAAGGATGAGTGAGTATAGCCCTCCATCGACCTGCAAGAGGAACGCACCAATATAAGACTCCAAGAAACGTCCAGCCCTTCGTTTAGATATTCGAAGCTCAGTAGGTGCGATGACAGATAACATAGCACACATCTGAATGTCACCCTGCATAGCAAGTTAGACTTTGTCGAATCCAGATAAATGGCCCACATTATCGTACCTCGTCTGCGAAGCGCTCCAAAGCCTCTTGGAGGGCAGTCCAAGCAAAGTCCGTGAACCTCTTCTCGTCCGCAGTCACCATCTCTATCCGCCGCTCCGTCATTTCAGCAGGGTCAACCTCCACTTCCTCCTCCCTACTCACAGCAATCGGCGGATCCAAGGCGAACTCGGATATCGCCATCGACTTATGCCGCTCATGCACGCCCCGGACATCACGAATAGTCTCCTCAGGTTTCACTCCCCTCCCGGTCTCATGGGCAGGAAACGAGACTTCTCCGACGGTTACGGTCCTGATACTGCTATAAGAGTCGTGATGGACCAGGGCACGGTCGCGTGGTGCGGGTGGTAGTACAGGTGCCGCGAGAGATGCGACAGTAGAACTCCGACTCCGGGACTTCATCCTGGATGGGTGACGCTTCACGGACCTGGACGCTGATTTCGACGATTTCCGCCTGCGTGGAGAGGTGGGTCCAGGAGAGTCGGTATCGGTCGATCTAGGAGAAGGGGACGACTCGTCCCCGTCATCTTCATCTTCTCTCCCCTCCTCCTCTTCTCTCCACTGGTGTTGGCCCGCCACGCGCGAGAGGGGGCTGGGGGCAACGATTCCCCTGAGGGGCAGCAGGCCCGGCGATATAAGAGGTTGGAGGCTGTGCTCCTCGTCATCACTAGATCCTTCGTTGGCGGCATGACCACCTTCGCTCCCGCTGGCGGACGAGGAATCCGAGTCATCCAGCGCCCCTTCACCTACATGCCGCAAGCTACCACCCCTATCCGCGGGGCTAAGGCTGTGCGAACCGGGCGCAGAAATGGAGGGACGGCGATATAGGGAAATCGAGGATCGTCGTGAGAAATCGGAATCGCCATCCGCACGCCCACCGAAGAACGAAGGGCGGCGAGGGGTAACGCCAGGCAGGGCACTGCTAATTTGACGTGGTGACGATGCATTTGACGAGGCTGGAGTCATCTTCCGGGAGGTGGAGGCTGAAGCACTTCGGCCTAACGCGGATGCATGACTAGGGCTTGTCTTTCGAAGCTGAGAGGGGTTCCCACCTGTGCCGGGGAATGAGTAGGAACTAGGGATGACTGCGGGTGCAGAGACGGAATGTGGTAATGGATAATTCTGAGGATGAGGCGTTGGTTTGCTCGGGCTGGGAGGTGGAGGAGGGCTAGGGGGCACCACCTGAGTCAACGCTGCCCCGAGCAATAACCAGACCTGCGCCAGATGCTCTCGCCTAGCTTGGAATGCAACCTGAATATTTGTTAACGACTGCTCTAAGATCGCAACGAATATAACATACCTGGGCATTGGCAGCGCAGATCGCAGGTCGATCTTTGTGATGGAATATATACCCGCGAGCAAGGCTATTGAAGACTTCCAGGTCACATTCAGGTTCATTATTGAAGGTGCCCAAATCTTGCGCTAGAGGGGCGTATCGGCTATCGCCAAGTGCCTTCAGTTTAATGTGCTGCTTCTCCGCAAAAGTTCGGCGCTCTGGAGGTCTGCGATTGGCGCATCAGCGGCGTCATTGTAGATCCTCACGAGTGTACCTACATGTCATCATACGGGATCTGCCACTTTGCTTCCACATCAGCCACAAAGGTCAACGACCCCGAGGCTTCCCAGGTCGCGGCGGCACGGGTAATAGCGTCTAAAGGCTTAGTACAATTTCGTAGATCGGTCTGGGAAAATGTCCCAGAAGAGTGCTGCGTCCAAATCACATCGGAATTATTGAAGACAAGATCTACCAGCCCCGAAGACGTGAGGCTAAGGGATTTGACAGAAGCGAACAAGACTAACCTGTCACAGCACCCTCTCCAGCTGAGCCCGTAACCGACCATTTCGGGATCCAACTCCTCCTTACATCCCATATTTCCACTGCATCGCCGCCGGTAGCCATCTTACTATCCGGGCCATGCTTATCTCCGTCGCTGCCTACACCAGTGCCACCAGCACCGATGGCATTGTTCTGGGCGAGATCAGGATTCGATCCCGAGGAAAACTCGACATTTGACACGACCGCCAGCTCGCATTCGTAGGACGGGCGCCAAGCCACACGTCGCACGGGGAACGACGGGTGTAGGGAATAGGTAGGTTTACTGGGCATCCGAGTACTGTTGTCGGGGACAGTGAGATCCCACACCCTGACGCAACGGTCTAAGCCACCGCTTACGAGCCAGCCAAGCCCATTTCCCACTCCATCATTGCCTGAGACAGGGTTCTGACCTGCAGTACTGGGAGAAGGACGGTTGCACCAGTCTAAAGTAGTCACGGAAGCCATGTGTGCGACAGGCAGGCGGTCAACGCGTCCCCTTTGCCCCATCTTCAGGTCCCATCGATAGATGCTCCCATTATCGAGACCCACGACGGCATGCAGAGGCAGCCATGTACTTGGCGAGAAGGCGACGCTGCGCACGGAGGTGGAATGGTGAACCCTCATGAGGGACCGTGAAAGATCTCGTAGGTCCTGCTTGACGTCAGTAGGGGTAAAAGGATTACATACGGCTACTCACCCACACCCGCATGTCTCCGTCAGCTGAACCAGTTATGCAATAGTGGTGTACGATGTGTGAGACGGACAGTGTGTTGATTGAACGTAGATGATCCTTCGATCTTCGCTCTGCAGTCAATCAGTCAAAGACGTTTCGTAAAGCCAAAAAACTGCCCACCATACTTGCTTGGACCATTCTTATTGATATCCCACATAATGAGCTCACCATTCCGGGCACTCGTTAAGATCTTGTTATCAAAAACTACCCGATGGGAGCAAGTCAGCTAAAACATACAAAACGCGTAGTTTCGGTCGAGTCGACGTACCACCATGTCCCCAAGCTACGTCCGTACTCGCAGAGTCAATCTTCAACCCACTTCCCTCCCACAAGTTCCGAGACGCGTCGATACGGTAGCCTCCACGTCCAACCGATGACTTATGGCCTGTCTGTGGATGTGGCCTTGCCGCATCCGAGATAGTCAAGATCCTAAGAGCTTGAAGTACATTAGCTGACCATATCATTCTATCCTCACTTCTCTTTGAAATACTGACATTCTTTACCAGTGACCGCACACCTTGTTCCGTCCTCGCTCTTCGATATTGCGCCTCCTCCACTGGGCGAAGCACGATAGAGACGAACGTTCCTCGTCAGGCCCTGGTATCCATATGCCCTGGAGTCAGCATACAGACTAGAGGAATTCGTTGAAGTCTGGATGCTGAGCTGAGGATGGTTCATAACATGGAAATGGATGAGCGGAAGCACTGGAGAAGAAGTCTGGGACAGAGCTTGTCGTTGTTGACATTTGAAGACTTTGGACAACAAAGTCATCCTAAATAATCTAATTGTGATCATATTCGATCTTGGTGATTTTTCCAGTCACTCGCCCCTTCTAAGTTCCTTGCTCAAGCCCTGCCTTTGCCCCTCCTCTTTGATTATGTCCTTCTCCCAGGGAGATGATTATCCCTGTAAACTCACGCTATGGGCGCTGTGTTCACTGACACGTTCCTGATGGGCTGTTCTTCGCATTGCGGACCAAAGGTAGCTGAAGAAGCATCTTGTTAAGATGTTGCATCATTTCTAAACAGCTAACCACATCGTGCAGGGCATAGGTTCAGCGTGTACCTCGACATTAACTACGATCACCCAGGCATTTCCTGTACGTATCAATCCATCAGCTTATGGTAAGGACAATGATCACAGGTGATCACCTACTTGAACCTTATCAAGTAGACCTTCCACTCAAGGTATCACGAAACGCAAAATCTCGATAGCACACACCGACTTAGACCGACTTGGCCTCCGATCAAGTTACTTTGTTTTGAGGAGATCTGCGTATCATCATTATCGGTTGCAGTGCTCAAAATGAAGTTCATCGGACCTGTGTGACGTTGCTATCGCTATCCAACGATCCCCCTGATATTCACTGATCAACGTCGGCCTCCGCGGTTGCTGCTGTTGTCGAAAGTCTCCTTCTTTCATGCAGGAATTTCCGGTCTCCCCGTGAGTGACACCTTCGATAGCCATCTCGACATTCGACACTCTCACAAACTCTCAGTTCTGGTTGATGATCATCTATCCATCACAGCTTAGCATCGTGGCCAATCGATACTAGCCTGCTACTACTACTAGATTTTTTCATCCCGCGGTATGAACGTGCACTTGGGGGCGCTCCTTACATCATTTCGATCTGCTTTCACTCCGGAATCCGAGTGATCCTTTTGGCATGACAGATCTCGCAGATAGTATATACCCCATGCCCTGAGCCTGTCCACACAAGACACGGAGACCGATTGTTTTAGCAGATTCAGCCTGGTTCTTCACGCGAAGAACTTGGGATAGGCATGTTTAGGCACCTGTAATCAAGCGGGTTCGATGCCTGGGCTTCTCGAAAGTGTGATCATCATCAGAGTAACGTTTCGTAACTTATCACTTCACAGATCACAGAGTCCCCTGCGCCCTATACTTAAGTCCTTGAGACTGCCCCGATGAGTCGCATTTCTGTTCGGGTTTTGGCTTTCCCCATGTCGATGACGGAGGCGGAGAACCAATGAAGGGACACCCAATGATCGTTGTAAGGTCATCTGATTCATGAAATAGGACCCGTCGCACACTCAAACTTAAAGACTGAGGGAAGTTAAGCAGTGTACGGACTACTATTTTTAGAACACCGGAGACCAAAGATCGACATATTGCTAGCCAAGCTCGGTATCATTGATTTAATGGTCCTTAGAATGCGTGCCCCGCTAGAAAACGTAAAAGCAGGGAGATAACGCTCCGGATGCGCGCTGAACTGAGCGTCGCTATGGTATGCGTCTATTATGAGGTATGTAGCCATGAATATTACAGCTTCGGTTTGATCATGTGTGCGACACTAGCAGGGTCAAGTACAGACTGTGGGTATGGGACCATCGGAGACCTCAAATGTTCGAATCCACCATCCACGGGCAGAACCTGACCCGTAATATACGCCGCTGCGTCACTAAACAAGAAGATGGCCGCATTTGCGATATCCTTAACGTGTCCCATACGTCCAGCTGGGTAGGAGGTCTCCCGGACCCCACCAGTTTTGACGGAAAGTCGGTCCATGCCTTCCGTGCCCCCAATTGGCCCCGGAGCGATGACGTTTGACCGGACCCCATGAGGTCCTTCTTCTACTGCCAACACAGCAGATAGGGCGTCGACACCTGCCTTCGCCGCAGAGACGTGTGCTTGGAAAGGCGTGCCTGGGAGGGTCGGCTGACTTGAGTGACCTCATAGAACAATAACTGGAGACAGAGAAGTTACCGTTATAGTGGAGCGTTGCGCTGACGTGGATGTAGGAACCCTTGGAGGCTCGAACATGGGCAATCGTCGCCTTGATCGTGTTATAAGTACCGAGCTATGACATATCAAGAAGTGAGCGAGACGTCCAACTTTTAGGTTCAAAGCATGCAGGCTTACAGTGTCGATTTCGATCACAGTGCGAAAGGCGTTCTCGGATAGCCCGGAGATGGGAGCAAGGAAGTTACCTGCTGCGCCTGTAACACGAGAAGCATGAAAAACACGAAAAAGGGAATCCCGGGTTGGGAGTTGCTTTACCGCAGATAACAAAGTCTATCCTGCCAAACTTCTCTACGGTCTTCCGTACCGCCTCTTGCAGGGTCTTTGGATCGCGTACATCTCCTTGCGCTGGTATACACGTCTTTCCTGTGGCTTCGGACAGTTCCTTTGCCGCCTGTGTCAACCTGTCAAGCCTAATGTCGCCCAAAAGGCAGTGCATGAGAACATGACCAGACGCGTTTCCGCAAGCGCAAGCATGCGAACAACTCACTTTCGCCCGACGATCACAGCATTCGCACCGTGGCGCATCTAAAACTGACACACGTAAGAGGGGGCCTCGAGACCTGAACTCATGACTTGCTAGTGCTTCGGTCATTCCACGACATATTCCCGAACCACCGCCGGTGCAGAAGAGCACTTTGCCTTTGAAGATATCCGGCTTGAAGATGGAGGTGGAATCGACTTGGGGAACGACGTAAGGTGAAGGCGCCATCGAACGAGGTTGTGAAAGAGACAAGGAATGGTCGAAGGCGCCTTCAACAAAGTGTACCCCGAGTGGGTGTGAATGGGTCGGCGTCGGGAAACTTACAACCGGTACGTAGCCTTCGAAGTCACGTGATGTACACACTGCCGTCACGGACCGGGGGGAACTGGGGAAGCGTGCATGTTCCCGCGTTCTGTAACTCTAGATTTCGATGGTTCGCAGATTCTTGCGACATCACTTTGCTACCTTAACGAAGGTCAGGTTGGATTACACACGTCCATGATCGAAGACGCGCTGAATTTGTTGCCGTACTCACCGTTCTTTAAATAAATATTCTTTCAAGTTTCCATCCAAATCCTCAGGCTATGACGATCCCTTCGAGACCGATTTTGTCACATTGATTGGAAGTGATAAGAAGACCGTGCGTACTTAGGCTGCAAGGCGGGGATAGCCGTTAAATGATCTCTCGGAGGGTGGTGCTATATGTTCTTTTCAGCTGTTTCTTGGGCGGTAAGGAAATTGCATCCTTGTCCTGATGCAAGCAAAATTTACGATGTGGCATGTCAAGCCTGATCACCATTTCATCAAGGTTGAAATCCTTTTGGAAGTCTGTCTACGCCGTCCGACAATCCGGGTCACCGGGTAAAATACATAGAAGATCCAACTCTTGATTAAATCACACTGTGGCGGGGAAATCAAGGCTGAGTAGACGCAGGCGAATACCGTAACCGTTGATCAACGCTGGCTGATCTGCTGTAACTGAGACTGCGATCACTACGATCTGAGACCTTTCGGAAAGTCTTAGATATTTGAATTACCCCAGAACCGCCGGCAGTCCTCGATCGAAGAAATAGTAAGCAACCAGATCACAGATGAGGACTAGTCGTCAAGTTATTTACAGTGGCTGCAAGGTAGGAATACAATATGATACAAAGTATCGAAAGCAAAGCAAAGGAGAGAGCGATTAGGATGTTAATAGATAGTGTAAACCGACAACTCGAGACAATATTAGGCACTAGTAAATTCTTTTATCAATCCCTCGGCCAGTATCCCTGGGGATCACCCAAGCCAGTATTTGTTGAAAATTGAGACGGCTGTGATTGAGAATAATTCGAGATGGCGGGAAGGACTCGCGGGGTCCCGGGTTGGCGATGAGCATACATCATTCCGTCTCGACCTGCGTTGGAATGGTATGGATGGGCTGGGTTGGACAATGACGGCGACAATGACAACTGGGAGGTGTCAAATTCCCTTCCTACTGGTAGTAGTGGGGGTGGCATCGAGCCAGAAGTGTAAGATGATGGTGTGATGGATTGTGGATGAGATGACGGCGAAACAGATTCTTGCGCTGAATCTGGAGGAAAGAAGGGAGAGCTGAGAGTGGGTAAACTGAGGGGGAGGGAGCTCGCAGAAATGCTCGACTGGTGGCTAGACCGCTGCCAAGTCGGAGATAAGGACGTCCGGTGCACTTTCGACGTAGTGTGTGATGAGAAACTTCGGTCTGATTGCTCGCTGGGACCCAACCACGACGAAGGGCGAGCTGATGGATGGTTCCAATTTTCGGTACTACTGGCGGAGCTTTGGGCGTAGATAGGGATCGCCCGGGATTGTGTGCGGACCTGGCCCTGTGGGGTCAAGTACGAATATGACTGACTGACATGTCCAGTTGAAGTGTCGTGAAGCATGCGGTCGCCCCCACTCGAGGACTCGTACGATTGGCGATTTTCGTGAACGGCGTTGGAGCGCAGGGGATGTTCGTGCATAGGGTACGCATAAGGCGATGTACGGGTGGATGTGGGGCGAAACTTGGTCTGGTCAGGGTAAGCGAGCACCTCGTGGCTGGGACACGAATGGGCGATGTCTGATAAGGAGTCTGGCATCTGGATGTCTTCTGCGTCTGTGGGCGAGTCTCCTGCGTCCTCAAAGTTCACGTCCTCCGAGGCGGAATGGGCGTCCGAGGAACGCATGCCTGGCGCATCGGGCTTACGCTTCCTGCGGGAATTATTCGGTCGCCGCCGATAGACATAGTCAGGGTATTTCGTGTTGAAGGTGTCCTTGAGTTGTCTGGCTTGATCTTGGTAAAATTGTTTTTCTACCTGAGCGCAGTCAGCAACGAGTCCGACGAGGTCCGATGGATGCTCACCGTCTGCATGCTGTTCCATTCTTTGCTCAGAATCTTGCTGATCTCCCCCGTGCGCATTGCTTGATTTTCAGATGAAACCTGTGGTCGTCGCCGGCGAGCAAATATCATGAACGCGTTCATGGGGCGTTTTGGTGTGCCATCTGTGTTGAGCGTCTGCGAAGTCAATGCCGAATGATCATCTGAGTGAGGTTCAAAGAAGACGGCAATGACGACAGGAAGCTTCAAACAAGTGGTATCAGGGACTCACCTTCAATTTCTAGTTCTCCCTTCCCAACTTCGTGGTACGGGGCGTAGCTCCCGTCTTCTGAACCTGACATCGAGCCGCGCTCATCCCGCCCGTCCTGCCGCGTACTTCGGTGGTAAGAGCTATCGTGCTGTGCGACTGCCATCTGGGCCCTCGTTTTGTTGTCGAAACCAGTGCGACTCATAGGAGAGGGATTGGCGAAAATGAGAACTGAAGAAGACTTAAGGGAGGAAGAGAAGAAGGAAATGATGTGGAGTACCTGAGAGGACTTGCCTGAAAATGTATCGTTGTTGTGATCGGGACGGGCGCGAGTCTCAGATGGATGGCGGAACGAAACGCGGATACAACCCCAACTCCCTGTAACTGTTCGCTACCGTTTACCCTCTTTGTTCTGAGCTGTAGATCATTGACGTATTATCCCAGGAAGAGGTAAACAAGTCCACCTTGGTCATCGAAGGAAACTGGTTCGCGGAGCTCATGACACCGCTTGATCAACCCTTGTAACGCAGGCTGTAACGCAGGGTTTACAGGCACGCGTCAGCGGATTTGCCAGTCCTCGAAACTGTCGTGTTCCCTAGGTCTAACAGCTTGCCTTTTCTGATACTCCGGAACTTTGAATTCCAGATACGGCTAGGTCCGAACAAAAGGGTAATCATCCCGCGCTCAAAATCCCCAAACGTCAGCAAGGAACGACCGTGATGTTTCAAGAAGTTCTGCCACTTCCGTGCGTCTACCTTGGTAGATTCCCAGAACATTGTGGCGCCGTCGTGAGGGATGAAGTTTTGTGTCTGCCTTAGGACACTGCCTCTAGACAGCACGACCAAACAACCATTTCGGGAAGATAAGCTATTTCAACGAGCGCGAAATTGGGTATGTCTTGAATCGGGATTTTTTGACGAGGGAGATCCGAGGTTGACACCAAGCCGACGGATTGGAACGTTTCTAAAATCACTCGGAAAGGGTCACGGGCACAAACAATGTTACCTGACATCCACGGCCTCCAATCTATCAGTTTCAATGGCGTATGTGCTTTTTGTACGATCATGATTTCTGCCGCGTGGGTGGGGGATATTCTGGGATATTGACGTGTGAGACTGCTCCGGCTCCGAATGGAACGGGCTTCCTGCTGTCCGGCAATCTAGCAGATTCGTCTGGAGGAGTTTACCTTTGACCACCGTCTCGAGGACTTATCTTAACAAAGACCTCAATCAGCTCGTGAATACCAGTAAGATCATGTCATATTTAGGAGCATAAACAGACTTATCAAACATCCAACGGTGGTCCTCGGAGACAATTAATGGACGTCTTTGGCTTCTGCGAGGCAGACATATGGGGCTCGATTTCATGCCGTAAAGCAGCACGTACTTCTGATTCGTGTACCTCCGCCCTTGAGCAGATCCCGCAGACAGACGGCGAAATCTGAAGCAGGGGTCACAAGCCTTGAAGTGTGCAACGAGGACCCACATTCGAAAAGAACCCCAGAAGCTATTATCCATGCCAATCAGCAGAAGTCCTCGCTGCTGAAAAAGAAATGGGGTGTGCTTCTAATTTGCGCGCTAATCAGCGCGTCAGAACTTTATATCCCTGAATGCGGCGAATGAGTCAGGAGGCGAAGACGAAATAAGGGTAATATACAGAGTGACCTATACCAGCCTGGCGTGGCGTCTGAAGGCAAGTGGTACTCCCTGCTCACGATATGTCAATCCGACTGAAGAAAGTCGTTTATCCGCCAGCAGCTTTTCAACATGCGATCGCGGCAATGTCGTTCAGCTCAACTCGTCAACGCGTCAGCGTTAGGTTTTCGGCCGACGTAGGGACATACGTACGTACTTAGGTGACGATTGGTAAGATGGCCTCTGGTCGCACGAGGCCTATAATTCCCTGGACGCGGAATGGTATATGGTACTTGAGATGAAAAAGATAAGAAAGTGCAAAGGCACGTGAAGGGAAACGAGCCACAGATCCACGATGGTTCCAGTCACAAGTCTGAAGTTCGGAGCGCCCGGCGATTTCAGAAAGCATCAACATCGCCTGCGGGTTGAATCTACCTAGTCCAGGCGGCGTTCGCAAGCGCGGTAGGAATGTGAGAACACCGCGTTGAACGCCATCCCAGTCGAGAGCGGCTCAGGTCGCGTGGCGGAACCTGCTGGGATTTCGTGAGCTGGCACGTCAAAACGCACCCCTGGCTATACGCGGAGGTCAGGGTAGACACCAGAAGGTCCAAAATCAAGATCCATCAAGAGTCGATCATGGAGATGATGGAGACAGGGAAACGGGCATGGTGGTTTGGCAGTGTAATGCCAAATCTCTTGCAAAGAGTCTTACGTAGCTGCAGAGTTGCTGCACTCGTAAATCTTGAATTTCCTGCATAAGGAGCGATGGGAAACCGGGAAAAACTTCAACGAATTGTAGGTAGGTGTAACAGTCACGTGACGGTGACACGTCACATCTGGCGCTCGCGGCTGGAGTCCGGAACTTGACCCTTATCCTGCTTTTGATCTAACTGGCCGCGTTTTCAGAGTCCAGATCCCTGTGACGCCAGCATGAAGGACGTTCTTACAGACGCTAGTGTGTCTACTCAATACATCGACCCTTTATTTGATTTTAAACCTTACCTTGTAGATTTTCCTCGAACAGCCGATCAACGCGTTTATCACCTTGGGCTGCGGCCTGGAGAAGTGGCTAATCGCATCGTAGGTCCTCTCGTTTTACAGTTGCTTTACCTTCTCATTTACATACTTAATTGTAGATCACGGTCGGATCACCATCTAGAGCAAGAGCTATTGCCGCCTTTCTAGACAAGAATCCTGAACCATTTGTTCTATCGTCTGAACGAGGGTTTCTTACTATCACCGGCAGATATAAAAATGCCCCGATATCAATTATCAGTATAGGAATGGGTAGCCCGAATATGGACTTCTTCATCAGAGAAGTTCGAGAGTGTCTGAGTGGTGACATGTGTGTCGTTAGGTCAGTCTGGGTTCTCTCCAGTTCCCTCGTTTGCCCTTCTCTCGTTTGCCCTGAATTGACGCGAGACAAGGCTTGGATCATGTGGGGCTCTCATAAATGTGCCCGTAGGCTCTGTCGTGGTCCCCAAGGCGAGCGTCGCCGTGAACCGAAATGTAGACTTTGATTTCCTGAATCCAGCTGAATGCCATGAGCCGGCGTACAGGATCAGTAAACCAGTACGAGTCTTTTAGTCAGTGTGCATATGATTTCTGAAGGTTTATCTCGCTTAGGTACCTGCGGATCCCACCCTGCACCTCCAGGTTTGTTTTCGGCCGTCAGCCGACGTTTCGACTCATTGTTCCAATACTTAAACGTGAGACCAGGTTCAGAAAGCTCTCGAGGCCGCAAAACCTCTTGCTTCAAGCAACGCGATCCTTGCAGGGACCGTCAATGCTTCAGCGGACAGGTTTGTCTCCTTATCCGAATTTGCAACATCTTGAAACGATTTTAATTCGCATGCAAAGTTTCTATTCGTCGCAAGGAAGAAATACTTCATTCCCAGACCACAACGAGGAGCTTATCGAGATCTTACAAGCCTCAACGCCAGATTTGGCCACGCTCGAGGTGAAAATCTACCCGAATTAGCTCCGATTTCTGATTGTTCACATTTTCCATCCAAAGATGGAGACCTTCCACCTATATCACCTTGCGGCGTGTTGGGGCGGCGGTCGTGTCGCTGCTAAGGTGGGAGAACCACCCCTCACCACAGGGCCAGTCGAGCCGGTCTTATCCGTGCCCCCTTCGCCCACTGTCCCGATGACCTTTCCCCGGCTCGCGTCTCCGGACACTACAATTAGGGCTGCTGCTGCGCAGATGGTCTTCGCCTCGCGCACATCTCAGGATTTCATCACCCCAGATCAAGTGGCGGAACTGGAACGGTGGACCGGCGTGGTGCGTTCCATCTTCACGCCTCTTTCCTTCCTTGGTTGATCTAATGAAACCGCTTTTAGGGTGTCCTGAACGCTCTTAGTGGTATGGAAATTTCTGTAGACGTAAGTGCCCCTGTCACGATTGTATGTTTGCTTCCGTTGATGAATCTGGCCTGGAACATGTAGCGTCTTCATCCGGAGAAAGCCAGCGTCTGGGAAACTCTGTCAGAAAGTGTCTAGGGATCAATACATGTATCAATACCAGTATTTGGGATGCGAACCCTAAGAATGGTAACCAATGCACATTGACAGTGCCCAAAATTGAAAAGGGAAGTGCGAAAATATAATTTTTTCAGCTCGATTGGTGTATGGAGGTTTTTACGGGTTGTATGTAAACTAACAAAACCATCTCGGAAATACTACTTCGTCACTCGTCTATTCCAATGCCATTATGGACGATGTTCACAATACCTAAGCGTCTCAACGACAATGCATCTTCAAGGGATATGTTCTTGCAACCGTCGAGGCGAAGATAAATGATTCTAGCGGGGCTGTGGAATTCCGAGGTGGAGAGCGCACCCGCTGCATTTCTTGTCGTAGGCTGCGTGGAACTCCCTCCTTCGTTATTCTCTGACCCGTGGTGATAGGATTTCCTAAGAGGTCGTATCTTCCTTGTCAAGGGCTTGTGAACTAGCCCGTTGTTGGGAGCGTGATCCCTCTCCCCGCCAACGTGATCCTGTCTTGCCATTACAACCGCGCACACGTCACCGACATCGACGTCTTCGCAGCCCCACAACGATATCGCTTCAAGCCGCGGGCAAACCTTTATACCACACCATCTTTCCGAGCCCCTCAGCGCAACCCCTCGGGGACTAACGACCTTCTGTCGCAAGGCCTCCATCAAGCTTCGCACCCCTTTGCAAGTATCCAATGACAGGGACGTGAGAGCTGGAAAATATCCGAACAATGATTCGCCCCGCCCGGGTTCCCGAGAGACATCGAAGTGGGACAACGTGAGATGCGTGAGGTGCAAGAGGCGAGGGTCGCGTAATACGTATTCGAGACGAAGAATTGGGAGAGGTATACTGCCAATCCTAGCATGTATATCCGCATTGGTGATTTCGAGCCTCTCCAGAAACGGCATCTCGAACTTCCGCAGAGAATTAACTGTGTCTCCCCCGGTACATTGCAGGCTCAGGTCACGGAGAGCAAGCAGCGACGAGACGGGTGAACGCCCACGGCTCGCGGATGCAATCGAATTTAATTCGTTGTGAGGGCTGGATACGTGCCAGCCGTGACGAGGTCTGATGAGATCATGCACCCAAATGTCGAGCTTCTCCATGGCAGGAATATCGAAGAAGGTGATGAAGTAGTGCACTTCTCCGGGATATGGGTAGCTCCACTCGAAACGTTTCAAATGAGGAAGTGGGACACGCGGTCGTGTCACCATGTCAGGATTTGCATCCATGTTGTCCTCAGGGAGAAATGTGTCAAACAAGGGCACAGTGTTGGACAGTGTGAAGTCCTCGAGGAGCGGGGTGAGTTGAAGGATCCGACAAAGTGCCGACATCTTGAGCTGATACGAGTGGGTTCCCGCAGGAAGTGCGTGTCGTTTGTGTTTATAACTAAGCCTTAGGGTCGTGATATTCGTGAATAGATGCTTTGGGAGACTGAGAGGCGGGATTTCTTCCAGCGTAAGATTTGCCAAATTGGATATATGGGGTGTGTCTGAGGTCGTGCCACCATCATCTTCATCAAGATCTTCATCAAGGAGGGACCGGGCTTTCGAGAACGACGGGTGAGGAGTCGTGATCGACAAGCTCAGACTTCGTAGACCGGGCATTGCTCGAGGAGTGGACAAAAACTCAACCACACTCTCGACCGCCTCAGCACCGCGACACTGCATGGAGATGGATCGAAGACGCTCTGAGTCGTCGAAAATGTCATCAAAGATGCCGGATACGTGATGCTTTTCGACCAAGTCTGGCGTGAACCTGTCTGCACAGCTCTGGTACTCTATGTCGAGGGGAGCGGTGCCGGAGCGACGAATAAAAAGCCGTTGGATGTGTCCGTCTGACTTCCTCTCCCCACACCGTATCTTTGACCAGAGAGAGGGTGTCGTTAAGGCTACACTTCGCCATCGTTGGCACACTTGAGATAACGTGATCGAAGGCCGAAGAGCCGATAAAGTAGGCGCAACGAGTGGATCTGCGGGCTCGGAGGATGCACTGACATCGACGACGATAGCGAATATAACGGCGATAAGTTCTGGGGGAAGCCAGTTAATAGGATATCTTTCAGCGTCCAAAGCCTGGCTTTTGTCCTCCAGTGTGTGCCTCTCGTCACTTATCGAGTTTTTGAGCCGCTGCATGCCCTCTATCAAATTCTGGAGTTCGTCTTCGCGTTTCTGTAAGATTTGGATTTGAGCGTTAACTTTGGCTCTTTCGACATCGAGGGCGACATGGCGGGTAGACATATGGGAGGATGTCGAGATTGAAATTCTGAACCGCCAAACGTGACTCGGACGTGCGCGTGATGGGTCAAAACGCGTTACTTGTCGCGTCCGATGTGACACTGACTTTCTAAAGCCGCGTTTTTCTCGGAACCACGTGAGCCTGGAGCTGGACCTCATGGTCACAAATCGTAGAAGCACAAGTTGTGGGAGATGGCGTCGATGAGTCGGCAAACCCTGTTGCTCTTGACCGTCACCTCCTTTTCCTTGCCAGGTATGAGTTCCGCACTCCTAAACTCAAAATTCAGTCTCAGGGAGCCTTTGCTCAGCGAAACATCTGAATACTGATCGACTGTGCCTAGGAAAGATCATTAGGTCATAGTCAAGTCATAATTTAGGTGAGCCCTGACGCGGCCTCCTCTTTCCATGGCATTTAAACACAGGGTTGCCTTGCAATATAAAAGACGCGGAAGCAGGTTGACTTTAAGCTGACGGACCATCATGTTGGCGTGCATAGTAGTTTTGCTTGCACCCTTGGTCTTTGCAAGGTTAGCTCCCCAAGCCCCTTTCTTTCTTGACAATTTTCATCCTGTTGGCGATGCCAGTCCTCTTGATGTATCGAGCTGTCCTGGTGCGTCTTATCTCACGGCCTCGTGTTCACTTCTCTGAAGAAGCTTAGGATACGCATTACACTCGCTCGTCGAGACTAAAAACGGGCTTTCTGCTCAACTAAGCCTCGCTGGCAAGGCTTGTAATGCATTCGGTGACGACGTCGCAGGACTTACGGTTCAAATTACCTATGAGACTACCACGAGGTATGAATCCGTTAACGGAACGCGTGTGAAGCTAATGACGTTTCTTCCCGTTACCCTAGGCTCCGGGTGAACATTTTTGACACAGTAGGCGAACAATACACGATCCCGGAATCTGTTATATCCCGGCCGCCTGTTTCGGTAAATTCGCTGGCATCAAAGTCAGACTTGGTTTTCAACTACGAGCCGTCTCCGTTCGCGTTCTGGATAACCCGTCGATCCCAGCCGCGGGCGTCCCCGCTCTTTGACACAAGGATTGGCTCCCTTCCTGCTGCACCAACTGGTCCCGTCATTGCTAGTGATAATAGTACTATTCTCAGTGGCTTCCCGCTCGTTTTCGAGAAACAATTTCTTCAGGTGAGTCTCGGGGTTTCCGGAATCAGTTGGTCAGGAAGTCTAATAAACGTATTTAGCTGACTTCGGCGTTGCCTTTGGACACCAATATCTACGGGCTAGGTGAAGTCGTCGCCAGCTCTGGTTTCAGGAGAAATGTTGGTGTCAACGGCGGATCGATCCAAACAATGTGGGCTCGTGATGTTGCCGATCCGGTCGACGAAAACATGTGAGTGAAGTTCGCGGTTTAGACATTCATGGTCTAATAAATTCGCTACAGTTATGGTGCCCACCCCGTTTATCTGGAACACCGCTTTGACGAGACGACCAATAAGTCACAATCGCATGGCGTGTTTCTGATGAGGTAGATTTCTACGACATTTATCAAGTTCGCCCTTATACTCGAGTACTGATCATCGCACAGTGCTGCGGGAGGCGATGTCCTACTCCTGACTCCGCAACAATCTAATGTATCGCTGGTACAGTACAGGATGATAGGAGGCGTCCTTGACTTCTACTTCCTGGCTGGCCCGAGTCCGATGAGCGTAATTGAGCAGTACGGAGCACTAGTTGGATTACCGACATGGCAGCCTGCTTGGGGCTTTGGTTTCCAACTCTGCAGGTGGGGCGGTTATCTTTTTTCGTCATGATTTATTTTGAAGTTGTATCTCCAGATGGGGCTACAAAGACCTCAACGAAACCCGGGAACAAGTCTTGCAGATGAAAAAGGCTAATATTCCCTTGGAAGGTAGTTCTGAGTTACGTACTTGCGTCTCGAGTACCATTGACTCTCGAGTCAGTGATGTGGAACGATATCGATCTCTATCACGCCGTGCGCGACTTCACGACGGATCCGATCAGTTACCCCGCAGAAGATTTGCGCGCGTTCATAGAAGATCTGGTATGATTGTCATGTTTCCCGGCGCACATCAGATTGTACTCACCCATTATCACAGGCGGCGAACAATCAGAAATGTAAGAAACGTCTACTTGTTTGTTTCATGTCTAACCAATTAGCTCTACTTGTTCAGATATTCCCATCGTCGACGCAGCGATACCCAAACAAGTCAATGCTACTGACATTGTGCGTATCAAACTGAAGTGCGTTAGGACCGCTTGATTTACCTGGATCATCATAGTACCATCCATACACGAAAGGCGTCGAACAGTGGGTTTTTCTACATATACATATAGACTACATGCACTATAGCAGTGATACAGGAATGTGTTCATCAAGAACCCGGACGGTTCGGAGTACATCGGCCAAGTCTGGCCTGGATATACTGTGCGCCAATCTCCCGCTTTTTGATGCTTCTGTAAGGAACTAATTACCCATCAAGGTATTCCCGGACTGGTTCCAATCAAACACCCAACAATGGTGGACCGACGCTTTACGAAACTGGACGGAGGCCGGCGTTGGGTTTTCAGGTATCTGGCTTGACATGAACGAAGCAAGCTCGTTCTGTGACGGATCCTGGTATGTTTTTTACCCCTGGGCTGATGAGTTTGCTCTGATCTTCCCAATCTTCCTCATCGACAGCGGAACTAACGCCGATTTGTCGAACACGAGCGTTCCATTCATCTTGCCTGGGGAACCTGGAAACCCGATCCGGGGTGCGTCATACCCTTCTAATTTGCTTCCGCTCGGGTTAGCTAACGATAGTCCATGCGTCCAGACTATCCAGAATGGTAAGATCCTGATGCTCTTGCTGATCTTGTTGATCTGATGTGGAAGCGACAGTTATGATCCCGCCTTCTCGGGCCCGAGCGGAAATATCACTGTGAACGGGACTCTTACCTGTCGTGCTGAAACTCCTGCTGTGCAGAAGCGTTCTGGGCAACAAACAGGTGGAGATCTCAGCTTAGCGCCGGACGCAACCCAAAATGGTTTATATATCACGTTTCTATCTTGGTGGCATTGGGGCTGAATACCGTTGTAGGACATGACGAGCCATCTTTGCACGCTTCTCTTGGAAAACGCGGCCTCGGTGCTGGGCATCAGACTGGAGTTGATCTCAACGCACCGCCGTATGCTATCCACAATGGTTCGATCACTGTATTCTTCCCTTGTCAACATTAAACCCGAGTGTTGTTACAGGAAATGGCAGGCTTTCGATTCACGCTCTAGCGACTAATGCGTCGCATGCTGATGGTCAAGTCGAGTTGGATGTTCACAATCTGTGGGGTTTGATGGAAGAGAAGGCGACCCATCTCGCACTGCAAAAAATCCTTCCCGGGAAGCGACCGTTCTTGATCAGTCGATCTACTTTTGCTTCTTCTGGGAAGTGGAGTGGACACTGGGTAAGTGATTTACGCTTTGCAGCGGAGGCCATCAACAACCGTCATTCGTTCTTTCCAGCTGGGAGATAACTTTAGCTTATGGTCATATCTCCGTCACAGTATTTCAGTGCGTGATATCGAATACTCTGGATGCACGCCGGCTGACGTCCGTTCCTAGGGTGTCTTGCAATTCCAAATATTCCAAATCCCTTTCGTGGGTGCGGATACTTGCGGATTCAGTGCGTTCTTTTCCTACTTTATCGACCCTTCGACACTCAGTTCCTCTCCTAGATGGCAACACAGACGAAGAATTGTGCAACCGTTGGATGCAGTTGGCGGCCTTTACTCCCTTCTACCGCAATCACAACATCAAGGGTGCGATCTCACAAGAGCCCTATCGTTGGGACAGCGTAGCCAAGGCTTCTAGGACCGCCATCGCTATCCGCTACTCCCTACTTCCATATTGGGTGAGCGCCGTTTGATGTCCACAAGTCTTTCCCACTCACTGGCATCTCCAACATCGCGTGCAGTACACCCTCTTTGCCAACTCATCAACTCGCGGAACTCCTCCCGTTCGTGCTCTTTTCTTCGAGTTCCCGACAGAGCCGGAATTGTTCGACGTTTCCACCCAATTCCTCGTCGGCCGAGACATCCTCGTGACACCCGTCGTAAACCCCAACGTCACGACCGTAGATGGTGAGAAAATCCTGTGGTCCGGGTGCTGAAGATGCTAACACTTCCTCCAAGGTATCTTCCCTGGACGAGGAAGTGTAATTTGGCGAGACTGGTACACCCATGACGTTGTTGCCGCCGCTCAGGGCGCCCCAACGACCCTCTCCGCTCCCCTCGGACATATCAATGTCCACATTCGTGATGGGTCCGCCATTCTCCTCCACGCTAGGCCGGGGTACACGATAGAGGAAACCCGCCAAGGCCCGTTCTCGCTGCTAGTTTCACAAGCCGCGGACGGGCGCGGGTCTGGATCAGCCTATATCGACGACGGCGTCAGTTTCCCTCCAGGACCAAGCAGGACCCTGACCTTTTCGGTCACCAAAGGGCAGGTTGTGATTAAGGGACAAGGCTCATTCCAGGTCCAGCAGCGACTTACTGAAATCACCGTGCTGGGCGTATCGCCGAAGCCGAAGGTCGTTTCCCTCAATGGACAGAAAATCGAGGGCTGGCAGTATATGACGGCGCAAAAGAAGCTTGTCGTGCAGAAAGTCGAGGCCAATTTGAATGGCCCTGTTACGCTCCAATGGAAGTAGTACACACCGTCCCATGGATTTCATTTCGACCAATATTTCATGTATACCTAGTCCCCATTGGGTACTTACCTACCACCGAGAACAATGTACGTTTCGCGCTCTGATCTTTCCATGCAAGGACCCTCCGAAGGCAAGTTGGCCATGGTATCTCACATGATTCAGATACTGCGACCACGCTTCATTGGGATCGAGAGACTATACAACGATTGGTATACAAAGGATATATGCAAAAGTCCAAGCCAAGGTTCATGAAGAAGCTATAACGACGATGAATATCTTTTACGAGTGTTGCACCCTGTACGGTCAGTTAGCATGAGCAAGCTCGCAACACGTAGCTAGAGACATACTGGATGAAATAACGCTGGTCAATGGCGACGCAATTTCCTCCATGCGCGTTCTGAGTGGCCTGACAATTGACCGCGACGTTATCCAGGGTGTTAGCCTACGAACACCAAGG
Source organism: Lyophyllum atratum (assembly GCA_014905825.1). Lineage (NCBI taxonomy): Eukaryota > Fungi > Basidiomycota > Agaricomycetes > Agaricales > Lyophyllaceae > Lyophyllum > Lyophyllum atratum. The sequence continues at coordinate 278,746 of JACGCN010000050.1, read as the reverse complement.
TGAGTCCAGCCTTCGCAGTACACATGTTTTCGGGTCTTACCCAGTTGGTGCGGCAATACGCGACGGGGGCAAGGTCTTGGTTGACAAAGAACGATTTACAGCTGCTGAAGGTCAAGACGACCGTGTTGTTCACCTACGACCTCGCCGTGAGCGACAAGCCGATACTCCCAAAGTCAAAAATAACTCACCCCGGTGCCGACTGCAAAAATAGCTCCTGGAGAGGAGTAAGCGCGTATTCGTCAGCTGGTCGTTGGCGTTCACATACCGGTATTCTGGCTTTCAAATCGCAGCGCGTCTGCGATGATATGGCAATCGTTCGGGTCAGGTCCGCCTCCAGATGGAAGGAAGCAGTTCCTCGTGCCTGAAGAAACCTAATGAACACCACGTTGTCGAGCTAATGTAACTGAAGCACGTACAGTTGACTGTGCACAAGTTAGTCTGACGGCCTTCCAATAGCGCTCGTGGCTGGACAATGGCTTCAGGGCACGTCGCCACCTCGACCTTGACGTTGCGATCCTCTCCGATGAAGGACTCAGACACCGTAACTTGACCACTGCACACTGCGCCTGTGAACGAACGTCAGTCCGCGACGCGACGGAGTGGTATCATCACCGTACCAGCTTCAGTCTCCACTGGGGAAGCGACAACAGCAAAGATCGCGGTGAGGACCAAACCAGCTATGAATGAAGTACGCATGTTGTGGAGCAGGATACCGAATCCCACTCCCAACTTCTCGAATGACTTTATACTCAGAGTGGCATGACCTGCGGAGCCGATGACGCCCAGGCGCCCATCCCAGGACGGTATGTATGTTCCGCGCCCGTGCACATGCCCACGAACAGCAGCGTAGCCTCTCTGAATAGAACTCTCGTAAGAATGTGATTTGCTCCCGAGCCGAGAGCAGTAATCACCGCTGGGCTCGCTTCACGAAGCTATAGACGCGTTCTTCTTGCGGGGTCAGGTGCCCGGCGTGTCGCATGGCCCACACTTTGATTTTGGAGCGGCGAGATTCGAATTCGGACTCGGATTCGGGCAGGCGGCCCGACGGTCTTGTGACGTAGACACTGGTACAGGCGTTCAGCGTCGGCTCAGCGAGCTGCTGACTGCTTGGAGGCATAATTTAGTATCTCGAACGTAACTTCGGGCTTACGATGCTCACCGTGCGCCGTGCGCCGCGCGTGGGATGAGGGTGTATATGCTCGACCTGGACCACGAAACCCGAATCGGCGTCAGCCTATTTTCAGCCAATCATGCCAATCAAACAAAGCACAAGTCCAGAGCAAGCCCATGTTCAAAGCTCATAGGCGCTTCTCGACGCCTTCGCGACCCCGACAGGTTCATCCCCACGATGGAATGATGGCGAAAGGGATGACACCAAGTGACAGGCATTTTCCAAGATGGCGTGTTGACTCACACCTTCCATCTTTCGTAGAAATCACCAATGGTACTGATCTAAGCCGCACAGAACGCGGAAGGGAAGTTTACTGATGGGCTAGTGAGACCAAAGGCCTGGTTGGTGATGATGAGTGCTGTGACATACGACAGATGCTTTATTGGTTTCACGTACATGGACCCCGAGAGATCGCCTGGGATACGCGCGCGAGCTCCTTTCATCTGAAGCACACCAAAAGGAACGATAACAACGTCTGAGAGGACTGAACAAGATGGGTGTTGTGGTGAAGAAATTGCCAGCTTTCACGGAATCTCCGCCGGGCAACTCCGACGGTTTTCTGAAGTTTCAGCTTCTGTGTGACATACGACCTCTTTGTTCTGAACCTCCGACATAACACGACTATTTGATCTCCAGCATACCATGATACCATTCAACCGCCCCAAATTTGCTGTTTTTCTCGTCCTCTGCCTCCCACAATTTGTCGGGATTCGCGGTGCATGATCCCGTGTATTTAGGCAGTTAATATAACAAGACCCAATCGAACTCGATCTTTCGACTTTGCAAATGTCTCTGCTGCTTGTTGGGAAAGATAGAGGTCGTTTCCGGCAAATGACGATGGTTGCGTAGCACACGTTAGATCCATGTTTTGGTTTCCGAACGTCGTTGAAGCAATGACAGGAGCCGATCATGTCGATCCTAACTTCTCTGGACGAGCCTTGGATCCCCCTCGTCTCGTCAGCCGTCCTGCACGGCTCGGCACCAAAAACACCTTCCGGGAACCTCATAACATTGTGGTCCGTAATTCATAGCGCATATCGTTGCAATCTATGCTAATCCAACTCGTCGCACTCCAGAATTGACGGTATGCTCTCAACGGCGTGAAGCCTGGGGCCAACCTCCTGGCTTCGGGCCACAAGGCTCAGGAGGGTCGACGCCTACAATTCGAGCGAGGTACCAAGAGCAGTAGGCTCCATCGCCCCGCCTCATTCGCAGCGTGCCACTTATCACTCAAATTCTGACCGCAGTGGGGCCAGAGCGCGTAACATCATGTTCATATTCTACCTCCACGTCCACCCTCCACTCTCGACATCGGTATTCCTAAAGGAGAGTGGAACCAGCCACACGCGTCCACGTCCACCCCTTCCAATCCAATCCAAGATCCAAGTCGCGCCACCATCCCCGCGGCCTCCCCTCCTCTCCCGGCGGCACCCTTAGTCCAGGAGATCAGATTTAGTGCCCGAGTACGCGAATCGTGATCGGTCTCACTGCGCGGAACAAAAGACATAATCATGAGCATAACCATAAAACCATAAACGCGAGCGCCACGTACCTCTCCCGCGCCTGAATCTCCATCTCAGGGAAACCACCGGTGTCTTGGCGGGGGTGGAGCGTGGTTCGTGGTTCGTGGAGTGTTGGTCCCCGTAGCAGGAGCAGGAGCAGAAGGGGAGATCACCGCGTCCACTTCCCGTGTCGCCTGGAACACATCGGATGTCGCAAAGGACCCGAATCAGAACGCATGTACAAGCCCCCCTTCCAGTCTCCTCGCACTCGCATTCGCATTCGCACTCGCACTCGCACTCGTGTGTTACCATCGTCTCCACGATCCCGGCACCGTCCTCGATCTCGTCTCGTTCAAATCTTCCACGCCCACGCCGCCTTCCTTCCTCTCCCGCGAAACCTCGCAACAACCGGCGTCTTACAATGGCATGTCTAGAATTTGAATTTTAGACTTTTCGCGGGTGGGAGTAGAGTGCAGAATACAGACCGCGGCAAAAGTGGAGCATCGTGTATTGACAATGAAGGGTGTCCTCGGCGCCGGCGGCAACGCGCTCCTTCCATCTCACCCTCAGGGTCCTTCGATCCTTCTCTTGTTACCGTTCGTTACGTTCCTTGGCTTCGTAGTTGGGCCTTGCGTAATGCGTAACCGTGTGCGAAGGTGGCGCAGGAGGTCGGGGATCTCGGCACATCGAGCGGAGGAAGAAGATTGCTCAGCTCGCCCTTCCTTCCCAATGCCTCCCGCGAAGGAGGGTGGTTCCCCAGGACGCACGCTACACGATACGTTCTGCACCCGCTGTAATCTTGAGCTTAACGGCAGGGGAGGGGGTGCTGCGTCGGGGTGGTGGGTGAGGGTGTGGGTAGTGTTTCTCGTTTTTTTCTTCGGTGCTGGGCCTTCCCTTCCTCCCACCTCCCGCCGGCGAAGAAGGCACATTTATAGATCGACACCGATCCGAGGGCCATTCGGACTTTCCTCCGATCCAGGAAAAGGCGGGATCGGCCTCTGTTCCTGGACGCGTTGACCAGGCCAGGAGCGTGTTGTGCACACGGATCCGGATTCAGATCTGGGTTTTATCCGAGGGCTATGCGGACATGCCTCCAACCCAACAACGCAGCGGGATCGGCCTCTGTTCCTGGCAGTGGTCCCCGACGCGTTTGTTAGGCGAGGAGCGTGTTGAGCACAGATTCGTTTTTGAGTTGGTAACCAGACGTAGATCGACACCGATCCGAGGGCGTTTCGGATATCCCTCATCCAATCCAAGATCATGCGAGGCGGGATCGGCCTCTGTTCCTGGACGCGTTGGCCAGGCCAGGACCGTGTTGTGTACGCAGATTCAGATTGGGTTTTGGGTCTGGCTGGGTGCGCTGCGTTCGCTTTTGGGCGGTGTTAGCGCGATATCGGTGGTGCTTCTTCTGTGGTGCATCGACCTTCGGGAGCGCTTCGAAATGTCGCCGGCGGTTGGGGGACCCAGCCAGGACGCTCTTGACACCCCCACTTCTACCATGCCCATGCCCATGTCCCTGCCAGAAAACTCCTTCACCGATATCCAACTGTTACTGTACCGGGCACCTTAACAATCATCATCACACATAAGACGCCGGAAATTCGAAGCCACCCACCAGTTTGATCGCCACCCCGGCGCCGAGAGCCAGACACATTCACATTCACAGAGGGAAAGAAAAAAGGTTATTCCCATTCCCCCTGATCGAGGCCCGGGTGCGTGATGAGATGAGAAAGAAAAAAAATGGGATGGGTGGTTATAGTCGCCGGACACGGGGTTCTATGGTTTGGCGAGTGTTAGACTTTTGGAAGGTCGCGTGGGACGGTGATCGCGTACTCGTTCGCGGGTAGGCCGGGCTGGGGGTCGGGAGACGGGGAGGGGAGATGGAGAGGGCTGGTGGAGGGGAGATCGGTTCGGGGCCGGAGGGCGACTGCGAGTGTGGACAGCAACACGTCTAGAGGCACGCCCGTGTGGAATTTACGACGTGGTGTCCCACCCTCCCAACCCCCAACCCCCCTCACACCCCCCTTTTACGGGAGGTAGCAAAAGGCACCTGATTTTTTATTTTCGACCGAAATGGAGGAATCGAAGGGGCATTATTATTTGGGGCCTGAACCGAGTTGTGGGTCGTCCTGATTTGGTATGTGCCGCTCCGAAACGGGAAGGGAGTGGGTCAATAGGGGATGACTCGCTGCAAATATGGGCAGGGGATGGGATGGAGGCGCGGGATCGTGGATCGTGGTATCCAGAGAAGAAGTCGGGAATGAAAAGAAAAAAAAGAGAGGACGAGGGAGGGAGATGGGACGTACATCATTGGGAGGACAAAACCTAATATCAGCCCCACGGTCTTTTAATTTGGACTGGCAGCAGCTGAATTCTTAGGATGTCTTACTCCCACCACGACCATCCCCATCCCCACCCAAAAATGTTCCACCCCTTCCGCGCAGACGGCTCCTACCCACAACCCCAAGACCACGAACAGAACCTGCAAGACCACCACTGGGACCACCCCCACCACGATCTCTACCCCGTCCCCCAGCCGCCCCAGCCCTGGCACGACTTTGACCCTCTCTCCTACGGGGCGTATCCCCAACAATACCAGGCCCAGCGCTACCCCACCCCCCCTCCGCCGCCCGTCGAGCACCCGCACCCGCATCCCCAAACCCAGAAGCAGCCGCAGCCCCAACAGCAGCACCACGTGCACCACCCCAACCCGAACCCCCCGATCATGCCCCGCGAAGGCGAGGGCGCCCTCAACCTCGCCACCGGCATGTTCTACCGCACCCCCGAACACCCCCGCCTCCGCACCGCCCAAGCCTGCGAAAAGTGTCGTACACGCAAAGCAAAGGTGCCTCCCTCTCCATCCCCATCCTATTATCATTACCGGGGTATCTGACCGACCGCATCACGTTTTGGCAGTGCAGCGGCGAACACCCCTCCTGCAAACGCTGTGCCATCCGCGGCCTCGTATGCGAGTACGCAAAGGAGGGACGCGTGCGCGGGCCCAATAAGACCAAGCACCCAAAGGGGAACAACACCTCTAACACCTCCGAGCCCGCGCAGTCGTCCTCCACCAAAGAGGAGGCGCTGCTCTCGAAAAGGAGTCCCCGTGCACGCGCTGCGACGGTGTACGAGCGCCCCGCGAAGGACGAGCCCCGCGCGCGGCGCCACCGCCCGCCGCACCTGCGCCTCGCCTCGGGGTCGGGGTATGAATCTCAATCTCAATCTCAGTCCCAGCCCCAGTCGCAATCGTACGCGCAGAGGTACAGGTACCGCGAAAAGGCACTCGAACAACGGGCGAGGGAGGGGGAACGCGGGAGCTGTAGTAGCCTCAGCGAGAGCGGGTCCGTGTCCAAGTACGTTCGATTCTATGAGTGGTATATGCGCGTCGTATGCTAACTACGACCCCCTATCTAGCCCCCCGTCCGCTGTATCCTCCACCTTCGAAGGCGCGCTCACGTCCCCACCGCTCTCTGCGAGCGCGTCGGTGCCGGGGGTGATGCTGCAGCAGATGCAGATACAGGCGCAGGCGCAGATACAGGCGCAGGCTCAGGCTCAGGCGCCGATGTACGGTGCTGGGATCGGTGGTGGTGTTGGTGGTGGGGTCGGGGTCGGTGTTGGTGTTGGTGTTGGGGGAGGGGAGATGCAGGAACACATGTACCCACCGCCGCCTCCCATCCGGCAGGCGTACCATCAGCCGCAGCAGCTCTCGAGTGCGTACCCTGAGCAGGATCAGCAGCGGCTGCGGCACCAGATGCACCAGCTCCAGCAGGTGCATCAGCACCAACAACAACAACAACAGCACCAGCTCGAGCAAGTCCAGCAGCAGCGCCAACGACATCAGCAACTCCAGCAGCACCAGCATCAGCACCAGCACCAACAACAACATTTCCAACATCCAGCCGACGATCGGAAGCGGGATCCCCATCCGCAGTCCTTCGAACTCGACCTGGAACAAGACGCGCCCCTCCCCCTCCCCCTCACAAATCTCCCTCTCCCGATTCCGCTGATACACCACCTCGAAACGCCCTCCTCGCACGTACGCGGGTCGTACGCTAACACGGGCGAAGGCCTCGAAGCGCCAGATTCGTTGTCCCTATCCTCGCCTTTGGTTTCGGGGGGGTGGCAGGACCAAGGGCATCCGGGACCGCATCTGTTATTACCGGCGCGGTCGAGGGGGTACGAGCGGGGGGAGTATGGTGGTGCGGGTGGGATTGAAGGTTCGGGTGGGATTGAGGGTGTCGAGGGGGGCGGGATCGGGGGTGCGGATACGAACGGGCACGGGCATGCGTCCCTCCCGCTCCCTGTACAGGAGGAGGCGGGGCAGGATGGAATGGGGCGGCGGTTCTGATGTTCCTTCTCTCCTCCGTTTCTGTTCCTTCTTCCTGTTTCTCTCCTTCCTTCCTTCCGTTCCTTTGTCTGCTCTTTTTTATGTTATGGTTCGGTTCTGTTCTTACTGTTCTTCTTGGAATTCAATCTCACCCCAGGTCCCCCACTCGCGTTCTCAGCATGCTTTGTATCATACTCCCACTCCCACTCTCTCACTCCCATTCTCGTCGCACTCTCACTCTCGTTACTGACATTCTCTCATTCGTAGTATTGGTATTGGTATTGGTAGAGGTAGTGGTAGGGTATTGTAGGATCAGAAAACGGACCTTTCAGGACGTATGAGTGATCGTATTCGTGTATCTATTCTTTTTTTTTAGTTTGGAACGGGGAGGGTGGGGGGAGAGGAGGAAAGGGGGAGGGGAGGGGTTTTTATGTGTATGTATTGGGGTTATGGGAATAGTCTGGGAATGGTACTTAGAGGGTATGAGTTTACGAGAGGGGGGGCGCTTCGATTGTGCAGCTGCCAACTGAGTATTCGGTATCCAGCGCCGGCTCGTTTATTGGGACGTTAGAACCCCAGATAATGATGTGTAGGTGGTATACTGATACTATAAAGGTTGGAAAGCGTGAACGACGGGAGTCGATGGGCATTGATGATTAGGTGTTTTAGACGCCGGGATCTGGGTAAAACTATTCAGAAACCCCCTTTCCGTCGGAAACCCAGGGTTTCTGAGGGTGTTTTGAGAAACCCCTGGTATACGCCCAAATCATATTTTCGAAGAGCGGAATGATCACGGTGATGGGCCGGCCTGCAAGCTGTCAAACAAGCATTGCAGTTGCTCGCCGCCTTCGTTGATACTTGCCTGCGTCTGTGCGCCCACGATCTCAACGTCGCATCAAGTTCAACAGAATAACTTTCAAGCTCCGTGCAGCACTCGACCGTCTTATAAATATTTGGAGAATGTTTTAGATGCTAGGGTGATGCAGAAATGTCGAGCACGTTGCGAAACGCAGTCGCCCAAACAGGTGCACCGTCTGCCGCCAGGAGGGGACGCGAAAGGTTGGCAGTGTGAGCGCTAGCCCACCTTCAGAGGTGTCCAATTTGGTGCTCGCCTTCTTGACGTGTCGTTCCAATGTCGTTCTGGAGTAAGGACTCGTCGACGCGGCGAGTCCCAAAACATCCAACGCCGGCCGATGCCATCAAACTTTCCGGAAGGGTTTCTTCGCGCGCACGGGGTTTCTCAGCAAGCTGGGTGGGTTTCCGACGGAAAGGGGGTTTCTGAATAGTTTTACCCCGGATCTGGATCAGGGTACGAGATGGACGATGAAGCACGGTACACCACTACTGTATGAATGGGAGCATGACAGGTTAATTCCTACCCTCAGGACGTGGAAAGAATTTGGAAAGAATTAACTTCAGGGTATCGTCGAATCGTTTCATCGTGTACGTAGGTTAGTTGCATGGAGGCGAGGAGGATTAATCAGGATTAAGGTCCAAGTGATTAAAAATGCGTAACGACCTCTTGCGGGACCTGCATTCCCATCCTGGGTCCACTTCACACTGGACCCAAGAAAATTACCTTTTGCAAGACATGAACCACGAGGAGGACGCGACACCGCAGATGAATTGCCCGGTCTTCGTGAGACAGCCTCAGGGGCGGCGAGTCATGGTTGAAGTGGGTCTGGCGCCGGGGACGGTAGAGACAATAGACATATTTAATATGTATTGTGATTGTGAGATGACATGCGGGTGGGTAGGCACCGCTACTAGGGCGGGGTATGTCCGCCTCCGCCAATGGCGAGGGAGGACTGATGCAAGTGCCACGGGGTTCGGTGGCGTATGATGATTCGAGATTGAGGTTCGATCGTGGATGCTGCTACTCAATGGATCTGGCACCATGCCTGATTGGGACTCGGTGAATGGCGAGGACTTGGTGATGTAAAGTGTAAAGTGAGTATAGAGGGGGAGACTTCGTCACTGCCAGTCAGCGCTGTGTTTGAACTGGGAGGGTGGGGTCCATACGTCGCATGTGGTCCAAGTGAGCGGGTTGCGGTCGCCTTCAGACACACAACGATAGTGGGAGTGTGCAGGTCTACTTACGCCGGGTTTACTATGACGTGTATGGAAGGGCGGTTGGAAGCCTGAGAAGACAGGACAGCACAGATTCACACTGATGCAAATCAGTCAGATTTATTCCACGTTCTTATTCGTACAGTAAAAGACCGCACATACCCACCTACCAGGTACTCCAAGCGTACTCTTATCACGACGGGAATGGCATCCCAGAAAGGACAAGTGGAACCGCCGGTACTGAGTGGTACACGGCGTTTAATGTGTACAAGTCCGGACTAGAAGCCGGGGAAGGCAGAGGAGAGGGACGCTAGAAGATCGGGATATGTCAGGAATGTCCTTTTCAATCGGTGGTCTGCGCATGACTTGTAGAGCCAACGAATGGTTTCTGCTAGAGCGGCACCGTTAATTGAATCAAAGAGTCCTGCATGCGTTCAAGCAGAGGCCTTGTACGTTACGAAACACATGTACAAGCCTCGCATGATGATTCCTCGTGGTGTGTGCTAGGCACGCCGCACTGAGCAGTTAACACGGGCTTCGCGGGTGCAGATCACTCGTTGCACGTACCTCAGTCCAGATTACACGTAGAGTATATGTATTAGCGGCGTATAACGACGGTGCCGAGTTGCATGGGATCGATTAGTACGCAAGACACAGCTACGTACACGTCGTTCAATTTTGACGCGTTAGAACCCGGGAGAGGCAGACCGGTGGAGGGCGAATAGACATGTCAAGGATAGTTCCACTAGAATGTGTGAGCGAGTTTGGGTTGAAGATGACCATGCGAGTGGGGAGGACTATTACCTGGCGAATACGTACGGGAGCAGTTAGATCTGCAGGTATTAGGTATACCGTCCTTTAGATATCGAGTTCGTACGCAGGACACGAGGCCTGACGAGGTTTCATGACGTGTACTAGGCAATGAGAAGACAGCAAGGCCTAGGGTTCAATGCTGCAGATCAGTCATGGCGCACTGTGGATTGTAAATATGACAATACCTACTTATTACTGATCGTGAAGCTTTCAGACTAGTGAGGAAGGCGCACTGCAGCGAGGATGACAAATGATAGTCTGGTCACATACCGATTTGCTGAGGATTGGTTGTACCCATTCAAGTCAAGTTCCCGTGACACTACTTCGGCGTATTGATTGTCTGGACAGGATCTGGGAAAAGGCAGAAAAAGTAGGCGGGCTAGCAGAAGGCCGCATCGCCGCATGGCGTCGGGACTGGCGCAGGTATTATCCCTCCGCAGAGGCTCTCGGAGAGTTCTTTTGCTAGGTACCTGACCGGGAGAGGGTAGTCAAGGTCGCTCGTGCGCATGTATGGACAATTCCGTGCTCTGAGCACAAGGAAGCTTCATCACTTGTCGCAGGGAGTTGATAGGAAGATTGGGGTCACTATGCAAGATAATTCATCAGTATGGCTGCATCCCCGAGTTCCACCAACCTATAGAACGTATCATGATAGAATCGGGAGTAAAACGCAACGTAAAGCACAAAGCGACGGGTAGAATCACTCTTCGGCCCGACGCACTCATGTCAAGGTCTATCTCTGCGAGCTTTGGAGAACTTTCAGGTTGAGTAGTATGGGATGTTGCGCGCAATCGAGCAGAACATGGAACGGAGGCGGTTTGTGGTGGTGTCACGGAGAGGTCGGGTGATCGGACTCTCAAACTCTGCACGAGCACGCGATTTTTCTCTTTCCCGACCATGACCCATTCAAACGGACCTCGCCAATTCCTCAATTTCTGAGTCCTAGCAACAGGTTGGTAGGAGGACTCGGTACGGTAGTCAGCTTTCGGCCTAACGAAGCATGCCCGACACCGCAAGGTACGTGCGCATATCGAAGTGTAATCCATGATCACAATCTAACGAAGGCCTTTGTACGAAGCTGGCCATCCGCCCACTGTCGATCTCAAGGGCCGTCTCGGTGTATGGCTTATTTTTACGCAAGACGACCGCTCTTCAAACTTCGTCTCATCCAGTATTGGCTCAAAGCAACCACATGGATAGTATTAGTACAGAGATGCTTTACTCTCCAAGATCGTCTCTATTGACGCTGTCTGCCCAATAGAAATGCCCACATCTCTGCTAGGCCTATACGCTGGAAACTACTTGTCTCTACCAAAAACTCAACGACGCCATTCAGCTGAGAGCGCAATAAGGGAAAACATCTCCTTAGACGTGTCCAAAGATTCCTTGGTGTTTGTAATGCTGTTCGAGCTCCGTCATTTCCTCGCTGGTGAGCGTGATATGGACCGCATCTGCCACCCATGATTGAGCAGCAATACTAACGGCATAACAAGTAGAATTCACCAATAAGCTCTGTCAATTGCTGCAAGGAAGTAGTGCCGACGATTGGAGCAGTCACTCCTGGTAGCGGTGACTGTCAACGAAATAGCCCTACCAACAACTGAAACTAGGCAGACCTTTGTTCAATAGCCATGCGACAGATATCTGAGCCATGCTGACGTTCTTCTTTTTGGCCATCTCTTCAATACTAGTATGCAAGGTGAGCTCATTCGGATTCATCTAGACGTGACTGATTTCACTAACCTATCCACTATGCCTGGGTTGAGACTATATCCTCTGAGAAATCTATGAGGAGAGGTCAACGACATCACTCGACGAGGATACCGACGTTGAAAATATACTTGTCTGTATGTTCTCGTGTCGTTTGTTCACCTTCTTTGGCGTTGGGACGGGTTAGAAGTCCCCGTGCCATTGAAGACCAAGGGATGGAGCCGACACCGAAGTGCTTTGGAAAAACGTCGAGATAGGTTCCAGGTAGAAGGAGAATGTTTACCTTCAAGGTTGGCATCATTTCTCGCTCCTCTTCACGGTACATGAGGTTATAGTGATTCTGCATAGATATAAAAGGGGTCAAGCGGTTCTGTATCGCATAGTCTAGCCGCAAATAGTCAACACCTCGGTGATGAGTATACATGGATACATGATGGGACTTACTTTGCATTGCAGAAACTGAAGATTCAATAGACATCAGTTAAGGCCGTCAGCGATGCGTGAAACGGCGAACATTGCCACGCCCAGCATGAGGACATGCCAATATAGCGTACGAAACCGGCCTGAACAACGTCATGGAGTGCTTGCATCTAACAAGGATCATGAAAGACGGGCGCGTTAATTCTGCGGAGAGATGACTCACGGTTTCCTCGATAGGAGTGTCGTAATCAAAACGGTGGCCTGGCACGATTTTCAGCATCAAGGCGGTTCTGGACCAACACTGACAGCTTACATTGCAGGACATCGATATAGTCCAGCTGAAGGCATTTGAGGCTCGCCGCAACTGAGTCAAATATATGCTGTTGAGTTCAAGAGTTTTAGTGTTCTCTCAGCACGGTGTAGATGGTGAGCAATATTCTACCTTGCGGCTCAAACCCCTCTGATTGACAAAGGAGTAGTCTTCGGGGGTCTTAAGGATGGCCTCAGGATTGAGGTTTACAGCGAAAAATACCTATTGATGGGTTGGCAGATAGTTATATATACGCTGGTAATGTCCAGCATACCTTGGTCATGACGACGATCTCCCCTCGAGGAAGATTGTGCTTCTTTATGGCTTTCCCGAGAATCTCTTCGGATAAGCCATGAGAATAAACCTGCAGATCGCGTCAACAAAATAACAGCATCAGCGTTGTGCTGCGTACATTCGCCGTGTCGAAAGTATTAATTCCGCCGTCATATCTAGAGGCGAATTATCAGCACAATCGATCTAGGTAATTCAACGGTCTTCATTTCTTACGCAGCTTTGATATGTTTGATACTCTCTTCTTCAGGCAGGACCCAACATTGCCACTCCGGAGTTCCATAGCTCATGCACCCCAGGATAATCTTCGATACTTTCAATCCGGACTTGCCCAATCGCACTTACGCAATCAAGGTCAGCAAGCTGTACAGACAAGATCCAGCAAGGAACATACCATAATGCATTGATTTCCTCGACATGTTGCGTTCAAAGTCAAACACTGGAAGCAGTCTCGAACCCTTTATATGTATCCTAAAGTGATTGATGAATCAAAATGATGAATGAGTACAAAACATGTTTATTAGGCTGTCTTTCACCTCCGAAAATTCATGAGCGCCAGCAGTGATCATACGGTTTCCGTAGCACGAGAAGTACCCGCCCTCCATGTCAAACATCCAGCGAGGAGATGGAATAGCTTGAACGCCATTACAGACCTCACGGAATCACTGGTCAAGACTCGGAATAGCTCTATTCTATTACATTATCGGAAAGTATGAAGTAGGTTCAATGAATGATCATTGATAATGGACGGCAGGAGTTGACAGCGAATACGCCAAGCCCGTCTAATCTTGGACGTCGTCCATCATCATGACAAACTGTATATCCGAACAAGTCTGTCCATTTTCCGTTGCCAGACGTCGAGCTTTCGATCGATGGTATATGGATTCGAGTTTGGGGAGCATCGCCAACCAAGCTATATTTAAGGAATTGATAAGTATCAAGTATTAGACAAAGGGAATCATTGTGATAGAATGATTAAGCTGACCAGTATCTGTAAGTCCTTTCGGCTGATTTATGAAGTTATGCCACTTCTGGAGATCCTTGTCGTCATCGTCGCATGAAGGATAATAGTGTGATTTCCACCCCAACTCCCGCATCTTCTTTCTGATCCTACGCATACATTGATAGGTTAGGTATGATGAAACTTCCATGATCAGAGAGCACGCACAGCTTCCTTCGTGCGCGGGACAGCACATCAGCGCTCCTCGCGTTCCTTCTCCTCGATCATATTCTGTTCCCAGATCATGATTGCGGCGCCATGCTGATAGAAGGCTGAGAATAAGCTAACTATAGAACAATAGAAAAGCTGTGTCAGGCCTTGTCAGGCGTACTTGGATGAGTATTGTAGCCATCGTTCGGTAGTCCTTAAGGAGCTGCTTTTGTAACACGGGGGGGCCGTGCGCGACAGCTCGACAACGACTGCGAACCATATCAGCCTCGGAGACTAAGTATTTGTGCCATGTATCGTTCCCCGAACTCGTTAGACTTGTGTCTAGCTCCCTGCCGAACGGATCTTCCTCCGCTATGGCGTCGAGCCTATTCGGTAAATGAGTGAGTAAACAGAACGACAACACAATTTACCTAATACAGCTCTAGGAATCAGAAAGTCTACACGAAGGTTACCCAGAATAGGAGAAAGGGAGGTCCCTCGAACGATACTACCATACGCCAAGCAAACATCTGTCAGAGAGACGGCAGGATCAGGACAAGAGCACAATGCGTACTTTGAGCGGGAGCACCGCGTAACATGATTTAGGACGATTTTCATTGCCTTTGGATTGAGCCTAGATAGAAAGGAATTAGTTTGATTCAGAACCATATGAGGCGAGCATAAACCCACGGATGCGAGGCTGAATGGAATGAGATAGGAGTAATCGGCGTAGAACTGAGGTTGCACTTGGTTCAACTTTAATCCTCACGCGAGGGGTGTTCGTGCCACCATCACCGAGCTTTCTTACGCTTACGTATTGCTTTCAAACAGTATGAATGACAAGAAAGAGCGTCGAAGGCTCGAAGAGGCATCATAAGCGCATTGAATACATACAGAACACAGGACTAGCGACGAATACAGACTCATCTATCCCTTCCACAGCCGACATATCTCCCCTGGTCAGTTCGGGTCGCGGACGCTCGTCGTACTCGGTCCCAGCCCGAGTAGTTACAGATCAAAAGTATCCTCCCCGATAGCCAACGGCAGGTGGGGCGAACCTACGCGACGTACGACAGTGAGCAATTGTAAGATGCCGGCCGTGTGAGCAAGAGAGTGTGGACTACCCTAAGGCCAAGGCTGGAAAGTGAGGGTCCGACCCGCGGTGGTTCGTCTAGGGATATCGACGAATACATCTTCCTGACCGGCCTGCTTGAAGCAGAGCCTGATGCCTTGGTGAACAATGTAAGTCTCCCAATCGGGATCGGGCTTGTAGTCGTCGCCGTATTCTTCGCGGACCATACGAAAGGACTGGGTGAGCTGTGGGGATTGCGCCTCGGCCTTGTTCAACGACTCCTCGATGGACAGGACCTGGGCACTCGGCATCCACGCGTTTGCTTCGGAGAACACCTTGATATTGGAGGGCCTGCGCGTGTGTATTATGTGACGTCCCCGGCGCTTGACGAAGTCGAAGCAGTAGCACCCTTGGCTTGCTACATCGCCACCCCAGGTACGGACCCACACCCCGTCTCTCAATTCCGCGATCTGTACATCATCATCCTCGCCAGGGATAGGTTTACGCTGAGGAACAGTGTACATTGTGAGGGAGCTGGGCGAAAAAACACGCAAAAACAGTCGACTCACTCCAATCATTTTAGGACGTACACCATGGGGAAACGCCTGTGCGATAGATGCAGCGTCGTGGGCGTGGGCTGCTTGTATGAGTTCCATAGCCCTTTGGGGCGAGCCATATTCATCCACACAGGTCTGCCGGAGCTGTTCCTCTGAAACGTTATGGAGTTTCGCCTGTGAGCGCAGGAACTCCTTTAGTTGGCGGCTTTCTGGCATGCTGCCGGCGGGTCTGGGTTGAAGCATAGTGTCTGAGGGTGGAGCTATGTAGGAAGGTGCAGTGGCGTAGTAAGACGGAGCGGCATGGCGACGGTTCATTTCGTACAGGCCGAATTCGAGATGGGGGAGTCAAAGAAGTTGAACAGGAAGTGGGATGGTACGAGTTGGTCAACTGGCTACACTGTGACTTATATAGAGGATTACGTGATCGCACTTGTTGTGCCAACACGGGGAGTATTGCCATTGTATGAGCTCAAAGGCATATTCGTGGACGAATTTCTTGAGGCAGAGCTGTACCCCGAATATTTCCGTGTCTAGTCCACTGGGTTTCATTTATGATAGGGGGTAGGATCCCGTTCTGAACACCGAACAAGAATCCCCTTGGAGACAAGGGCGCGTCTTACGACGCGTCTAAACCTCACAACATGTGAACCGGCACTGCGACGTCCATTCTCATCAAACGCTCAGCGATACGGGGCAGCTTACAAGATCCCGCTTGCGGGATGACGCGAGCATGGTCGATGACATCGTCAATATTCCAGGTCGGAATGTATCTGGTGCACGAGTATGCCGACAATTGCAAGTGGCGGTGGGATAAGGACACAAGAGAATATTCCTCATCTCTAGCATATCTGACTCGAGAACCCCAGGAGTCGACTCCGTTTCATTACAGTTAAAGAGATAGCGACGTAGATGCGGCGTATTATTTGTATGAGTGGTGTAGATCACAAAGATTGTGTGACGTAGTCGCGAACATAAGCTCGTACCATGTAAGTAACGTGGTGTACAAACGCTGTAGAAAGTGTAAATACATTGGTATAGGAAATAATAAAGCGAACGCGTACCTCCCTCCCGTGCCCCTGCCTCCCCTGCCTCCCATCCATGCTACGTAGGCACCATGAGCTCGCCCCACGTCCTCACAGCAAGGATACCTCCAATGAACATAGTCACACCAGTAAGCATGTTAAGATTTCCTGGAAGCTTTTCCGGTGCCAGAATCTCGTTCTGAATAAACCTGGGTAGGCAGTCTGTGCTCAGCCGTGTAACCTATACACAACCAGGGAGTTGAACGTACCGCGAGAACGCTGACTGGTCCTCGTCCACACCACCACCGAGTGCTGCGCGTCGCTGAGCAGGGTGAGGGACGTACGATGGGCCAGAGGCAGGGGGAGCGGAGCGGCGGGCCATGGTTGTTGGTTCTATGAAGGTTGTGGTTGTTGCCATTGGTGACGTTGGAAAGTTTTACTTTTCCACGTGTCCACTATTTTAGGGTTAGGGTTATTGACCCTTTCCTTGTCGACCACCATAACCAGATGCCGGACTCTTGACCCAGGACATCGAAATTATCGTCTTTCTTTGCTTTTACACTAGGAAAACATCAGAGGACTAAAATGTTTCGAATTTATCACTGGCGACGCGTTAGTTGGGACCGCAATGGCAATTCTCGATACTCGCTGAATGTTACACGGCTCTTGATTTGAAGGATTCAGCAAGGATTCAGGAAGCAATAGACCGGGCTCGAAGGTCGTGATAACTGGAAGCAGTTCTTCGAATATTAGTCTACCCCCAACCGCGTCCCTCAACAAGGGTCTCTGCCAACAGATTTTATTGGTGCTAAGGATTCACTAATAATTTGGCCTAAGACCCTGGGTCGCTTGCGCACTGGATAAAGCCCGTCAACTCGATACAGTATGGATCCTACTCGTGGGCCCGCCTCTAATGCCTTAGGCCTAGGACCCGCTGGAACATCCCAGAACCGATGACGGGGCCATGAAGTCATACCCACATTTGCGCCCTGTCTCACCTGCGTCATATTTCAACGTCCAACTCCAAAGGATCCCATGGTTCCGCCGCCTCTCCTGACCCGCTTCTTCACGCCCCGCAGACTCTTCCTCACCTCCACCGCACTCTTCCTAACTGCCAAGCCCATGTCCACCACCGACCTCTCCCAGCGCATGCGCGCCGCCGCCCTCCCCCTCCCCGACCTCGCCGACGCCTCCTTCGGCGGGGCCCCCGACTTCGCCGAGAACTTCGACCGCTTCGTCACGGGCGACGCTGCCTCCGCCCGCGTCGTCCTCATCGGCGACGGCTCCCACGGCACCTCCGAATTCTACGCCTCCCGCGCGGCGATCACCAAAAGACTCATCGACAAGCACGGCTTCAACATCGTGGCCGTCGAGTCGGACTGGCCGGACGCGGCGGTGGTGGATAGGCATGTCAGGCATAAGACGGCGAAGGTGAAGAGGGATGGACTGCCGTTTAAGAGGTTTCCGGGGTGGATGTGGAAGAATGAAGAGGTGAAGGAGTTCGTTGATTGGTTGAGGGAGCGGAACAGCCACTGTAAGCCGGAGGAGAGGGCCGGGTTCTACGGTCTTGATGTGAGTTTGCGGTTTCCTTCATTTCTCGTCGTGCCCTTATCGAACGTCCTGCTGATTCGTAACGCGCAATAGTTGTACAGCCTGGACACCTCCATCCAAGCCGTCGTAGAGTACCTCGACCGCACCGACCCGAACCTAGCAAAACAGGCGCGCGAGCGCTACGGCTGCCTCGCGCCCTACGCCCAAAATCCTGCCAGATACGGCGCCGTCGCCTTAGGCCGCGGATTTGCCCCGTGCGAGAAAGGCGTCATGGACATGCTCCAGGACATGCTGAAGAAGCGACTCGAGGTCATGAAGTCGGACGCTGCCGAGGAGAACGAGGAAATATTCGACGCTGAACAAAATGCCCAGGTTGTCGCGGATGCAGAGGTGCCTTTCTTCCCTCCCTTGACGATTCGGACGGGGGGTCGCTGACAAGGCTTTTTTCGTCCAGAAATACTACCGCGCGATGTACTACGGCAACGACGAGTCCTGGAACCTGCGCGACACGCACTTCTTCACCACCCTCTCCCGCCTCCTCGAGTTCAAAAAGCCACCCTCCCCCGGGGCCCAGAACAAAGCGGTCGTGTGGGCGCACAACTCCCATGTCGGCGACGCGCGGTTCACGGGGATGGGGCAGCGCCGGAACGAGCTGAACATCGGGCAGCTGTGTAAGCAGAAGTTCGGGACGGATGCGGTGATCATTGGGCATGGGACGCATACTGGTACCGTTGCGGCTGCGCACGAGTGGGAGGATCCGATGACGGTTCGTTTCATCGTCTACCTTTCGACGATGAGTGAATTATATACTTACGCGACGGCGTGTAGATTATGAAAGTGGTGGAATCCCGAACTGACAGCTACGAGCGCATCTCGCACGACACCGGCCTCCCTCGCTTCGTCCTCGACCTGCGCAAGGGCCACCAAGACGAAAAGCTCCGCCAGGACTTGAGCAAGCCGAGGCTGCAGCGCTTCATCGGGGTCATCTATCGGCCCGAGACGGAGTTGATGAGCCACTATGAGTCGGCGATTTTGCCGAGACAGTTCGACGCGTACGTGTGGTTCGACAAGTCGTCGGCGGTTAAGGCGCTTGGTGCGATTAAGCCGGCGGCACCGCCGGAGTCGCTGGAGACGTATCCGTTTGGGATGTAAAAAAAGGTGGTGCCGTGAGGAGAAGGCGTGCCTTCAGGAACGTTCTAATAGGCTAAGAAAGAGATGCTTTGCCGTCGGTGTAATCTGTCCATTATCATTAGAATTCTCTTATTATTGATCCTTTCCTTGTTGACCACCATAACCAGATGCCGGACTCTTGGCCCGGGACATCGATGCCTTTGATTATTGGTCGAGGTCTCACGCTTTCACTGGTGATCCACAGCTTCTAAGACCTCAATATTCCCGCTTTCTCTCACACCCCACTGACCCAATCCCACTCTCCCTTCATCGTAACAACTATCGTCGTGATGTGTCGGCGTAGGTGTAGCATACCAAGATGGCATCCGCCTGCCTATTCCCCACAAGACCACATGATCCAGTCTGCATCGCAGGCTGTGACCGATGCCATGGACTCTCTATCAGAGGACGTGAAGGCCATGATGGGTTGGTCGCTTCCTCGTCTAAACATCTCGGAAAATGATGGATGAGATCTTAATTACAGTGGCCCGTCTGTCGGAGATGACGTTGGAGGCTGCTAATCCTGTCAAGGCGAAAGTGCACTATCGAACCCGTGTTCCGAAGCATGGTTTTGGCCAACTGACGAAGATTACGAGCCTCCCAACGGAGGTGTTCCTTGAGGTCGATTGAGTTTTCTGATGCCCCCAAGTCAATGTTTCTCTCAAGCCAAGTTGTAGGTCGCACGCATGTTGGAGCCAGCCGACCTCCTTGCCTTATCTCGAGTCTCAAAGCAATTCCGCGCCATATTCATGTCAAAACACTCCCGCGTCGTATGGGTCGAGGCATTCAAGAACACCATAGCTGACCTTGGTCTCCCTGTGGGGTGCCCAGCGGATATGAACGAACCGCAATATGCGAGCCTCATTTTTGATCTGTTCTGTTCTGTAAGGATAACTTTCAACCGTATCAGTTGAAAATCAGATTTTTGGTGGGTAGGCATGTAATAGTACCCGGGCGAGCAAAGTCCATTAACTTTATGATTTGAAGCATGGATTCCTCTTGACGCGATGGAACACTGCCAATATAGAGGCCCATACGGAGAAGCGGAAAGAAATGTACTCCCCTGTTCTTCGTGTATACTTGTCTTCGACTTATGACTCTTGTTTTTAAGGATCGCTTCGAAACGGAAAGAGGTCATCTCCAGGATTACACGGAGTAAACGCAAAGCAAGGTTGGTTTCTCCCCGGGTCGGTTTCGACAACATACTCATGTGTTTGGTTAGTGCCACCACAGTAGTCGGGATTGCTGCATGAACGAATGACGGATATAACTCAGCGAAGACCCGGAGGCAGGTCAAGCGAAGGTTCGAGTGCCAGCCGTGTTGAAGGATGTCCAGAGTGCTTGTCTGCTATTCTTATGATGTTCCTCCTGTACATGTATTACTGGATGCTGGACAAGAGAGTATGTCTACAAAATCATGAACAAGACGTAAAGATAGATTACCACATACGTGCCACTGACTACTGCAACTGTGGGTGAGTATCATAAAATTCAATTGCGTCGATAAACGTGGGCTCACGAAATCATTCCAGTTGCTCTTCATTGCTAATTTCCGACAAGTCAAAGGCCCAAGCAGGATCATCAGTTGTTGGTTGAAGAAAGACATTCAGGTCGCTCCGGACTCAGGCTGTCACGTCTCTCGAATGTTTCAATTCTCCAGCAAGCTCTGACAAAAAATTGCATCATCGACCCTGCGGATTCTTGTTACATCTGAATTATGAGGATTTAGGCCTTACCTTAACTTCACTCCTCCATTGTGGTAGTGGGGAATGGCGGCCTGTGGCAGTGCGACGTTTGTAGCTGGTTGATGCGAATTGGAATGCATAACATGAGCAAATATTTTGCCTCTTCCTTCCTCAATCACATCTCTTTACACCACGACTGCCAGCGGCCAACTCGGAACACCGAACAAGATGCATAGAACCATACCGCCATATATCTATAAACCGCACAACAACCCTAGCCCCTGACTCTTATAGGTTCTTCTACCGTTCTTGGTCTGGAGAGTGCCACCGCGGAAATTCCAAACAACTTCTTAGCGACAAGGCAAAATTAACATAGTCATAACTGTCAATGTTGAGGCATTTCTTCCGTGATCGAGTCAATAAGTGCTAAGCGCTAAGATTGTGGTCTGGCCAGATATCTGACGTCACTCCGGGGCAGACGGAAGTGCAAGCGAAAATGTACTGTGGCACGACATTCACGGGGATACTGGTGTGTAAAGCGTTTCCATTTTCATTCGAATTCGTTCATTTAAGTAGCCAGACTAGTATGCCGAATGGTACCCGGATCTGGGCGTGACCGGGATCCAGTAATGCGAAACACGGATAGAGTTCACGTTTGGAACCTCTTTGACAACAATCATAAGTTAGTAAATAATCACTCCAGCTACGGATTCCGATATGCACGAGAGCAGTGACAATATGGAATGCGCTTGATAGTGAGAAGCCAGTCAGCATATCAGTCTCGCGGATAATCTTGCAGAGGTGATGCCGTTCATGGCCTCGCCCTAGCCCTCGCCATCCTCCCTCTTCCATCCCTGCCCGATTACTGGAGGTCGCGATGATAGCCCTCTTTTCTTTCTGCTCGGTTTACGCAATCCGCATCCCCAAACGGTCTTCAAACGAACAGAAAACGGACGACCCGCGAAGAATTCACCGGAGCCGGCCAACCGTGGAGCGCGGGAGTAACTCGACGAGGCAAGTCACTAAGCTAGACCGACACTGGCTCTATAATTTGCATGCCTGGAGGAACAACGCCTCGCATTTCTTCACTCGTCACCGCAAAAGCTCTTAATCTTGGTAGTGTCAGTCTTCCTATTCACCAGATTCCTATCAGACTGACATAAATATCCTTACCCAAGCTCTAAAACCGTCTTAGCCTTGAGGGTCCGTCATGAACGCTACAAACATCTTATCAGGCGCCTTATGACTACGTCAGATCCTTACCACAGCCTCTGGCCGCTGTATGTCGCTTCAGATCCCTGGTATTACGAGACCTAGGCATCAATCAAATCTCCCTCCACTGGTCAGATGCGGACCGTATCTGGGATTCAATCACGAGTAATGCCAGACATCTTCAGTGGCAACGTTAAGTATAACGTATAGGATGATTATTATCCACCAAAAGGACAAGACTCAGAATCTATGATCCGCCACCCCATCAGCCTACCCTGGTCACTCCCCGTCGGGGAAACACACCTTTGGAGGCTCCCAAATACGTTCTGGTCCACCTCCTGGTATAAATACAAAGATGACAAGCTTTGCCATGCTCGGTATCTTCCTTTTCCCCCTACACGCGGTCTCCCTATCTGTGCGATGTCGAGCCAGGGCTTTCAAAAATCAGTATCTCCCCTCAAGTCATTCGCAGAAGCTATCAAACCATGGGTAGTCTCCCACCCATCGTTAATGCCTCGGTCGCCGTTTTGACCATCGTTCGTGTCGCAGGTCAAGATTACTCGAGCAACCTTGCTCGTCGGTCCCATGATGCTCTTCTGGCCTTATGGTAAGCTAGCTAATGATGCAAGAATACGTCGCTGAGCTAAAGTTCCCTATCAGCATGGTCACTTACAATCGCCGCTCGCGTTCATCACCTTGATCTGCCTGATTTCATATCTTTCTTGACTTATGGATTCCTTGGATCTCAATTACTCCATAGGTAACTACTACCTCTCCATCTTCCGACTCCTTGTTTTCTGACAGGAACTTTCAGTCCGTCCTAATAACTCGTTCACTCCTCTCAGATCGGGTTCTCTGACATGTTTCGTTATCGTTAGGTGCTGGATGTATCTGGGACGACATTTGTGACCGCGAGTTCGACCGTCAAGTCGGTAAGAGGAATTGCTCGTCCAGGTTCCGATGCATGCGGCTGATCGGCGTACCCACAGAGCGAACCAAAAACCGCCCGA
Source organism: Lyophyllum atratum (assembly GCA_014905825.1). Lineage (NCBI taxonomy): Eukaryota > Fungi > Basidiomycota > Agaricomycetes > Agaricales > Lyophyllaceae > Lyophyllum > Lyophyllum atratum. The sequence continues at coordinate 255,703 of JACGCN010000050.1, read as the reverse complement.
TCGCTGCTGGCACCATCACGGTCCCCGGCGCGCTCGTGTTCCTATTCATCCATCTAGTGATACTGATGCGAATGATCTGGAACCTCGATGAGACTGCGTACGTTCTGAATCCGTTCCTAGTCCGAGACTTTGGTCTAAACGCCATGTTGATAGTTTCCGATTCGGTGTCTTATCGATCGTTGTCCTCCCTGGAATCTATCCTCTCATGAAGCGGGTTACCTACTGGCCTCAGGCATGGCTTGGTAGGTCAGCTATATTTCTTTTAGACCAAGACTAATTAGACCAAAGGTCTCTCGCTGAACGTTGGCGCACCAATGGCTTGGCTAGCTCTTGGCCAAAATGTTCCGACCTCTATTGTTGTCCTTTTTGCAGGCACCTGGGCATGGACCATGTGGTACGGTATGTTCTTCGCCCGCCTTATCCAAAGTCTTTGTTCGAGCTCTAATGTCCGAGTTCAGATACCATTTATGCTTGCCAAGATAAACGTGACGATGTGGTCGCCGGCGTCAAGTCGACCGCTTTGTTGTTTGGAACATGGATCAGGCCGATTCTGTTTGCTCTTGCGTCGGCTCTTATGGCGTCGCTTTACGTTGCCGGCGTGATGAACAACCTTGGGAAAGCCTACCATGCAATCAGCGTTGTAGGAGGCGGGTTGTATCTGATGAAGGAGATGTTCACTGTCGATCTGGACTCACCCAAGGCCTGCTGGGATTCGGTAAAGTTCTCGGGTTTTTGAAAATAAACCCTACTAATGAGTATCGACTTCAGTTCCTCCGCAATGGATTTGTCTTCGGGGGTCTGGTTTGGGCAGGCGTTCTTGCAGAATATCTCACATCAATGTGAGCTCGACCTTCTCCGCGATACCAAACGGCGTGCGGGATGTACAGTGTGTTCCTGGAGCTTCTCTTATGTATGAGGCAGCGAACGTTTCAAATTTCAATGAATCCGTAGCACCAAAGTGTAATAGCCATCCATTTCTTAGAAAGCTATTTTGAAGTCTGTGGTATCGTGATATGCAGGCGTCTAAGAGGCGGTCGGATACCCCGTTCCTTTTTGGCTGTCTTCCAATGGCTAGTAATTCGAGCATGCAAAAGAGTGACCAGTCAAGAACGCTGCCTATGGCCTAGACTCCCAGTTAAAACCCCATCCCGACGTATTCAGAATCATAATTCCACTTAAGCCGAACACAGTTGAATGTTTCGCCCTCCCCAAGGTTATACCTTCCTAGAGTCCTTGGATTTGAGTCATGAAGACGTCAAGTATATGTATAATACACAAGATATTGATGTGGAGCAGCGTAACACAAGGTAGTGGACGAGGATGCTTCAGAGAATGTAGCGGTAACCTGGCTCCTTCTGACCACGAGCATCCTCTTCCGATTGCGCTTTTCGGTTCAAAGACGCCAGGTGCAGTCTGAAAATGAAACACATTACGATGACAAAGGCAGACGCCCCAAGAGATATGCCAAAGGAGTTTCGGTACGACGGGCCCCACTGCGTTGGGAAGATGTATCTTGTCAAATCATCAGATCCACATCCCAGGCATCAGTACACGACCAAGAAAAACTCACGATCCGCCCACAGCTCCCAACTGTGCAAACCCACTTGTCAGGCCAAGTGCAACCGCACGTTTAGCAGGAGGCTCCGGAATAGAATTGCTATGATACATGTCAGCGGCGAGATTTCAACGGCTCCGCATTGATACGCAGACCTTATCCATGCCAGGAAAACAATATAACCGGCGGGCGCCTGTCCAACCATGAACCTAAGAAGAGGGTCAGTCGAGATCTTCGCGTCGCCCTGGACCAAAGTACGACTTACAAGCCGACATAGCGAGCCGCGACGTTTTGGGTGCACATTCCGATGATGTAGCCAACAATGGCGACCAAGAAAGGGACAGCAATGTGCCAAAACCTCTCTCTTGTCCGGTCCGAATGTCTGCAACGCTTTTAGAGATGGCTCGCCACTAGATAGTTTGTGGGAAGACAAACCTCGCGTTAAAGAATCCTACAATAGTTACGAGAATAGAAGGCGGCGCGCAGAGAACAAGCGAGATAGTGCGATCATATCCGAGGGTGGCAGTCAACGTCGGGAAGTACACATTGAAGGCCACGGACAGGAGAATTCCTGCGTATGTAAGCGCGAGCCACCATACTTTCCAATCCTTCACAGCCATCTTCAGTCCGGCATACTCGCCTAGATTCTCGTAATGGGGTAGGAGAGCCGCATCCTCTTGCATACGACGAATCGCCAGGGCTTGTTCGGCGGGGCTCAGCCAGCTGGAAGAATTCTCAGGGAAGTCTGGAAGGATGAAGATGGCAATGACCGCGATCGCCATCGTGAGTGCGCCTTCTATAAAGAAAAGCCACCTGGAGCAGCAAACGGTGCTGAGGTACCAACTGGATCGGAAGAAGGAGGCAACATACCTCCAAGCCGCATGTCCGAGGACCCCTTGCATTGTATCCAAAATTCCGGAGGCGATCAGAGCACCGAAGGCTATGCTAAGGAGGAGCCCACAGAATAATATCGACGTGCGAAGGCCGAGTTCCTCTAAAAAGAGATAATGAATTTCGCGAATCTAAACGACGCAATGTATCTAACCTCGCTTGTACCATCTGTGAACTTTATTAGCATGGACCGACTAATAACCACATTGGGAAAGGGCATACTTGGACAGCAGAAGTAGAGCTCCAGGGAAGAAAGCAGCCTCGACAAAGCCCAAGAAGAAGCGACAAGCAAGGACGCCAGCGAAGCTTCAATCACTGGTTAGACTCAGTCGATGAGAAGTAGTTCATGTAGTACTTTTTTGTTATGCCTAAGCAGGTGTTAAATGAAGTTCCTAGAGATGAATTGACTTGAACGGACCCGTCAATGCTGAAATCAAACCCCAGAGGATCATCGCGCCAGGCAGATAGAGAGATGGTTTCTTCATATGGTTAAGGAGCATGTTTCTGGGAATATTTACGTCATAGGCCAGGACAACAGAGGAGAAGGGGGGGACTGACGACGGGACCTGCATCAAGATGTACCCAATAAAGTACACTGCGAGTACTGTGGCAAATTGTGTCCCATGCAAGCCTAGGTCCTTCTCGAAACCGCGAAGCCGTGCAGAACTGGAAGGGGTGTGAGCATCTATAGAATTTAAGCAGTCACCAGAAGTACGAACGCTGCATTACTACGATCAATCTAAGACAAGAAGACGAAGATACGTTATATCGTACCGAAGGGACATTGATAAAAGTAAAACCCACATAATTAAGAATATAAATCAAGATTAGGATGCTAATTCGTAGGTCGACCTTCCGCAGAAGTTGTTTTTCTAAACGCTTCCGGGATTCCGAATCTTCGACGTCTGCGCCTGTTGTCTCTGAACTCGTCGCGATCTTCTCGACGCTGAACTTCGAGCTCGAGTCGGCTTCACGTGAGGCAGATAGAGATGAAGCCATGCCAAGCGAAGAGAAAGAACAGAAGGTCCTCGAATCTGTTTCTTTGCGACGCCCTCCTTTATGACGCCGGCTCTAGGGTCGTTTCGAGAAATGCTCCGAACCTTGGCAACTTGTGCCTAGGAAGAACAGGTTGCCGCCCATCGAGTATCTGGTAGGTCTCCATAGAGTAACCTAAGGATTGAGCTTGGACTTGGCTCGGAAGGGACAACTCCATCTCCACCCAGCCTGTCGACACTCGGTGTTGATGCATGATGACGTGAGATGCGAAGAGAAGAAGTTTATTTTTCAAGTGTTTGTCCCGGTTCTGTCCCGGTTATATTCTTTGAAAATGCGTCTCTCTAATGGTTTCCAAGCTAGCTCTGCCTTCACAGATTAATGTTGTTCCGCTATCTTAGTGATGGAGATCATTCCTTTACGAGTTGCCTTAATTTCAACCAAGGAATCTTTTCTCCACCTCAGCCGCTTCTACATCAAAAGTTACTTACCTGAGGTTCTGTCTCTATATTGGGGATAGTACGGAGAACGATACTGGCCAGGGGATACTTAGCACAAAGTCTGGACTGATTTGATGCCAAGGCTCGATACCACGGACCCAGACATCCTTCGAAACTTTGGAGAACAAGCAGAAGCTGGAAAAATCTGCGCTCTTCATCTGACCCCACGTACCACTCTTCCACGACAATACAGCATTCGAGATCAATGTTTGATGGGGAGTCCTCCGAGGTTGACGGAACAAATCTCTTGCTGCGTAAAGTATGAGTGAGGACCACATCCAAGTTCGGACCGTCGTTGTTGGCGCTTCGCCCATCCTACTTAGTGATCGCCAATTCGTCGATATCAGACTCAGAGGATTCACCACCCACAATGAGGGCCACACACGCATGCCGCCTAGAATTGTCGATAGTCGGTCGATGGCCTGGGCCGACCCCGTGCCTTGGAAAGGTTACGACCTCGTAAGTTGCAACAATGTTTCTATTGGGCGTAATTTTGGCGTTTGGGACCGAGGTAAATCTATAGCGGGTCCACATGAATGCAAATGTGACGCCAACGAGCACCCGTCCAGTCTTCCGCATTCTACTTCTGCCTTGCACTACCTACACTGCACTGAGCGGTCCCACGCCCTTGAGACTGAACAGAAGAGCGGCGGCGGCGGCAAATTCGAGTTGCTCTATAATGCCGTGCTTCCCCTGCTACCCAAGATGTTGGAAAGCCTTAATTCTACACTTCTCAAGCGCCATAGAGTGGGATCAAGTCGCTCGACGCCGAAACGCGAAAGAACCGACCGTTTTGTTGCAAGGGTTGCGCCTCGGCCTCCTAGACTAATTGTCCAGATGGCCGAGCAGTATATCTCCAGTCCGCAACAACAGCCTGCTATTCAATCTGGATGAAGAATCATATATGTCCACCGAAGGCAAAGGGCGTACATCACAATAAAGGCTAAACCTCTTGCGGCGATCCAAAATGAACAGCCGTGCGCCGTCCCATATCAGAATCAAAGCCCCTCGAGTATGTTGGTCCAATACCAATGCCATGGATATGATACTGCTCGCCGACAATTTCCTTCGCTGCGACCATGAGCCGATCCAACCGAGTAACGAGACCATACGAGGTTGAGACGCCTACGGAGAAGTACCTGTGGTAGAAAAGGTGAGCCTACATGCCTAAGGATCAACTATAGCATTTACATATATTGCTCGTTCCGCAACGTGTCAAGCGTGAGCGTACGCGGAAGACCATAATCTTCTTCCGACTCCTTGTGGATGATGTCCAACCCATGGGCCTGTTCCATGAACCGATCCAGCAATGGACACGGCGTAATTTGCGGCAAAGGAGAGCCAGCACGCAATGCAGTCGATATCATAGCTGAGCGAGATGTCAGGGAAGAAAAACTGAGATCAGAGGTAGGATAAACTTTAACCAAAGGCGACCCACTTATCACAGCAAGAATATCACCCTGGAAATCAGTGTCGAGGAATTTAGTCCGACGAAGGAGAGCGCGCGCCCATGCAGGTTCGAGGTAGTGGTACACAGCCATCAGATGCGATAGACTATACGTCAGTTGCCTAAATACAGTTGAGTAAGGGTATGCACGCCGGTCAACGAAAAAAAGCTCACAGTTGGATTTCGAATAGCTTGTGATACCGCTCTGCCGGCCAACGCCCCCGAAGGGAGACCTGTGAATACCAGAAATTGAGAATCGCAATGTACCAGAAAGTAAGGACGATACATACCTCGTAAATAACGTTCGCTCGCCGCGCCGTAGTTCTCCTGAGCTTACTACGAACCGCAAGGAGGCTTAAATTGATCTCGTGCACATCCTTCTCCCTTGGCGTGTACGCGTAGCCTATGATAGCGCAATATATGGCGCCAAGTTCGTTAGACGTCGTTGACAATATGTGGCGTGTATAACGCCGCAGCGTCTTGGCAGGAGGGAGCCACGAGAAAAGGCTTTGTAAAACTTAAGTACCGAATTCACCAAAGAGTGTAGAGAACGTACAACGCAGCGAAAACACCTGCGGCAACGAGAACGAAACGCCGCTGAAGGAAGGAGGGTTCAAGACATCGTTCAAAGACCTGCTTTTGATGCGTACCCATGCGACCGACCAGCCAAACCCCTGCGTGCCTGGGCCCGGTTGAATTATGTCTTGATACGAGTACCCAATGACCTACGACATCAAATTGTCATATCACGGTGCTCATACCTGCTTAGATCAACGTACCAGCATGCAAGTGACCAGGAACACTATGATAGTCAGCGGCTTCCCCGGCCAATGGACCCTCACAAAGAAGAGAAACGGGAAGCAAACCGCGCCAACCGCAGCTAATCCATATGGATTTCCGTTCCCTCCTCCGCAGGAAATATACCTAAAACATGCCATATAAGATAAATTGAACGACAGCACGTGGATATGTGACTCACCACATAACCATGCCCATGAGACCGCCCAAGAACGTGCTGAGTATACGCACGAGGAACACAAACGCCGTGTCGCCTTGAAAGCGGGCGATGGTTACTTGACCCATGACACTGCAGGTTCATGAGCACCATCATCCCCCATGCCAAGGTCGAACTTACATTCCCCAGACGAACTTATTACCTAAAGCAAGCAAGCAACCGATTAGAGCCCGACACACTCCATACAAACATCCACCTACTATACGCAAAGTACGCGCTCGACTTCAACAACGAAGGCAGCGATAGCAGCACTGAAGAGGCGCGCTGTACATCAGGAACCCAGAACTCTCCAATCCTGAGTGAGACCCGACTCACCCGTCAAAACACCAGCCTTCATAGCAAACAACACGTTCCCGCCCGCCAGCCCCGAAAACGAATAGTACACCATCGACATCACCTGCTCAAACATATTCCGCGGGGGCATCGCATCCGGATCGCGGCGTTGAGGCATCCCCAGGTCGTCCAGAATCTGCTGATCCAAGCCCTGGATTTTGTCTGATCGAGAAAATCACATCAACATCTCTCGCGAGCGGGGGGGCGGATGACGACTGACCTGGATCCTCATCTTCACCCTGTGCCGCATCCTCCGCCGGTTCCCAGTTCTTCCACCATTCTATTGCTCTCGCCGGGTGCCAGAGTCGCGGGGCCTTGCGTTCTTTCTGGAGTCGTATCATCTCGTCCAGCTATAACGTCCACCATCATCGTCATACTGACTTTTCATGCAGTAAGAACGAAGGTGTACAAACGCACCATTTCGAGAACGAGGTTGGTGAACTGAATCAAATGGAACTGATACACGAACGCCTGAAAGAGATACCGATGCGCAGGAAGCTCATGGTCGCTCTCCGCCTCTTCACCATTTTCGTTTCCTGACTGATCGAACCCAGGACGGTAAGGGTCAAGAACACGGTGCCTAAGCAACCTAGTCATAAGCCAATCGATCCATAAAGTATACAGCAGACGACGTACCTCTCCTCCCGACGGAACCGTTCCAACGCCGCCGCAAGCTCTTCCCGCACCTTCTCATGCTCAGCCAGCTGCTTCTCCCATTTACCGATCGTCTCCCTCGTATTCATCAAATACCTCATCCTTCCATCCCTAACGTGCCCCAGCCAATCCCTGATCGTCTGCAGCCCGCCCCGGCACCCATCAATAAGATTATGGCAGCTACCAACCGCCCATCAGTCCCAATACGAAGAGAGAGAGAGAGAGAAAGCATGGACAGACCTAGAACTAAGATTCTGCGTCGTCTGCTCCGTATACACCTCCGCATACGGATCATTAAACCTCTCCGCCTCCAGATCCATATACCGCTGCGACTCAAACACCCCCACCGCGCTCTCCGTCCTCTGCTGCCTCGGGTGGAACGCCCGCCGCAGGATGTTCTGGTGCAGATGGCGGTGCAGATCAAAGTGATGATGGTGGTGATGCTGCTGCTGCTGCTGGGAGTGGGAGGAGCGCGCAGGGGACTGCTGGCCACTGCGCATCGAGCCCTCCCGCTGGGTAGGCTGCTGCGTCGTCGTGCGCGAGATGTTCGGGGTGCCCACACCCGAGGGCGCAGGCGTCGCAGGGAAGCGGGCCCGTGTGGGGTGAATAAGGGAGAAGTACACCCCCATCCCGTTTCCCCTCGCAGCAAGGCGGCGCGCCAGATCCTGGAATCCCAGAAAATCATGCGGGGCATACCGCGCAAAGATCACATCACTGGGGAGCAGCCGCGCCGTCGCCGCCATATGCGTGAGCGCGGTATCGGAGTGCCCTATCTGCGCGGTGATCTGGTCGGCTTTTTCGGCAAAGTAGGGGGCGTAGGGGGAGGTGCGGAGGATGGATTGGTGGAGCTCGAGGGCTTTGATGAGGGGGGTGAGGACGGCTTGGAGGTTTGTGGTGAAGCGCGCGGAGATGGTGGAGGGGAAGACGAAGATGGACGCGACGAGGGCGATGGCGGAATGGAACACGAGAGGAATCACGACGGCTTTACCGCTCTACACCATACGTCAATGGCGTCATGAGAAATGAGCAGGAGGACGCACTAGATAGAAAGGGTATGGATAAAGCGCCGCCTGCGTTAGCGAAATATCTGTATAGAGGTGATTAAGAATACGCCGGACGCGAAGTCAAATCTATACTGACTGAGAAGAATGCAGGCAAAGACACATGCGAACAGGTACGGGCCTGGCCCCTGGTGCGCCCTGATAAACAGAAAGAAAGAGCTGCCGAGGAAGATCCAGACCCCTAGAATGATCGTGGGCTGCAGCTACAGATGAGCCAAAGACATAGTAGTAGCGAGACTGCCAAGACGTACAGCAGTTTCAATGTATCTCCCGTGTATTATGTCAGTTGCAGAGGCCGCCGGATTACGATAATGGCGGGTAAGATTTGCGAGTGTGATGCCGAGGCAGCACCATCTAGCGCAAGGGAAGGGCTCGGTGAGGCTAGTGCGCCGCGGGCAAGGAGTGGAGGACTCACGCCCAGCTCAGCGTCGCGAAGGACATGACGAGTACTTCACGTTCCAGAGTCATTAGGAATGGCTCGCTTGGTGGAGAGATAGCCGACGCTGCGATGTTCATGAGACGGGCCCCCAGAAGATATAGTCCCCCACATACCCAGGAGAATGATATAGCTAGCCTGCACGCGACGGATGGTATATCAGCTCTCCATACAGAGAACACAAAGCGTTACTACTCACCTTGCCAAGTACTAACTGAACACGCGGAATAACGAACAGCACCAACCCGATCCAAGCCGCGATCGCGCTTCGTATCACAGGCTTCAACCCCGTGTAGTTCAGATTATCAGGTATCCACCGCCAATCCTCCGGGATCGTCCACTTTTCTTCCTTCCCCTTCTCCTTTTCGCCACCACGCGACTTTTCGTTCGGCGAGTCTGAAGGAAGCCTATCGTAGTCTTCCTGACGTTGACGCTCTCCTTCGTCGGCGTCCTCCACGGTCGCATGGTCACGTCGCCGTATTCCCGGTCCCGACAACTTCTCAGAGACATCGCCGCTCATGGCAGAGTGAAGTTGGGAGCAAGATGGAGAAATGCAGGGGACGCCAGGAGTAGCCCTGGATATGCCCAGCGTCGGCCGATGGGAGCTGTTAACACGTTAGCAGGTCAGTGACATCACCAATGTAAGACATGCTTAATTCCTACCGGGCCGAATTCATATGCCACTCGAGGATGGGTCTATAAATAGAATGCCATGGCAATTTGAGTTATAAAAAGACATGCTGGCAGCTTTGTGTAGTTCTTGCGGCCCGCGCGCAGAGAAAGGACAAAATCTATACCGTATATTGTCCATAATCCAACGGTTTGTACATAAAATAATGATAGGCGTCACCCTAGAGCAACCCCGCTGCTGGCGTCCGGTCGTCCGGGCTAATGGGTATTGACATCTCCATGTCCGACGAGATGGCGAATGCCTCATAGAGGTATATTATGCCAAACAGCAGGAATAGTATCGCCCCGCCCAATGTGACTAGACGAAAGATATCAGAACCAGCCAAGGCGGGGAAGGAGACCTCGGAACGTACCATGTTTTACAGAAATCTTTGTGGAGACGTATCTCCCTCCGATCACAGCGAGCGCGGTACAGCACGAGTGGCCTACGATGGTCCCAAGAGCCACAAGGTACACATTCTGGTTCCGCAAGTCAGCCGACGTTCGCAGCGGTATAACAAGACTGCTCTCCACTCACATGCGCCGCGCCCAGCGCGATCGTGGCAATCTGCGACCGATCCCCCCACTCCCCGAGGAACGTCAGGATGAACGCCTGCACAAAGACGGGCCCCAGGAACAAGCTGCAGAAATTCCGCAGACCCTCGCCGAACGTGCTCTTCGACCTCGAAGCCACAGGCGGACTCGCCGCTTCCTCGTGTACGCCCTCCTCAATTTCCTGCATCGCAATCACCTCTCCCTGCGCCCCACCCTCCACCTCCTGCACCGCATCATCATCCTCAATCTCCTCCTGCGCCTCCTTCATCTCCTCCTGGATCTTCGCGCTCCCGCCCTCCATCTGCCTTGCCTCCAGCAGCATCTTCGACCCAAACACAAGGAACAGTATAGCCGCCGCGACCTGTGTCCATTTCTTCGGTATTAGGGTGGGGAGGAGGTGGCCCATGGCGGCGGAGAGGATGGACATGACGATGAGGGAGCCGAGGGCGCCGGCGAAGACGGCGATGCGGGGATGGCGCATGGCGAGGATGGCGGCTATGAGGAAGGTTTTGTCGCCGATTTCGGAGACTATGATCATGGCGAAGGCTTGGAGGAGAGCCTGTACGCTGCCCTCGGGCTGGACATCGTCACTGACGGGCGCCATGTAAACCGAATTCTGTGGAAGCTCGCTTTTGAGTGTTTGCTCCAAATGAGGAAGGCGACGGTGAGCTTACAGCTAAAAATCTATGGCGGTCGAAAGAAACAGGAACAACGGGCAGAGAAAGAGGGCAAAACAACAGAAGGTGGGTTGAACCGTTGAAGAGGCTACAGAATTTGCAGCCACGATAGTGTGAATCACGTGACACGATGCTAAATTTCACCCGGGTCCCGGATGCACCGCACGTTCGATCGGCGTCGCGGTCTATCCCTTCAGCCTGCCTCACAAGGATGGTCGATACAACATCACTAGCATCTCGGTGTACATGCATATTACTCGAACAGTACACAAGCAAAGCCAAGTGCTCTTGTGTGCTGTCAAACGGACAGCTCGCCAAGATTGGACTCCCGCTTCGAAACTGTGTTTCGATTGCCATCTTCTGTCACGCAAGTCGATCTCAAAACCCTTGGAAGCATGTATCGCCCCCATCGCACCTAGATCGCCCCTCCCAAGAGGTTCTAGAGATAATCCTCGTGGATGGGGGTACCTTGAGACTCCCTCATGCCCGCCTACAATTTGATACAAATTCGTTATAGTGCCTCAGCCGCTGATATATACAACACTGCACACGATCAGAAACACACATAAGCCAACGCCCAACCACACCATAACCACGTCACAAACGCACCATTATTACCCCGAATAAAAGCATCCCCATACCGATTCGTCACCACCCCATTCACATGCTCCTCCGTCTGCTCCAACGCGATGTTCATATACCCGTCCAGACACGACAGCACGCCTATCCACACAAACAACACCTCAGCACCCCTCCCCCCTTCGCAAAAAAAAGGAACGGGAGACAGACCTCGATAATCGACACCAGACGTCAGTCGCACGATAACGCGTTTCCCCACGACGCCCTTCAGGAAGTCGGTCGGGGAGCCGGTGTGGGTTTGGGGCGGGGGTGGCGGGGGGGACTGCGATTCGGGTGGGGGTGGGGGTGGGGAGTCGTCCATGGGCGATTTCGTGAAGGACCCGTCGCGGTGGAGGGGAAGGGGAGTTTATTTGCGGTGGTTGTGCATGTGGGTTGTGGGTAAACGCCTACAAATAAGTGATAAAATTGGTCGCAGCCGCGTCGGCCAAAGCTGGTCGTCCGAGGTGCATTTATTTTGATGATAGTACTGTCGTTACTGCCATCAACATGGCGACTCGATTTCTCATGTTCTGGCCAGAAGAAGGACACTAGACAGAACCCAAACAGCCGCCGCACAAACTACCTCGGCCGCAAGCTTCGTATTTTTGTCTCCCATCGTTGACGTTGCTGCAATTCAAATCGGTGCAGGTGCAACCGGCAACGCCTGCTTGTACTACCTATCAAGATTCTACAGGTGGTATTTTTCAGTATGGGCTAGGCGACGGTCCTTACAGTACTGCTCGTACATCTCCTCCTCCCACATCATCGTTCTGGTTGGCGAAGCACTCCACGGCACACCTATCTTCGGCACACGCACATCGGAGACGCTACGGACGGGGTAGGTATAAACTTGGCGTTGTTTGCTCGCTTGGCTGACCTTTGACTGATCTTTATTTCGAGGGAACACCTTTACTTCCTCTCTCCGAGCCGCAGGCTCAGCGAATATAGGTGGACCAAGGCCATGGGCTGGGTTAGTGGCGACAGCTGTACACTCTGCGTCGATCGCGCAGGATTTACAATCGCTGAAGTCGCTGAAGGAAGCAGTCCCTGTACACGCTGGAAGATCCTTCCACCAACGCCCTCAGAGTTGGAATTGTAAGTCCCGGCGCACCTGGAACCTTGGTTGAGGCGGTCTAGACAAACGATGGAGCGAGCTGGATGCTTGCTAATTTGCCTGCCTGAATGGGCTACTCGTTCTCGTTTAGTTCCATAATGGCCCCCGTGAACTTCGCGAATCGAATGGTCGTTGCCTTTCAACTTATGCTGCTCTATACTTCCCTCATTCGTTTTTTTGCCTTGCTATACGCCCTATTCTGCTTTAAATGCGTTCTGTTCCAATTGATGCATTATAGTGATAGTGGCTCTCTTGATCATAAGACAGTTTGAATGAACATGAGTGTCTTACGAAGCAGCTCAATGCTTGAGGCCACGATTCAGAGCACAACCAGGTCTCATCTTATGGCTTTCCTCTGCTCTTGAGCAATTCTAGTCTCTGGATCTCAGTATGTCGAATACGGATATCCCCAGCCCGCGCAAATTCTAAATCCAGTGGCGTACCCACCGCATGCTCATCGTTGGTGACCACTTCGGATCTCGCATTAGTTCAATTGCGCTCTGCGGCCTCCACGATAGTCGCTTCAAGACCCATGTATCTTTGGACACCTTCCTCCGCAATCCGGTTTCGGCCATCCGTGCCCATCTTTCGCGGGTTGTTTCATCAGCTGAGGGCGGGAAGCGAGGTAAGGGAGGGTAAGCAGGTACTGGAAGGTACAGACCTATCGCCGAACACAGATTCCTCTCAATTCTGCGTGGCCCTGCTATTAGTAGCTAGGATTGAGCACATATCCGCAAGACAAGTTTGATCGCCATTGCGTACGCGTGACTGTAGTTGAGCACGACGACCATCCAGAGGGCTCCTGATGGACTGAATACGCGAGACATCGAGTAATTGAACCTTGCCAGCTTAGGGACAACGACTGGTGGGATGCAGAGGGGAGATGAACTCCACGATCAGAATTTCTTAGATGTATGCCGATGATCGCAGGCGTAGGTGCTGCCACGAGCCTGACGACTTCGAGAACCTTGTTGGTTGGCAGGACGTAGAAGGCAGAAGCTGCTGTCCTGAGATTGATTTGCCTACAGAGCAGTTTCACAGTGATGAGTATTGACCTCACGCGTCGATTTAGGTGCAAGAATGTATACTTTTACACTCAAATCACACCCTATGTTTCCGTCTTAAGATTTTCAAATTAACTGTGTCGTACAAAAGATGTCATATCAACGAGGAGGCCACCGAGTAGCAACGCGGAATGTTATCCGAAGCGACGTCATTCCACGACGTCGAGTACGGACCTCCTTCGGGGGTGCAGATTCCATGGTTCTCTGTCCCTTCACTTTCGCAGACCTGTCCAGCGCTTGATTATCAGGTTGGAGCCAACGACGTCGGGAGAAGGTGTGGATCTCGAGAATTCATTCATGATAGGGCGCGACGGTCGGATGTCAATGGTCGTGAGAGGAAATTGGAGCCCGCGCCAGAAAAGCCTGCCAGAGACCAGCAACATTGGAAAATTGCGCAGAGCTGCCCTGGATGGGTGACATGGAGACTGCCAAGCTGGTGATGAGTTCTCGAAGCCATCTGCCCTGCGTCACAGCTGGGTGGCACGCGACCTGATGTACCATTCATCGGCAGGGCCATGATTAATTCCCGCTGACCCTCTGGACGGCTTCCAGAAGCATTTCCACGCCTGAGTTTATCCCTGACGTCTCCTACCTCTCGTAAGTCGTGACAGCTAAGGGAAAACGTGAAGCTGACTGCAGGCTGACTGACGTCGGCTTGCTCTTACGGCTCCCGGACGATAGCCGAAGCCATATTCTTCTTTCAGCATGGGTGGTCCTTCGAAAGCATACTGGAAATGGCGATTTGTTGTTCCACGGATTCGAAAATATGTCTAAAGAACCAGGGATGCTATCATTCACTGTGTCATCAGCTTGACACCAGACGATATCCAAGGGATATCGATGTGTCAGATACTCAGCGTCGACCAACTTGCAGACTCGAGATACAGCGTGTGAGAGAGATAATGTCTAAGAGCAGGGATTCCAGCCATTGTCAAAAGCGGGATAAAGAATGCCACACAAATCGAGAGCTCGAGTTGAAAAAGAGCTTCGAAACTGGCACTGGCAGTGGTGGCACGATGACAAGTAGCGGAGCACGTGCCAAATTCTTCTCACTGATTTGAAGTTCGAACAACTTCGTACCTCAAAACAGCTCAAAACGCAATCTGGGTACCAGCTGTCCATGACCTTCTCTTCTCAGTCCATCGAGATATCAGCTATCTCCTAGTTCCCGTTATTTCCCAGCTGGAGAAGTATGTAATGCCAGTACCGATGTCATCAGGGTATGTATGTTCAATGGTGCTACCCGACATCGTCAGCTGGATGCCATTCCAATCCAGAGCTTTGACGGTTTCCTCGCGCCACCAAACCTAATGATATCTAGAGTCTCGGATGTGGGTCATTCTCGCCTTTAAAAACCCCTGGGTCCACGCTTTACGTCTTCAGCTCCTTCTGGGCCCTCATCATCATGCCAAGTTCGCCCATCTTTGCCCTGGTACTTGCTGCTACCACCTTGGTTCTCATACGAGATAGGCTTGCGAAGAATCGGATCCCATTGCCTCCTGGACCTCCTGCAGATCCCATCATTGGTCACCTCCGTTTGATTCCTTCATCGGGTCAAGATGTCTTCTTCTACGAGATGGGCAAATTATATGGTGCGTCGACAGGCGCATTGCAAGCAATCCAAGATCTGATTTGATGTGTCAGGCGATGTGATTCAGCTCAAAGTTCTTGGGCGATCCCTTATTATCTTGAACAGTGTTCAGGCCGCCGATGACCTACTTGACAAACGGAGCGCTAATTATAGCGATAGGCCTACTCTACCAATCTACGAACTGTGATTCTTCACCCTTTCCCGCCATTTGGATGAAACTCATGATGCTATACTTTCTGCAGATTGGGCGAAGGAGATATGCTCGGCTTCGTGAAATACGGAGACGAATTCCGTATGCAGAGAAGAATGATATCTGGGTACTTCAGCAAAGACAAGGTGAAGGCTCATCGTCCAATCCAAATCCGGGAGGCTCGAATCCTTGCCCAAAGTCTCCTCTCGTCCCCCGAGAATAGGTCGGAGATACTATCTCGGTACGACCGTTCGCGACTTCTACATATATGGCCTGCTAAGCTGTTGGGCTATCAGATTTTCGACAGCTATCATCGTCGAGATTGGCTATGGGCACCAAATAGTGTCAGCTGACGATCCATACATCGACATCGCTGAGGGTGTTGCCCGAATCATGTCCGAATCAGGTCCTCCTGGTGCGACGTTGGTGGATGCTTTCCCAATCCGTAAGTGTCGGCGCCTACCTTCCATGGTGTCATCCGCACATGGCTGACGAATTTGTCAATGTAGTTCAATATTTCCCGTCATGGTTTCCCGGAACTTACTATGCTACATACGCAAGGAAATCGTTCGATACTATTCGGAGGCTGAAGGAGTATCCCCTTACCCAAGTTAGAGAACAAATGGTGGGTCCCTATTCGCGAGTAAATATCGATGCTGACAGCATCTGCCACTAGGCGCAAGGAACGGCGAAACCATCGTTCCTGTCAGCTCAATTAGAAGGGCTCAACGAAACCGGACTGGAAGACAAGGCTCAACTTGAACGAATCCAGGCTACGGCTGCAGTTCTCTATCAAGGCGGTGCAGACACTGTGAGCCAGATCCCTACAGGGGACGATTTCAAGCCGGTACACTGACCTTGATATGATCAGACGTCATCTGTACTATCTTTCTTCTTCCTTGCGATGGTCCTCAATCCCGAATGGCAAGCCAGAGCACATGCGGAGATTGATGCTGTTATTGGCTCTGATCGCCTTCCAGATTTGGATGACCGGATGAGTCTCCCTTTCCTAGAATGTATCGTGCAAGAAACACTTCGGTACGTCATCTTTAATACAAATATCTGGGATTAAGTACTTACAGCGCACGTTGTAAGATGGTATCAACCGGCTCCGACAGGTTCGTTGAATGCTACTTATTGTACGGATGGTGTAGTCGAACCAGTCGAACCCTGTGTGACCAGGTGGACCCCACAAATCGATGGAAGACGACATCTATAACGGTATGCTGATCCCGAAGGGCTCCGTCCTCATTCCAAATATCAGGTCCGTTCACTTCCCCCAAGCCTTAATACTACCCACTTCATTCCCGATCGTTCAATAGGGGCATGACCTGGGACGAGTCCATCTACAAAGATCCCTTCACCTTTGATCCCACGCGCTTTTTACCAGCCCCTGTAGGTCGAGGCGAACCCTACCCCCCCACATTCGGTTTCGGACGAAGGTACTTCATTTGAGCCGTATTTCGACTTTGGCTCAACTCTGGTAATACTACTAGGATATGCCCTGGCCGCTACTTAGCTATGGAAAGCCTCTGGATGTCGATTGCGACTATCATGGCGACTATGTCGATTGCTAGAGCCCTTGACGAGAATGGGAACGAAATAATCCCGGATAGTCTCCCCGTTACCACCGGCATAACCAGGTCCCTCCTGCATCTATTCCATGCTTGATTCTCTTTTGCTGACGGTGTCTCTGTGCAGCCACCCGAGTCCTTTCGAGGCGCGTCTGAAACCTAGGAGCAAGACAGCAGTGGACCTTTTGAGTCAAGCTACGGAAAGCGAATGATTTGAGAATCCATTGAGGGGAGTGAGGGTATTTCATGATCCAATGTATCTCATTATCCACATTTAGCTGCCATGTATTCAAAATTCTGCAGAACGAAAGCTGTTGATTGGGAAAAGCGACCAGCAGTTCCTCAAGAACCAAGAAGTCAGTCGATATCTGAATCTCCGGGTCCCCTCAAACTCGGAGTCGCTCGTAGGCCTCGCGCACGACGTCCTTGAACACGAGTGCTTATTGTCGAATCTTCCAACTGTTGCGGGTCCAAAACCTTGCGGAGGCAACTTAAACCATTCGAATCAGGGTCCTAAGTGCGCGATAGCTTACATTGACGTGTGGAGCTAGTTATATGTAGCTGAGACCAGAAGCAAGAGATAGGATATAATCTACTGGACCGCGAGTCGCAATGTAGAATATAAAAGAAGGTGAGTGATCAAAGAACGTGAAATATCGATATCATAGAGATTGATGGAATGGACTGTGAGGTATGTGACGCGAACAGGGGGGAGTGCCTGTGCATTATATGTGCTCTTCGTTGACAAGGGAAATGACCTTCTGCGATCGAGGTGTGATGGTGCACTTGAAAGCTTCAGGGAAGCTATATACCATGTTCTGGTGAGTACCAGCGCCACAAGGTCATAGCATGTGACCCACCTGATGATACCGGAAGTGTTCTCGTGAACAGGCGTAATCTCAACCCCATTCTCGACAGCCTTGTTTACGTCCAAAACCGCAAAAGAGCTAGCGACGACCGAGAATAGCGAAGCCTCCGCGAGGTGCATCCCAGGGCAAATACGACGTCCATATCCGAAGCAGACGGTGCGCGGGTTCTGCTGGGCTGGCTTCTCAGGCGTGGCAATGTGCCTCTCCGGATCGAATTTGAAAGGGTCAGGGTAAACTTCCGGGTCGTGAAGCATATTCCTACATTACGTCCAGTCAGACCTTGCGCATGGTACTGGAAGTTCGGAACGTACCAGAGGTTCGCAATGATTATTGATCCTTTAGGGATGAGATACCCGGAGATGATCCCATCTTCCATCGCGGTGTGCGGGACGCCTATGGTAAACAGGTCGCAGTGTCAGTTTCAATTCAAGGATACTTATCATGTATACACGCCTGTAGGTGCAACACTATTCCATCGAAGTACTTCCGAAACGACTGCGTTGATGTATGGGAGATGGGGCCGGTCCGCCAGAGTAGGGAGTCGGTCGTTTCCAATGACTGCATCGATTTCGGCCTGAGCTTTCTTCTGGACGTCTACGTCAAAGGAGCAATGTAAGCGAAGGCATTCATAGGATGACGCGATGACGTGCCAGGGTTGAGAACCATCGCCAGGAAGAATGCATATTCAGCCGAAACGGTTGTATCCGCGCCACCTAGATACAAGTCGTCAGAATGTGGTCGTCAAAGCCACGGTAAGTGTGCCTACCACCATACATAGAGCTAGCCGCGAGTTTAACGTCTGCGATCTCCCCAGCTGACATGGTCTTCTCGTTTTCGAGGTTCTCGGAGACGAAAGAAGGCCGAGCAGCGCCAGATGCCTGACGTACCGGTAAGCATTCAATGACATGGGGTAATACGAGTTCAACCGACCATCTGTTTCTTGGTGTACTTGAAAGGGATTTCGATCATATCCTCCGTGGCCCGGGCCCATTTGCGGGCAGTCTCCATGAAGCCCATACCAGGAAGCCATTCGGGAAGCTTTTGCAGCGATGGGAAGAAGTCAACGGGGAAAGCCCCCGGGACGGTGGCAGCACTGAAGTTGTCATTGGCCCCCTCGATGAGTGTAACGAAGGAATCCTCGCCGTCCTGAACCTCGTAGCCATAAGTAAGTTGCATGATGATGCCTCCGGCCAATCTGAGGAATAATCCGGCTCAGCAGAAGATATGGAATTAGGTTTCTTCCCACTTACTTGCGAAGGCTGTTGCTGAGGCTATCTGGGTTAGCCAAGATCCGCTTTAAAAATCGGCGGGTCTCGTGTTCGACCACAGGGTGATGACGTTCCATCGCCAGGGGTGTACCGAAGTGACGAGAGAAGTATTTGCGGTATGTGCGGAAGCGTGCGCCGTAGGCAATAAGCACGAGGGTCTGCGCGTATCCAACAAGTTCACCACCCATTTCCAGCCTCGGTCGATCAGAATAGATCGACCCCTGCTTATCCAGTTCGCTCATGACCTGAGCAGAGTTGACGATAATCATGGGACGCCCCAAAAGCGTCACGGATAGAATACCACCTTTACACGAAGTCCATGAGTTGCAAACCAGATGACGGTATTCGGTACTCACCCCACTTTCTCCCCCACTCTGCAAAAGTCACCCACTCCTTCGTCGCAGGCATATCCGCCACATTCTGAAAAGCCGACATGTTAGGACATATCCCTCATTTTCAGAGTTTGGACGTACGCCGACGATAGGTAAGCCAGTCGGACCCGGTGGGAGAGCTGCAAGCTGCTTGGGCTTGAGGCAGAATTGGATGAGAAGAAGTCCTCCAGCCGCCACGACGGCGTAGTTCAACGGCGTCAAAGACATACTTTCCAGCGCTGTGAAGAAGAAAATTAGCTGGCTTGGGATTCCGCTCGAGCACGGACGCTGCTGTAGGGGGTGGTTTGGTGGTCCGGGAGCCGGCTGCAATGTGTATATTCTGCCATGTGCATGGCGGTTCTGTTAAGTACTTTCCGCACATGGGGAAGTGGCGATCACAAATTTGACTATACGACCCTGAATTGGCAATATAATTGGGCCGGATGATTGCAAGGAACATGGGAACCGATAGCCCCTTGAAGATGGATCGGCCGACATTCAGGTACCTTGAAACATTCATACCCTAGTTCGTCGTTCAGAATTTCCTGCTTCTATCGGCGTATAGAAATTTACCTCTGCTGTCCCTGATTTTGTGAACGAGCTGCATAAGAAAAAAGCAAAGAATCGTGAAGGAAACACGCCATCTGGCAAGGTTCTTGTACTGTAAGAGAGCCTGATGTCATGATGCGGACCGAACGAAATTGACCAAGATCAGATCAAAGTTGAGATCTGGCTCGGAGCCAGTTTCTGTCGTTCCTTGCATCACAACCGCGTGACCGTGACAACCCCAACTTGCAAATAAAAAACTTGACAAGGGACCGAATCCCTGCGTGTTTGGCTGAATAGGGGGAAGCTGGGGCTCTACCACGTCCCACTAGATGTATAAGTGCGTGTATTTCTACCTTGGCTCATGTTGACACGATCTTCACAACGATTCCAAGGCAACGCAAATTGTGGCAGAATGGTTGAAACCGACCGACCACCGGCGACCAGTGCCACACATATCACTGTCTAAATGTCATATCCGATGGCCCCGGCAACAACCGACCGATATGAGATGAGAGGAAGGCCGTTGCCAATCCAGCGCCAGCCTGCCAGGGCAAAGCTCGTACTTCGCTCGTACGATCTCGTTTTTGATCGCACGTTCTCCATCCTTCTCCATTCGCTTCTCGGTTAAGTGCAACTCCAGGCTAACCAGAAAGAAGCAATATTTTGCATGAGGTCCCTCCCCATATAGTTGTCAAGATTAAAGATTATTTTTGTACTTATGCCCAACTCTCCTTCACTCCTTTGACTAGCACCACGACGTCTTGCGCTCCGCTGCCATTTCTCTTCCGTCTTCCTTTGCTCTGCGATATATAGGAAGTTCTCTTTTTTTCCGATGAATTCCCTCGCAATCTCGGCTTCCGGAATCCCAGCACTCGATGATACGTGGGTCTATATGGCTTATGGATATGCCCAAACCTCACATACTATTGCCTCGATAGCCTCGGATCTATGCTCATCGGTGTTATCGTTAGTGCTGTCCTATACGGAGTCTCCTTGGTACAAACTTTCTGGTACTATATGAGTGCGTCTGAATTTTCCACCTGCTGTTCCAACAAATTGCTGACATACTAGAAGGTTATCCAAAGGATGTCTGGTATCTAAAGGCACTGGTTCGTCGTACTACGCGGTATTAGCAAAAGCCTCAAACTGACTTGACTCTAGGTCGCCTCAACTGTTCTCTTCGACACCGTCCACTTGATTTTGATCTCGCACAGCGGTGAGTTTAGAATGCGTTCCTCATAAGCCGATTTACTGAGTCAATCTTCCGTAGTGTACTTCTACCTTGTTTCCAACTACTTGTACGTCATCCAAGTTCATGTAACAACGCATGAGACTTACCTCCCTATAGTAGCCCGGAAATCCTGCAAAAGATGGTCTGGTAGGCTCATTTGCTTGTTTATGCGAAGACTTTACTCACCACTATCCTCGATCCAGGTCTCTGCTAGTAAGCATAGTCTAGCCTCGTCAGGACATAAATTAAAGTAATTGCCCCCAGCTTGAAGCCCTTTTCACGGTATGGACGATACATGCAGCGTTTGTGACCACGCTGAATGATTTTTCAGGGTTTGACTGGTTGCTTCGTACAACTGCAAGTACACCCCCCCTCCTATCGCGAATCATACTCAACCCAGTTTTAGGTTCTACACAGCGCGCGTATGGAGACGTAGGTTGCCTTTCTTCGACTGCTAAGTCTCGCTCACCTCGAAGTTCTCAGTCAGCAAAAGAAATATTCCATTAACTGGATTTATATTGGTACTTGTCGTTGCGAATGCTGGTGAGTAGATTCACAGGTTAGTCCCGAGGCTCCCCTCTGAGTGTGTTCTGTCAGGATGTGGAACCGGTATGGCGGATATTGCTAGCGAATGATAAGTTAGGCTGACCGTTGGAAAATCAGCATGGGTCATTCTTTCGTGAGTTATCCCTTTATATGTAGCCAATTAAATACCTTCTTAACGGGACAACCTTAGCCTGCAGTTCGGAACCTTCGAAAGGCTTCTGAAGATCTCGGTACTATCGCATCAATTACTCTTGACCTTGCACTTACACGTTTTCTCCATTGAACCAGGGGCTTACTCTGACGATCAATGCGCTTTCGACCGCTGTCGATATTCTCATCGCTGCCACACTCTGTATCATGCTCAACAATGCCCGCACTGGATTCAAGAAGTACGTCTACTACTAGCTCTCTGTCTTCTCTAATCGACGTCAACATGTCAACGTCAATAGGTCAGACACCATCATCAATCGATTGGTTAGTCCGACCTCGTTAATTTTCTAACATGTGCTCACGGACGCCCTGGTTCAGATTTTGTTCGTGGTAAACACTGGAATGTGCGTGTACTCTATAGCTCTCTTAAGATCATCGAACTAATGATATACTTGTAGCCTGACAAGGTGCTTATAACTTCCCACCCGACGCAGCGATAGCTTATCATCATCTCTAGTTGCTGCGCTGTGGCTTCACTTGTGTCAGTGAGTACGCGTGCTCGTCAGATGTTTGTCTTGTCTTGACACAATATCCGTAGCTACTGGCATCGCCCAACACTCTCATCTACGCCTGTTTCTATTTCTGCATCGGACGGCGTAAGTCTCCCCGCTACCTATACCCTTCCACCACTCAAGGAGCACCCCCACAGTATACACAAATTCGCTCCTGGCGACGCTAAACGCACGCAAATCACTTACTGGGACCATTGACGACGTCAGCCACATGCTCGTATCCCTACCCCCCAGCGTCATGACGCCGTCTGGTTCCACCGGTGGTATCGAAGGCCGCCAGACCATAGGGAAGGGTGCGGCCCAAAACATCTCGATCCGCATCGATACTACCAAGGAGTCGGTGCACGAGGATAGGCTTATTAGTATTGTGAGCCGAACTTTACGTCACCAACCCCTTTCTCTCATAACTTACGTTGCATTAATCAGGATCACCTCTCGAAAAGCGAGGACGACTTGAACCACAAACAGCGTTCTCTGTAACTCTTCTGTCATATACCTTTTGCATATACCTGGGGGACTTTACGTACGGATCCAGCTCGCGAAGCTGAACGGTTGTGCGACCTTGTACAATATATCTAATTAATGGTTAGCTTATGGGATGGATATTTGCGATCGACGCGTCCATGGCTACTAATGACACAATCACGATTAGGGAGTGTATACGGGTGCAGTGGACCAATCAGACGAGCATTGCAAATTAAAGGTAACTAACGAAGGGCTGCTTTCAAATCCTTCTGATGTCAATATTTCCATACGACTACAGACGATCACCCTAAGATCGCGGTTAACCTCTTATCCGCCGGCTTCATATGGACTCCAATTCTGATGCCCGTGAAGAGATGGCCTGCGCAGGAGGTAGTACCGACGTCTTGCTAAAAAGCTCTTTTCCTGGTCTATTCCCGATGAGGATAGATAAAATACCTCGAGATCTCGGAATTAACGCCTCGCCTTGGTGGACGAGAGGGTGAGGTCTTGGAGACGCGAACGTCGGACACAGTCATACATGCAGAGTATACACTAACCCGGCCCTGATCCCAGATTCTCATGTCAGATGGACAGACCTTTCACAACTGCTCGTACCCGAATTCGTTCACATTGGATCCATGTCGCAGTCACAATTGTGATATTTCGCTTGATTGAAGTCGATGAGGCGAATACATATCCCTCTCCAACTGAGGGACGTCAAGTTCCGCAAAATCTGCATGCAGCACCCCTTTTGTATGCAACTTCTAATCACCGAAGTATCCTGACTCTCAACGCCACGCCGAAATGTCAAGATGTGGTGGCGTTAACTGATAGGCGAGGAGACCTAAAAACATATCAAACGCTCGGGAGAAGGAGTGCAAATCGCCGATCTCTACACTTTCCCGAGTTGCTAATTTAAACACATACGATGTATTCTCTGTCTGCTCCGAAGCTAGTGTAAAGCCTGTAGCATCGACGTACGGCGTCTGCGATGACTCTGATGCTGACGGAATAAAATAAAAAAAAGCTATACAATCAGCCATACACGGTTCGAGGTTGAAATGATCTTCTCGTTCTTCTAGTATCCGGCGGAAGACACCCCGAACGATGCGAAGTGCTCAACGGCAGCCTCTTTGGTCCTTCCACGGGCACATCACCTCCTTAATACCCTGTAGCACTAAGAGGAGATATGAAGTGCAGAGCGCGAGCCCACTATCATTGGGTGTACTTTAAATTTAATACAGAGCAGCGGGTACGTAGACCAATACATAGTGACGAGATATGTACAGAAGTCAGTGGCCAGATGAGGAATAGGACGGGTGTTGAACATAGGAGGGAATCCGAGAATGATACATGTCCGAAAACTTGTATAAGCAAGCACGAAGTGATTGCACATATGAATGTACGCAGGCACCTTTATCGCCTTAATCCAGCGGATCTGCTTCAAAGTTTGATCTGCCCATCATCAAAACTTTCCAAGACGGCCCGCGCTGCAAGACCGACGACAATGAGGCCCTCAAGCCCACCGAAGATTCCCGAAACAATCCTGCGCCAAAGTCCATCCGCGAGTAGGATGTTCAGAACGAATACCCAGCACCATAGCGCCGCAAGGAGTAATGCGCAGGACACATTTCAGCGACGCGCGAGGAACGGGGTGGGTGAGCGAGGACGCAGGTATGAAGCATAGATGGCGATGTGGTGCATAGCGGTGATAAGGAATGCAAAGAGGTTGGCTAGAGATACGAGGGAGATGTCGAGGGTGACGACCAGCGTCAATGTGCAGAGAATAAAGGATACTAAGAACATGCGGCGTCGCTTCGCGGTGGGTGGGGTGCTAGAAATAACCATGTTAGATCAAGGGAAGTGTCCAATGCAAGACAATACTTACTTCTCTCCGTCTACAAATTGAGGTTGACTCTCCGTAATTGAGCAAGAATCCCTCTCCGCACGCGAAATTTCCCGAGCGCATTCCAGCACAATGAAGAGGAGCGTCATCCACTCCAGTCCAGTCCAAATGCTCGCGACAATGACGGGAACACGTCTGCGACCATGCGACCGAGTACAGACTAGGACCTCAACGACGAATACGAAGACCCAAAGAGGGACGAGGAGGAAACCGTAGATGAGACTGTTGGTAGTTATGAAGATGGGGTCGGATTGAGCGGAGGAACGTCGGTGCTTCTGGGCATCGAGATACAGGGAGACATGGTAAAGGACCGTGAAGCAAAAAGCGATGGCGCTTGGAACAATAGCAGAGGCTTTGAAGCTGAAGATCGCCGATGACAAGGCTGCTGTTGCGAGGAAGCATGAGAGGACGCTCATGAGGATAAGGGGCGGGGAGGGAAATCGCTTTGGCGAGAATAGCACCGGTGCCAGCGCCGGTGGTGGGGACAATTGCATGTCTGTAGTGGAAACCGGGATCGTGGGGGTTTCCTCTGGAGCTTTAATTGAGTTGTCTTTCATTGTGAATTTTCTGGCCACAAACGAGAAGCTGAAGGAATTTTAGTACTCGTGATGGTATTCCGCAGCACTGGTGATGATGGGTGTGACTCGGACACGCCTGGAACTACGTTATGCCGCAGCAATGCGCAGGCATATCCCATCATCAGATGTTCAAACAGAGACTCGAGTAGACCCCATTGACGCAGATCTGTCGAGATTATAGAATGCATCAGTTCGACGTTGGTATAGAAAGCAATAATGGACATACGGAAGTATGGCCATTCCTGCACATACAAGCATCGGACACTAGCCTAATGATACAGCAAGGCGAGCTTGTAGAAGCGGTTTTGAGCAAGTTCCTTGCAATATTTTCGGAGCTGGGAAACGACCGTGATTTGGCTGTCCAGCGAGAGAAGTTGGACTGCGGCCAGCCGCCGTCTCTTGCTATTTCCGCACATCACTTCGAAACACGTACAGAAGACGTGTCGCAGTGCGGAATCCTGCGGGAAGGCTGGAACGAGGCAGCGTAATAAGGAGAATGAAAGCCGGCATCTTCATGAAATGTGAAAGGTACAAGAAAATACATACAGTAACATTTAGATGAATTTACAGCGAAGGAAACGAGCCATGAGTTATTTGACTATGGAGCTGACGCCACGGGCTGAAGACAACCTCAGCAAAAGAACTTACGTCAAGGCTTAGTGAACAGCTACACACCTGCCAGATATTCTTTAGCTGAACTGACACTCTGGAATTAATAATGGTCAGATAGAACAGAGTGCGTTTAGATAGTACATACTAGGCTCTTGATGACGTCGTAAACACTTTTATCATGATAGCGCAGGCCCGTTGCTGGATCTGTATATGGAGCTTCGAGGCCCGTGATGTCGCAGTAGTGTTTCTGCGGCAATACTGATGGAGGGGCCTCGATGGATGTATCTATCACATTCGTAAGTCCCTGGTACCCAGATGAGACATACACCGCTTACATGAGGGCATCTCTTCCTCCCCCTCATCTCCATCAACATCCATAGCCGTCCCTTCTAGTTTCTCCAGCCTGCGCCTCTCGCGCTCCGCCCGTTCGCGTTCTCGTTCTTGACTGAGTAGGTTCTTCAAATTCTTCGCGCGCCGGTTGACATTTTTCGCGTAATTTGGGTTTTTGAAGGGCCGGGGACTATGAAGATAGGACAATTGCTCCGCTAGAGACTTCCTCGTCCATAATTCAGTGGACTTGAGGGCGAATAACGTTGATAGTAGCGTACGGGGGTTAGCGGTGTAGAAGCACCGTCAACAGGAGCTTTCCTCCTCACTCCACCTTTGGGTGGCCTGTGGTTCGTAACCAGTCAGTGAAGATCGCTACCGCAGTCACTCAGTGCTCACATTTCTGGTACTCAGTTTGTTAATTGTCGTGCATGACGGGAAAGAACTGTAGCATCCCGATTCGGAAGATTCACCGAGGTCGAAACATGTGATCCTCGGAAAATGCCGACCATTTCAAAGCGCCTGAACTTGAAGCTTCCAGCCTCCTCCACCAACCACTGATGTTTACACAACTACCTTCATAGATCTGGCCTTCAATGATTAATGAGATATTGCATACTCTGTACCACGCAGGTATATATCTATTATATCGCGCACATTTGAACGGCTGGTCCTATCCGACGATACCTTGGGTACCGCCTGCCAACAGCCTATAGCGATACTTTGAGATAGTCTGGATAGTGGAAGATCGGCCGGTTTTAAGGCTACTAGTACTAGCCTCAATCGATGCTGCTTAGCTCAAGGCTACAACGCATGGCGAACATCGGCTTGGGACCCAAGTCTAGAGCGAAACTTGTTCTACCTGCGCATAAAAATCCTTTTCTCCCATATGACTTACGCAGAGCTGAGGGTCCAGGCCAACGCCATCGTCAGCTCCTGCTTAAATAGATGCTCTTATAGACAATTGAGCCTGAGATCATCCTCACGCAGAACATATATTATCACCTCCCTTATGGCCGACATCGTCAATGCGTATATCGTAAGTACGTTCCACCTGCTTGCCAGTGGGAAACCTTGAATTATGGTTATGTACTAGCTAGCAAGAACGCGCCTTGCGTGGTCTTCAGCAAGTCACTCGCTTTACAGAACCTCTTAACCCCTAATTCCAGGTTGGCAGAATACGTAAGTCGACGATGATCTATGCAATATGCAACAGGTCCCACAACGTGAAAGTAGATAACAAAACACGGCAAAAATACCGTAGCAATCTTTTCAAAGAAGAGCAATTTTCTCCAACAACACCTTCTTCCCCTTCGCCGAGCCTCCCTCCACTGCTTCCCTCGCCTCATTCCCAAACCACCCCTTCACCTTAGTCCTCTCCACCGACCGTTTCTCCTCTTCCCGGATCAGGGCCTCACATAGCTCCGCGACGACAAACGCGCCATTGCCTTCGCCGAGCGTGCACATCCCGATAGTCACGTCCTTTCCAACAAGGGTCACGAACTCCGCTGCAAATACGCCCGTGTCCCATCCCACCGCCCGCTCAACGCTTTTCGTTGTGTGGCTGAAGTGCCCACCCTGTAAAAGGGTTTTGTACAAGCGCGAAGTATGCGGAAGATCGATCAGGTGCGGGTGGGCTGGGTCGGCAGAGGGGTAGCTGGCGGAAACAGCGCGTAGCAGGGACCGCGATGCGGCTGTCTTATCTGTGGAAAGATATATATTAGATCGTTGAAAGACGGTATCGGCGACAGCCACGTACCTCCATCAGCAAAGAGCATGATCTCCGCCGCAACAAGACTGCCTCCCGGCTCCCTAACAATGCTCGCAGCATTCTGTTCGACCCACTCAACAAGTGCCTCGCTCGCGAACTTGCGCACTTCCTCCTCGCGGGCCTCAGGCGCCTTCTTACTCGTCCGTGTTCGGGTCTCATCGGTCTCAGCCAACGATGCAATTTGTGCAGGCGTGAAGTGGCGCCGCGTCCGCGGGACAAGGAGGTAGAACAGGGCGCGCCGGCCTTGTGGCGTCACATACAACTTGGCTGCCGGCGTGGTCATCTCCGTGATCAGTGATTTAGAGGCAAGTTTGGTATCGCTATGGGATCATCAGTGTCGGTACGGAGTTAGTCAGGGAGACACGTACTCGATGACATCAAGAGCGGTGAAGAGGACCAGCTGAGCTTCGTCATCGAGGCACATACGCTCGACGTGTGGTTTGAGGACTTTGAGAATCTGTTTCCGGTCCTTGGCGGTCCCGAGAGCGAGGAACTCACGCACGACGCGGCTGCCGTCTTTGGTATGCACCATCTCCGCCAAAACTTCCTGGCATGTCTCGAACATTTCCCGCCGTTGTTTATCGCGCTCGGCCTCGTCAACAACGTCGTTGAGTGCGGACATGTACTCCCATAATGCACGATGCACAACGGCATGTGTGACGGCGCCCTTGTCCGGATTGTTGAAGCTTGACTGGGGTTAGAGGGATTTTCGTCGTAGGCACAATGAACTCACATCGTGACAAGGTTTTCTTTCAATGCAGTCAGTACCCTCCGTCGCCGTTCAACATCGGCGCCTTCCAAGACACCCCTCAGTCCTTTCTTCGCCCTCTGCTTGTCCTCTTCGCTTCCTCCGGTGACGCTGAACAACATCGTCTCCTTGCCATAAAAGTCGCGGAGCAAAATAGTGCGCTCGTACGCATTAGCATAAAGCTCGAACGTATCGGCGAGCACTGATGATGCCTCTCGGTGCAGTAGGAGCCGGAGAACGTGAGTTTGGAACTCTAGCAGGATCGAAGGACGATGTGTCGGGCATAGGCGGATTAGCTTGGTCACCAAAAACTGCAACAGGCATCAGAATTGTCCTTGAATGTTGTCACCATGGCGCGACGTACCTTGGAATATTTATTTTGAGCCAGTTCCTTGTACTTTCCCTTCAGCTCCTCAGCGATCTCGTCTCGCTCCTTCTGGCCGCCGTATTTCACGACAGTCTGCACTATCCGGCTCGCATCATGCTTGAAGACGATATCCTTCACCTTTCCGCGGATGACCCCCATAAGTTCCTGGACGTGCTTCTGACGTTCTGCTGTGGGTATCGTTTTCTGTCGGGCGAGCGACCATACTCGCTTCGCATCGACAAGTAAATTTGAATGCGGTTTTGCCGCCCGCCGTTGTTCATGCAGAGCTTTCTGTACTTTATGGGATTCCCGAGAAGCTACGAACGATTAAGTTTGTTAATCTATATCTGTGAATAATCAAGGACATACCATTCGGATCTTTCGGTTGCGCAGGCATTGCTGGGGTTGAATCCTGGACATCTTGGTCCATGGCGTCGTCTCCAGCCTCAGATTCATCTACCCACTCGGCATCGTCCACT
Source organism: Lyophyllum atratum (assembly GCA_014905825.1). Lineage (NCBI taxonomy): Eukaryota > Fungi > Basidiomycota > Agaricomycetes > Agaricales > Lyophyllaceae > Lyophyllum > Lyophyllum atratum. The sequence continues at coordinate 225,957 of JACGCN010000050.1, read as the reverse complement.
TCCAGATCCTCTGAATCAGATGGTGACGCAGGTTCTGGTGCAACAGGCGCAGTTACAGGCCGACTCCGCTTTTTCTCCGCTTTTCCAGGTTTTTCTAGCTGAATTTTCTTGGCCTTGGGCCCAGCTTGGGAGGGTGCTGGTCGCTTCTTTGAGGATTTGGTGGGAGCAGGCATGGCCAAAAGATGTGGGTCGCGGTCAAGCACAAAACTTTTTCGATCAAGACAACTGTTTGGTAACACCTTGAGAAGTCAATAATGTTCACACATGCGGGAGCCCGGCCCGTGGAACCCTTACTTCTCTATGCACCAAAGATGAGAACATGGCAGAAGTAGTCGAGCCCGGGAGAATCAGAATACGCAACTTCAAATCATAAGTAGTCTCCTCATGAGAAATGCATGGAATGCAAAGTTGGAATCAGACCAAAAAAAAAGCTGCCATTTTAACGGGGCGGTCATCAATTTCAGATGAACTTCCACAGTTGCTTTCGATCTGCCTCTTCAAAAGTAAACGGGACGTTGAAAAGAGTCGAGAGAATGTCTAAGAGAACCAGACAGCCAGAATACAGGAAGATACGTACGGAAGAATTGTGAAGATGAAGAAGCCGTCAGTACGCGACGCGCCAGCTGCTGCTCTCGGGCATCCTCACGTTGAGATCGTTTACTTACAACTGTACGGCCGCTCAAAAGAACAGCTTCGTGTGGCATCCCGTCAGACCACTGTACTCGTGCAAGGTTCGATGCTCTCAGGCTCGCGAGACGAACACCTATTTCCCCTTTTTATTTTGCAGCCACATGTTGTACATCGTAGGGGGAGGAAGGATGAAAGCGAAATTCTGGGATTGAGCGATTATAAAAACTTGGAAGACGAGGCTAAGAAGAAAGTAATGGCTCTAAATTGCAGAAAGCCAAGAAGGAGAGTAAGCCTGAGTAGGTGTATATTTGCGTGAACGTTTAATATCATGTAGTCATCAAACAAAGAGAGAAGTCAGTTGATCGAGAGCTCAAGATAGAATGGGGGGAGTGGGAGGGATGGATGAGCAAGAGGCGATGAGCAAGAGAGTGGATGGGTCCAAGAAGATACAAGACCGAGACCGGAAAAAAAAATCGAGAGCCCACCCCGACATACACGTGGGCGTGGGCAGCAATTAAACGATCTACACACACCCGGATTAACGTGGTGGCAAGTAATACGTAAACAGGCTGTGGATTGAGGTAGGATGCATGGGAAAGTGCATGTATGTAGCTGCATACGCAAACGGGCAAGCGCATGACCGGAGGATTACTGGGTCTTGCACTCCTCCGGGTTTACGTTGGATGCGGCAGCACCGCCGCGGCCTTTTGGTGGCCCACGGCGACGAGCGGGGACGTCAGCATCTGAATCTGACTCCTGCGAAAGATACTTTATGAGTACTAGAATAAGGCGACGGCATGAGGGAGGCTTACGTCTTCGTCAAACTGGCCCTCCTCATCTTCATCCTCCTCATCTTCATCGTCAAAGTCATCGTCGTCCTCGTCCATCACCTCATATTCGAGTGCCTTGCCGGTGAAGTAATCCACGGCACGGGGAATGATCTACAGAATGGTCAGAATTGGATTCAAAGAATGTTAAACAAGAAGGTCCCCGAACCTTCTCTTTGAGATCCTCGCCGATCTGATAATCCATCTCGAGCTTCTCCTCGATCTCCTCCAGCTCTTCCTCGTCGATGTCGCCATTTTCAAGGGCATCTTCCGCGGGTGGCACGGGAGGAGTGAAAAAGTTGAAGAACGACTCTGTAGGCCGTGCCTTACGGACCAACCGTGTGCGGTTCGTGTCTGTTGTTTCGATGAGGCAAGATCTTGACAAGCGAAAGACAAATGCGTACTCTTATTGCGTTGCTTCTTAATTTCAAACTCCTTGGTCAGATCCTTGTCCTCTTTCCACCTGATCTCCGTCCCGATGGCGCGATCGTAGACGAAATCGCCCGAGTATCCGACCTCCTCCTGGTACACGTACGTCTTCTCGAGCGTGTCGTTCTCAAAGAACTCGTTCGGGCTAAACATGAAGATGAGCTTAAAGCCAGGCTTGGCGTCGGCAGCCGAGTCATCCAGGTACGAGATGCGGATGTCGGTGAGGTGCTTGAGCGCGCCCTCATCGCGCTCTGTGATGAGCTCCGTGAGCCCAACGTGATTCCGTAGGGCCGTGAGCCAAAACTCGGGGATGCCGGTCGCGGAGGGCTCGGTGTCTTTGGGCAGGGGCGTGTAGTCTTCATCGTCCTTGATGGAGTATTGCTCGCCAGCCTCGATCTCCTCCTTCGTAGGAGCAGCGGCACCAGAGATGATGGCGGTGCGGCGCTCGTACAAAGGTGTCTGGAGTGCCAGATACTATACAAAGGGTCAGCATCTGAAAGGTCCAGGGCAGTGTTGGATCACGCACCTTCTTCTCGAGCTCAAGGCATTCGCGCTTGTACTGGTTCTGCAGCTCGTTCTGCTTGACCTGCACACCCTTGAGCGCCTCAACGCTCAGCTTGACCTCAACGGGCAAGCTTTCAATGTAGCCCGAGCTCTTGCCAACCAGACCAGCGAGCTTTCCATGAACCATTCCCAGCATTTGCTGCTGGAAGGCGCTGAGCTCGCCCTCATCCTCATCATCGTGCTCGTTATCTTCAGCGATATCGGGGACAGTAGGCCGCGAGAGACCAAGCGCAATGGGGGCCTGGTTAAGTGGCGTATTTTGTGGCGTAGGCGCCGTGAGGTCTGACTGATTGGAGGAAATAGGAACGTTGGACGACATTTTTGCGGCGAGAGACTGAGTGTAACTGATGTAATAGATAAAAAATCGCCAACCAACCAATATTGGCGGAGTTTCGGTAATTGCCGGACGTGACTCGTGGTTCCCAATCTCTGCCCACATCGACCACGCCGATAGCGGATTCGCATATGGATATCATGAGCCTATCGGGATTACTTGCTGTATGGACTGGCAGGCATATTACGTCGCAGGCCACGTTGCGCTGAACGATATCAAAGCAGGATACGCCCTCATGCCGTACTATAATGGGCAAGCGTCCCTTGTTTGATGTGCAACTCGCCGGACCGCGTCGAGCGTGCCTCCGATTCGAAGTATGGGATATGGTTTCGGTACTTCTCGAGTCGCACATGTTGTGCGCTCAGAGTCAGTGTGATCTTTCGTCAGTTGGCTTCAGCGCATTTTCAACGAAGGTATGTAGTTTCCTCACCTTCCGAAAGCACTCAGTACTGACCAAATCCTCAGAGAACTATCACAACTCCAGATCACCGTGAACAGGAGGTTAACGGTGACTTAGCCGCACCCAAGCAGCGATCTGTGATCCCCGGTCCCTCCTGCTCCTTCGAGCGGTTCTCCTCGCCACTTAGGCGCGGGTATTCCCTAATTACGAATGGCCGGCCACCGCGGGACGAAGGCGAGCCAGATGGCGCTGAGATTTGTGGGCCTTTGTAGCTGTTTATAATGTCAGGAGAACAATGGGAAGAAATGCCACCGCATAGAATGCCACGTCTGATAGTCTTTCAACTTCCTCGAACGGCCGCAAAAGGCTTCCGACCATAGATACGTAGCAATCTCAACCGTTTGGTCGTCCTTCGACAAAGCTCCCCGGCCTATGACTATCGTCAACGCCTACCATCGCACGAGCAACAACATGAACGGTACATGCCTCTCCGTAGACATTGAGCTCACGCATAACTCAATATGACTCTCATAGACATACAAGCCTCCGCATTCAGCAGCATCACAGTGCGGAAGGCTGCTTATGCTCGTATTCGAGAGGAGATTTCCGCTTTGGAAGCAGTAACGCGTTCCTGGTGGCGACGCCACAACGAATTGAGCCTTATCTTCCGTCTTCCACCAGAAATCCTTGCGATGGTCTTCCAGCAGACCGCTTTGCTTTATTATAAGCCTGATGCGTGGATTCGCGTATCTCATGTATGCTCCCACTGGAGGAGCGTTTCATTAAAATTCCCCAATCTCTGGACTGATATATCTTTCGACTATCCGCGATGGGTGGAGGAGATGTTATCACGCTCAAAAATGGCCTCGTTGAGAGTGGCGATTTGGTTCGGCTACCACTGCAAAGTTGATTGCCGAAGACTGCGGGTTATCAAGATGGCTATGGCACAGTTGCCTCGCGTCAAGGAACTTGCCCTCCACCGGGGTTGGTATAAGGACACGCAGGAAATGGAATCCTTGGACCTCATCGAAGTTCTTTCCTCCCCTGCCCCCAGATTGGAATCCCTAAATATCTGTCTTGACAGGATCAAGCTGCCGGACAATTTATTCTCTGGGGTCTCTCCCCGTTTGACTACACTGAAACTGACGCAATGTGGCTTAAACTGGCGATCCCGCATCTTCTCCAACCTGACATTCCTCGAGGTCCACGATATCCCACATGCATGGCATCCCACAGTGGCCCAAGTTATCGCGGCACTTTCTCATGCACCTCGCCTGGAGACTCTGCGGATTTCTTCCGATTTTGCTCCGGCTCCTGTGGATGTGACGACCCCTACAGCAAGAGTTTTACGCCTTCGCATCCTCGCAATTAAATCCTCTCTTCGCGATTGTGCTTTGTTCTTGGATCATATCGCCTTTCCCACAACTGCTGAAGTCGAGGTCGAATGCCACTTTACCCCACTTGATCATGACGTCCCGGCCGTTGTTGAACACTTGGCTGTAAATCTCGGGAAACGCCTCCCAGCACCTATTCGTTCCCTTGAGGTCCGCCAGGAAGAAATACAGGTTTACGTGTCGCCTGGGATTCCTTGGTTGTCAGAGAAGGGGAGGGCAGATAAGCCCTCGGTCCGATGCCAGCTTACGATCAGCTTACTGCCCACCCAAAGGGCCGATGCTTTGGCTGAGAAATTGACGATGATCTGCCTCTATGCGCTTTCGTTGGAGCATGCCGAATCATTATTCGTTAGCTGCCATCTCAACGAGACCTTTTGGCGGAATTATTTCGGTGGCCTTAGGCGATTGGAGAGGCTTCGTATTGGATGTGACCTTGTAGGTTTCCTCGATGCTTTTTCCTACGGCACGTCGGCTGCGCTCGAGAAGTTGAACCAGCGTGGTGCTGTGAAATTCACGGCTCTACAGATCCTCAGGATCGAGGCCCGCACCCTTACGACACGCCATTGGCTCGGGAAGTCGTATCTCGGGCACCTGAAATCTGGTTTAAGGGCGAGGATAGAAGAAGGCGTAATTCTTCCCCACTTAGAGTTAGAAGATTGCTATGATGAGACAAGATATCTTCACCAACTGCACGAGATTGTCGAGAAGGTTGATTGGAACGGGAATGACTTGGAAGGAGGTGAAGAAATGGAATCGGAATCGTCTGCATCCGAGTTGGAGTACTCAGATGATTACTAGGACTGCTATGCGGTATATGTTCTGCACCGGAATATATCCTCTCATGATGAGTAGGAGACAATGAGGTCTATTTCACCTCGAATCCCTGTGTTGCGTTATATGAAGTGGGTGATAACAAGAATCTACGGGCGTATCACCTCACCTCATAGCCACTCACTCAAATAATCGACCACTCGAACGAGCAAGATCGCTCGTGAGGGAGGCTATTGCAAGTGCTAATGCTCATACAAAGGCATCAGCTGAAACTGCGAAGTACAAGGCTCGTTGTGACTGACGGCTAGACTAATTTGGAGTTTATGAAGTTTGTGTCCACGAAGCATCGAGTTCACAGGTTTGATCATGAAAATTGTCAATTTTTTTTTCAAAGGTATATTTAGGTGTGATAAGTGTAGAGTAAACTCGTTAGTCAATGATTAACCCTTGAGCTTGAACCGTAATTGTTAAACCCGGTGATTAGTTCAACCTGAAGATGCGACGGAAGCCTCGGGAGAGGTGCATCGAGGTCCAGTAATACAAGCACTAATATCAAGAGCGTTAGTAACATATCATGAACAAAGCGCTTACGAAAGGGCTCACCCCGATGAAGCGCACCATCGCGAGGCCGAAGGTGCAGTAGAGCAGTACGGTGAAGTACATATTCCGCTTGGTAGACATATCAAGCAACCACTTCTGGATGTATTTGCCGGTGATGTTCTTCGACTCGATGTTAAGCCAGCCATGGATGTTCTCGATCGCGATCGCGAGCCCTGCGTTGCTCAGCATCCACGAGGCGACGAGGCGGGTACGGAAGGTCTTGTTGTCGTCATCCATGGTGGGCTTCTCGCGGCTGTTGTCGGCCTCCTCCTTCGTCAGAGCGCGCGTCACGGTCTCCTGGAAGGCGGCGTTGATGTCCTCCTGCGTGTTCATCGTATCCTCGACGACGGGTGCGTCGGCGCCCACGGTCTTGGACTTGAGTGAAGGCAGTGCCTCGTTCCTGTCGCTGCCCTTGGTACCCCAGGAGACGTCGTGCAAGTTGCAGAATGCATAGACGTTCAACACATTGACGAAGCTGGGAGCGAGCAGGAGGTATTGGAAGAACGAGTGGAACATGTGGGCGGGGTCGAGCTGTTGGATGGGTGATTAGCCTCTCGTACCGCGACATAAGGGCGAATGAATATACTCACGAATAGGAGTGATGCGAAGAAGTAGATTCCTATATCAGACCCATGAGCGAATGTTTCTAGAGGGAAAGCTTCAAGTCCACGTACCGAACGTCGCGATCATTGCCGCCATCAACGGGCCGAGAGGAGGTGAGAGGAAAGTCTCGATGAACCCTTTGTGCTCGGCCAGCTTTGCGGGGATAGCCTTGAACGACAGGCCAGTGAGCCAGAAGGAGCAGACGAGGAGGTAGACGGAGAGGAAGGCATAGACCCTGTTGAAAACCTGTGATGAGAAACCGAGCGCGCGCAACGAAGCAAAACAAGCTCACCATAATGTGACAGTATACGCCATCCGTTCGCCTTTCGGTCTGTTTCCTAAAGCCAGGACGAATTGAAGAGCCAAGAAGATGAGATAAATCCATTTCAGAGCCTGGTTAATCCAGTGGATCACGACAGGATTACCACCGATAACGATTCCCTGAGAGGGGAGGAGATCGATGATGATGCTGAAGGTGAGCCACAAGTTTGCCAGAGAGAACCAGGTGAAGAAGAGTTGGACCGCGTTGAACTACACCATTAATCAGCAAGGATCAAAGAAGAGAAGGGGTGAGTGCGCACCAAAGCCTGGATGTGGAAGAAGAACATCCGGATAATGTTATGGTTGGATTGATAGATCTTGTAGAAGTTGACCAAGGAGTAGACCGACGCGGCGAAGGAACCGTTAAGCCAGCGGCGGCGCTGACCGATGAGCTCGGCTGCACTTTCCGGAACGTCGGTCTCGGCCTTGCTGGGCTTCACGTAGGTGAGTGTCCATCGTTCGCCTTTCTTTGCGACAAGCTCGAAGCAAAGGATTCGATCCTCGGCTGGAGAAACGATAAGCGACTGCCGCGGTGAGTGAGGAGAAAGAACGTACCCAAGAACATGTTCTTGGTGAAGATGGACATGCCGTTGATACCCTTGTCTCCGAGGCGCTCGGCCAAGGAGTGGTCCCCGTGGAAGTATTGCTCAAGCGGGCGGCCTTGGATGGCGCTGGGAAAGAAAGTCAATGACTAGCCTTTAGGACGCGGGTTGGTACCTACCGGTATCGGTAGGCGCTGAAGGCACCGGGCAAGACGGAAACATAACCAAAGCTGCTTTCAAGGGGTTTGTCTGCAGTTCCCCCATCAATAGCCGTACAGGTGTATCACAAGACGCGTTCACATACCAAGAATGTTGGACATCTTGTACTCGAAGTTCTGAGCCGCGACGAGCGGGTTCAGGAGCTTCTTGCCACCCTTCAACATCGCGTGGATTTCTCCACAGCATCCACCAAGATTACGATCGTTGTGGAACGCTTCCCAGAGATAATAGATTGACTTGTATCCCGGTTTTGTGCCAGCATCAATTAGGACACATATCTCGGGCTGGGGAGACCATAAGTAGGGGGAAAGCAAGAAGGTCAACGAACTTACGTTGAGCATCTGTCCCACCGCATTGAACAGCCAACGGTGGGAGTTGATCTTCTTCTGGTTTTTTGCTTTGACGATGAGGATGATTTGGACGGGAACCAAGTTGGAGTTGGTGGGGTCATCAGCCTGCGGGAGGACGAGTTGGGGCTTATGGTCGACCGAAAGTTGGGTGGTATACTGCTCGGAAGAAATTAAATGACGGTGAAAACCCACTACAATCAAGGCAACGCACCTCGAAAATATGGGCCACGGTATCCTTTCCATCAACCTGCTTCTTCATGATGCCATCCTGGTACACACCGACCGTAGCCAGAATATCCAGGACGCTCTTGTCCATCTGGTCCAACCCATCTACGACGAGCGCAACGGTGATCTTTTGCCAGTTCGGGAGGCCTTCCTCCGCGTCCTTGCGCCAGAATGACGATTGCTTCGTCTTGCAGATGTCGCGGATGTTGGTCATGACACCGTGGAGAGTGCGCGCGTACAGAGTCTTGTCCTCATTGTAAGAGGTCACGGCGATGAGGATCTCCGTCTCCCGGTTGTACATCTTCGTCCGCAGGGAGTAACCGTTGGCTTCCGTGAAGTCGTCCGGGTCGCAGGTTGCGGCTGTGTAGCGCATGTGTCTGGAAGCGCATAGGTCAACAACAGCCACATGTCGGTATATTGCAAGGTTACTCACGAGAACTCCGTGGTGTGGTTCGCAGCGTATACCGGCTCGATGGCATTCTTGACAGCCGTAGGGACGGGATACTCCGCAATGAAGTTACCCTTCGTGAGCTTGACCTTCCGCACGATACCCCTCTTCATCGCCTGCCTTTGCCGCCGTCTCCACTTAGAGTCGAGGGAAACGACCGACATCCGCGACTCGTTCGAGCTGTTGTCCTGGCCCCACATGTATGGGGAATTGGGCTGGAACGGAGTGTTGGGCAGGTTGAACGGTGACGGTGATGAAGGGATGGGGTAGAGGTTTGGGTCAATCGCCTTGGGGCTGGCGCAAATAGTCATAATTTAGTACTCTAATACGGACTCTACGCCCAGAGCGCTGAGCAGAGGAACTCACCGATTCGGATACTTGAAGCCGTCCAGACCGGGGGGTGCAAGTTTGTCTGTTACATCAACTGTGAGCACTTTCTGAGACTAGTGAAAAGACATAGCACACGCACGTTCATGACTGTCGAGCGAGTCGACACTATCGTTAGGTCTACTGAAACCGCCAGGGAAATAGACGTGCTGGGGTTCCGTCGGATAGGCTATCCTCCGATCCCTCGTGCTGTACTGAGACGAGGTGGAGACGACTGATTCGACGGAAGACTGCGGTGTGTGTTTGTTGGCCATGGCAGCGCAGCTGCGAAAAAGAACGTCCAGCGATCGGGGTGGGGTGCACACAGTGGGGGGGGCTTCAAGCTCCTCAAGGAGCCGAAACACGGGAGCTTCGCCATAAAAGCATATTTTGGACGGGGTTGGAAACCACGCACAGCCCCTTGCACCTGGAAAATTTGATGGATCAGAGATGCATCAAAGATGGGATTTCCCCATCATATATTTCGCGATTCCCGGCGTTTCAGAGTAAACTTTATTGCGGCCTGCAAGCTGCAAGCTGCATGAGGGCGGCGAGCGCTGTAGCGACAGGCATCGAGAAAGGTTGCTCGGTCCCGCCCAAGTGTCAAGCTATATGGATCAATGTTCGACTAGACTTAGAGCATCCTAGATTGCGGTTTATTAGACGACGATGAAAAATACCCTGGCTGGTGGATGTGAAGATAACGGGTCTGAATCATGAAAGGTGTTAACACGCGCGGTGATGAGCGCGTATGCAGGAGAGGTTTGAGAAACGAAACAGCGATGAGTGTGCGGCGCATCTAACCAAATCAAGATCAAGGATCACCGCCGTTGCCGAGTGACCACGCGTGACCAGTGTAACCTTGAACTGGGTTGAGTTAACATCGCATAATCAAGACCATCGAACGACGATACGACGATTATCCACACTCCAACTGAAAGGCGGAGGGGTGTACCGATTGGAAGGAATGGTGAGCATGTCTGTATCCACTCAGATAACCTGACTTCTCAAGGTCATTGCTTGACTCGTCCTAAAGCAGCGGTCAACTTTATCGAGTAGCGCTTCGGGCCCGACGGGCAGGGCTGGGACATCATCTGACGAACATGAGGCACAGGTTCGCTAACACGCCCACCACCGTCGAAAGTCTAGCGAGGAAATGAGCACGACAAGCCACTGTTGTCGATGTTCAGCGATGTTCTTGCCAAGCCTGTTGCTGGAAGGGTGCGAAGAACGCGAGCGATTGGGGTCAAACTAGTGCTATACGCTGTGGGCTCTGAAGCGAGGCAGACCGTTCTACCAGCCCTTTAAAGATCGCGGGCGACTTCTCGGACCTCGATAAATCATTCACTATTCACCACGAGGCTGTTGAACCTCCAGGGCCTAGAAGCACTGTGCTCTTGGGGTGCGCCAACTAGAGGCAAGTTGCAACACACAAATGATCTCGCAGCCCGTTTACCAATCGAGGACCCCAGATAACGATACAAATCCACAGTAAAGCTACAGCCTCTATGAGCGCCAGAACGAAAACGAGCAGTTGAATCCTGACCTCGGGGGCGCCTACGAAAGGAATACCGATACAGTACTGATGGCGCCAGATCGCCCAAACATACAAAATAAACACCATTACTCTCTGCGGTCAACGTCCTTAGAGTCCAGCCGACCATCGATTATCATCTGCTGTGCATTCGAGAGGCCTGTGGCTTGCTAATGACAAGGCGAATTGGCGAGAGCGAGAATCAAACGTCATGGTCGCCGTGAAAACCGTCCTTGTATCTCACCTGCTGTGTTCTCGCTTGGCTCTTATCACGACCACTCTGAGCCCAGTCTGGGCCTTGACTTCAACCTTTTATATAATTTTAGTACCCTAGTACCTCTGACTTGCCGCAATTAAGTATCGGACTGATTTAGGAAGGGCTATACTCCGCAAGGGTCTTCTTCGACTCGCATTCCTTGTTAGTTAGATCCTTGCGGGCGACTCGTGTTGACCACGACGGCGGCCTAGTTGCCCAGGATCTATCTTTTGAGCAGCACCATCTCCTCACATATTAGCTGCTGCGGCCCAGACTACTAGTCATCGTAGAACTTGCCAGCCTATAGGCACATTGCATCATGACACGCATATCTATGGCTTCTTTGTCGACTCGGGAACGGCCCGCGATGGTGACTGGTGAACCATACATCTGAGTGGCCTCGGTATTCGTCAAAACCTCATGGTATTCATAAAACTGACTAGACACCCCTCGCACTCGTAAAACAGACGACTGTAGCAACAAATCCCATCTTCGAGTTGGTCATAACTGAGTCCTAGTGGGTGAATAATCACGGTTTTGCAGCGGCGTCCTGATCCTCTGACGTATCCTTCGGGACCACCTCGAGGTGTGCATGAGGATCACTCTTCCAAGTAAGTACCATCTGCTCCTGTTGTACATCGGCCTCCACACTGCTCGTATAGGGAGTCAAGCCCCCATACGCGATCTTTAAATCCTGGATCCGGGCTATCCCAGTCGTCAGAACCACGACAACCCCCCACAAAAGGACCACAAGGGCTGCAATGAAGAGAGGCATAAACGCAGCCCCATACCGCGCATCAAAACACGCTGCACTACGCCCTCCCGTACTCGTCACCACCAACGCCTCACCATTTCTCGCCGCCCACCCATTATACCCCAACGTCGCCTGAACATACGAGCCCGCCATCTCCCCCGCCCACGTCGTAACCTTGCTGCTACTAAGGTTCGCGGCATAATACTGCTCCTCCCCCAAAACCGCCAGGTACGAGTCACCCAGGGCCCATGCCGTCCCCACCTTCGAGAACACCGACCCCACACCGGCTCCAAGGCCTTTCTGCAGGGCAGACACGCCGCCGCCTAAGTCGAAATGCTGGAAGATGAAGTGGCTGGAAGGCCCAGTGGCGTTGGGGGAGAGGATGTATCGCCTGATGGCATCGTACAGCTTGAGGTCAATGGCACCTGGGATCAGGGTGGAGGGGACGGCGTCCCAGTAGTCTGCCTCGATGACATTGAGGTTGCTCGGGAGGCGCGTGAGGTCGACTGTGGTGTTCCCAGTTGCGTCGACTGCTATCTTGGCTGAGACCATGTTCACCTGGGTAGTCGACGCACACGCCATCCTGGATAACATGGTGTACACCGTTCCGTTTTGGACAACCGAACCCCCTATTTGGAGGAGGTTACATGCGCCGGGGGTGGTGTGGTTTTTGTTGAGCGGAAGGCCTAGCTGCGTGTGCAGTTTTTTGGTGCAGTTTTTCTCGAGATCGTACGTGGCGTCCCCGCCGGGAGTGGAGTTGAACAGCCCCTCGTGCATCACGGGCATGCCGACGAAACCGATCGACGCTTGCCAGCCGGATGACCCGAAGGAGTCGTTGTAGCTTAGCAGGTCGCCGTTGGCGTTCTTGGCGGATGGGTTGAACAGAGGTAACAAACCCTCTCGGACTATGTCGACAGTTTCTGATAGTACGCTTGAAAGATAATCGGGCCCAGTGTAGTCCCGCCATGAATCGCCCATCGCGTAGACATCTTTGGAAGTGGTCGAATCACTGTTCTCCGCGTCCTCCATACCTCCGATACCCAAACTCATGCACCCTATATCAACCTCCAACGCCAGTGTTTTAGGTATCACGACTTGCTGATGAGGCAAAAGGTGGGGCACGCCAACCACTACCCTCAATCCCGTCGCGTGTGGTGCAATAGCAAGCCCACGCGAAATCACAGGCCGAGAAAGCCTCTGCGGACCAAACCCGCTATAATACATGTTGAGGTCAAGGATATTCGACCTCGCATAGTTGTACCGCGTAAGCTGGAGGGGCATAAGGACGTCGCTGTCCGTGGTGTTGATATCGCGGAATTCATTCGGATCGGCGTACGTGGAATTGCGCCATGAGGTACAGTTGAGGAGGGTGGCATCGACACCGAAATAGTGCGGCTCCGCTGCGTCGCACCGATAAGCGCGAACAGAAGCGGGGTCCGTGCCGCTGAGGAAGTTGGCGGCGACGAGTTTCCGAGCATTGTCGTCGGACGTGACGGATGCGGGGAAAGCAAGAAAATTAGCCCCGGCTACATCGCACGCGTGAAAGCCGATGAATCCAATATCGCTAACGCTCACGAAGAGCGCGTAAGAGAGGAAAAGAAGGAGGGCGAGGAGAAGACGAAGGGATGGTACTAGATCGTTCTTTTTCTGGCTGACCCGCGGGAAGATCCACCTCATGGCTTTAGTTGTGGCGCTCGACTGGCCGACTATGGGGTTGAGGACATCATGAGTTTCGACGGGGGCCGTGTGCGGCGCGCTCCCGAGAATAATGAAGCCGAGGACGAAGAGACCCCCATATGAGAGGACTTGTATGGCCGCACGTAGGATGAAGGTGATCTGGCCAGTGGTGAGGCTGTCTGAGATTACGATCATCGAGTGCAGGTTGTGCTGAGTGGATGGACTTGGGGTGAAAGATCAGGACGACATGTCAAGAGGGATTTCCACACACCTCGAATATCCAAACACCGCCATATGACCATGACACTGATTTTCATCAGTCTGGCGTCAAGATTCCAACTTGAGATATAATTAGAACATGAAGACAACATCAAAACCACAAACAAATAATTATAAGTTATGACATCCCACTCCATGTCACGATTCACGAAGGAGTAGTTGCTTCAGATTGCAGACGCGGGAGAGACTCCTAGTCCTCTAGATTGAGAGGAACAAATGCGGACAGAAGATGGAGGGCGACTGGTGGGCTTGGATCGCACGGAGTCCTCGACGCTCGTCCCATTCGAATCACCACAACTTGAGATCGGAATTTGAAGATCTAGATGCATAAACGGAGAATCAATGTTAAAATGAACCACAGAAGTATCCATGGATGGGTCTACACGAAAATGACATATCTTACACCCCCAAATTCTGACTGTCAAAATTTTTTCCCTCCCCGACGAGCACGCGACAACATGATCTCCAACTAAGACCGAAGATGTGTTGACCATCCAAGCACAGCCTTGTGCTCCGAGTCGGTGTCGCCCTGCGTTTTTTCATCACCAGCTTGTCGTATAACCGTCTTGAACCAATGCCTCAACCGGAATTCCGTTTCCCTCCCACGCCATCCAGACACACCAGATGATAAGTGCGCAAACCAAGCCAATTATGAATCCGACAATGTAGCGCGTCAGGGTTGTCGATATCTGAAAGCACATAAGCATGAATGCCACCAAGAAACTCCCCAGCGAAAGGAGATTCGAGGCTATTGAGGGATATAAAGCCGGCATCCGGTGAATGAAGAGTGCGCAGGGCCAGTGTGCGTCCTGTCAGTTAGAACTTAGCGTCACTCAGTGATTGAACAGGAGGGGCAGACCAAGAAAAGGCCTGTGGCACGCTATCTGCACGTGTAAGTGTCAATGCGCTTGACGAGAGTCCCTGTTTTCAAGCTGTGAGAGGCTGTGAGTATGGCTGATTCGTGACTCGTCCATTACAAAATTAGAGGCCTGCCAGGAAGAGTTGAATCCAGAGAAACACGCGTTCGGATGCATATTCCTGTTGCCATGTTAATGTATGCGGCTGGTTCATGCTGGTCAACGTTCAACGTTCAAGTTTCGTCAACTTGCGCGTTTGAAGTTTCGTGCGCCGGGCCGGTGGTTGACTCTTCAATGTGAATCGTGATGAATGGGGTTTCGGTGAAGAAGATATTGTTATAGTCCACAGCGTATAGGCTGACGTCGCGGTAAGTGTCAATGGAAACGCGTTGGAAGCTTGAGTGGAAGGGTTCAAGGGTAGGGTTGGAGGAGGCTGACACTGGGGAGCCATCGTCAACATTTCGCACGCTACATTGACCATCTTATCTTATCTATTGTCGACCACCCATCATCTACCGAACGTCTCGATTAATTATGTTGTACATCTCTCGTGTATCCAGCTGCGTATGTGCAGAACTTATTCCAACAAAAGATGTACCTTGAGGCAGCGAAGGCCCGCAGTCATTCCTAGTGAGCGCCAGGAGAGAGACATACGGCGCAAAATTTACAGGCATGTCTCGATCTCTCGTCATTTGTTTTTCGTCTTATGTGCTCCGTAGCTTGTCAACGACAGGCTACGGCTCCGATGTCAACAGCGCCACGATCAACGATCAATCAGATATTGAATGGTAAACGAAAGGAAGATATTACGGCGATTGAGGAAGAGTGTAGCATCCCGCAGACCATCTCTTGAGCTGCCTGCGTCTTCTCCTGGCGATGACGAAGGCGCACCTGACTACGTATGACATGTCCATTGGCTATGGCCACCCGAACCTAGACATGCAGTTTCAGCGACGAAATTACAAAGCGAGCTCGCTCAAGCGAAATGAAGGTGCCTAGGCAGCTGCAGCTCTCCGTATGAGCCACAGGGTCTTTATGACCGAGCTCCTAAGCCTAAGATGGGATGAAAAGGCGTTTCCAAGGATTTGAACACACCTACTGTAACATAAAACGCAATGGCACTCGGAGTAGAAGCGCTTCGATTCTCCCGAGGTTCACGAGCAACGGGCGAAAGGCTGCCTTGAGGCAGGGTGCAAGGGACTGCCCATAAGACAACAAAATCAAGGAGTGGTCACTCAGGACGCTCGGCTGGGGTTAGAAGGAGATCTCTGACCAAGCAGGACACCTGGAATCTCCTGTCGGTCATGATGGAAGACGGGATCAGTCGTTGGTCAGACCAGAGTAGACCCCGGTCCACATCTGAGATGATCCTCGACGTCAAGGGCTACCGAGGTCAGGCGTACAGACTTGTAGTCCAATCATCACCACACGAGCCCGGAATTACTAAGTATACTCAAGCATGCAGCAGTAGACTTTCTTGTGGCCTTGACTTTGGACTGGCGTGCTCGAGGTGGAAAGCAAAACGAATTGTTTGTATATGTTGTCAATGCAAGGCGACATGTTATTATCCAGCCTCTCGGCCCGGGGCTTCAATTTTTGTTTTCTCAGCTGCACCAGTTGCACCTCTCTCCTCCTCTCTCTTGTTCAGACTATTCCACCCTCGATGCGTGAGGACATCACAGTTCCGCGTATCCGAACAGATTCAACCGTTGCCATTCGCGAATAAAGTATTACGAGCGGACCAGCGTACAAAGCCCACGTCACGAAGACCAATATGGGATTATTCAGCCCAATTCGATCCATGCCATCTTTTCACATGGAGCAAAGACCCTCGGCGATGATTCTGCGGCAGTGTCCGATGCTCTGTTATCTACATGTATATGGCCCTCTAAGCCAGAACATACGTGGCCTCATCATTATTACTAACGTCTGGCCCATACGGAGAATGGCCGAGCCCTCTCCTACGAGTGATTTGGAAGTTCGGGTACGGTTGCTGTTTGCGGAGCACTTCTGAGTGGTCAATAAGCCGTTGGGGTTCCCCTTGTTTTTGACGTGCGGTGAGAAGCTCTTGTCGCCTGGGTCATCGGATGATTAAGTTGAAGTGAATGGCACCATCAGCCATTCAGGACGCATCTATCTACTTCTGTTCGTGGATCTCGGATCACCTTCCACATACGAGGCATGGCTATATAAACCACCAGCGTTTTGGGAATTGAATCCTCAGAATTCCTCGTTCATCTTCATCTCCAACTTACCTCTCTACATCTACAATCATCATGTCTGGAAAACTTGTTTTGGTGAGTTCGATCTTCTTCGACCGCTTGGACGACAACTAACGATCTTGCTGGCTTCTAGGTCACTGGTATCACCGGCTTCATTGCTGGACAGGTCGCCGATCACTTCTTGGCAGCTGGATACCGCGTACGAGGGTTCGTAGCGATTTTCTATTTGGGCGACGTCTTAACTCACGACACTTTCCCTCAGAACGGCCCGCGGTGCTAAAGCTAAGCAGCTCAACGACACCGTCAAGGTCGAAGGACTCGAATTCGTCCAAGTCGATGATATCGCAACTGATGATCTATCCGAGGCTCTTAAGGGTATGTCGCTATTCTAATTCGCAGCTCACTTGATTTTGAACGATTCAACAAGGCGTCTACGCCGTCATTCATGTCGCTTCACCCCTGCCCGGACGCACATCTGTCGATGATACACTGAACGTAAGAGACAGACATTTCAATGAGTGGATCTTGATCTGACCCCCTACAGAGCGCTATCAGCGGAACCACCAACATCCTCCAGGCTACCGTCAAGGCTGGAATTGAGAAAATCGTCATCACAAGCAGCTTCGGTGCCATCATGGATCGTATGTCCCCACAGGTTCTGTGTACGCTACATTGTCTAACGCAATATATTCCTTTAGCCTCTCTACGCCCTGGTTTCGCCGGACAGACCTTCACTGGTGCCGACTGGGGTGTTGTTTCAAGGGAGGAGGCCGAGAAACAGGCCGAGGATCCCTACTACGTCTACTTCGCCTCGAAGAACCTCGCCGAAAAGGCTATCTGGGAGTTTGCCAAGGACCACCCCGAACTCGATGTCGCTACTGGTGCGTGTGACATTACTCCTTCATAGCCACGATCATATCCTTAAACCCTCCTTCTTCGTCCCTTCTAGTCCTCCCTGGGTTCGTCTTCGGCCCTTATGCCAAGCACTACCCTCTTCCCTCTGCCGCCGGTCTGGGTACCAACGGCATGATCTACGGCCTCATCTCGGGCGGCACCCTCCCCCCCATCCCCCCCTTCGTCGTTGACGTCCGCGACGTCGCCAAGACACACGTCCTCGCCCTCAACGTCCCGCGCAAGCCCCTCGAGCAGAAGCGCTACATCGCCAATGGTGGCAACCTCACCTGGAAAGAGGCCGTCACCCACCTCAACAAGGTCCGCCCCGAGATCAAGACCGCTGCAGTTGGCGACTTCGCTGATCTCCCCGGCCCTGCGTCGAGGCTCGACACCAAGCGCACGAACGACGATCTCAACTTTGGCGCGTGGATCAAGCCTGAGGACACTATCGTGGCGGCGGCAGACGCACTTGTTGCCCTCCAGAAGACCTGGACCGCATGAGAGCGTTTTGGGATTGAGCACGGGTGACGGGTGCGCTCGTAAAATAGCATACTCATAGACAGCATTCATGTATATACAACCAAAGATATTCACGCGCAGGACTAGCAGATATCTCTTTCGACGCTTGCAGCTTAAAAAATCAGGTAATGTCATAATCTATATTATAAAAGAGCTCGATAACCAAACGAGCCTTCTCATTCGTCGATCACGAAGACAAACGTCAAAGACAAACCGGCCATCTCGGGCTTGCCATCCTGGGGAGCCAGACACAAACTGGGCAACGTGGATGATCGGGCCGCCAAGCGGCGATGCAAACAAACGTTCACGACGAATCCAGAACTTTCTCTCTGACTAGATATAAAACTGCTAATGTATCCCACCTCCTGGCAATTGCAATGAATCACTCAAGTCGCAGTCTCGGTACATCTAAGCAGGCGCGCAACACTGACGGAGACAAGTTTCCTCTAAATTCACAGTCATGTGATTTGAAGGCACGAGGTTATCCCAGGCTGCTCCCTCGCCCGGAACCGCCTAAACCAGCCATCAAACCCCCTGCTGTGAGAGGCCCACAGTATTTCTCGGTGAGTGCAAGTGTATTTTTTTAACTGAGCAATGGCTAAGACTAATTACAGAGATGCCAATACCGGTATGACCTTGCACCTACTAATGGGCTGAAATTACCAGTTCCACGGCGCACACGGGTGGAAGGGCTCCCACCCAATCGCCGAACGCTTGGACAACTTGCACGGTGGGAACGCGAGTATAGAGAGCGCCAGCAGGCACCTGCAGCGTCATTGCGTGAGTTTCCCATCACAAATGTCTCTTTTACTAATCTTATCTCACATATCTTCAGGATCTTACGGTGTGACCCCAACGACGGATAAACAGAGCCGTTCTCAGCGAGCGCGGAGGGAACGCGAGCGGCGGGCTCGCAAGGGGTGCGAGACGGGCACATCATTGGATGATGGGACCAATGAGCATGGGCAGCGGGCACTGGTGCCATCCGGGGCACGGGATGGAGCAGCAGACTCGCAAGGGCCCGGAGTGCAACACAGGCACATGCTTGGATGATGGGACATGAGAACGGGCAGCGGGAGACGGGTGCCATTGGGCCATGGGTTGTGGCACTGAACAGATGCAAGACAGGCATTGGATGTGCCGCAGGACTTACAACTTAGATGTTCATTCAATTTTCTGAGTGGTAGCAAGTATTGGTAGCGATACAAACACCAGAGCTAATTGAAGGTGTAACAAGGGGGGCAACGGTGAGATTAATAGAACTCTTTGTTGATACATTAATCCATCTACTATTAACCCTCGAATGTCACACTCCGTGCGTAGCACGGGTAGCTGCTAGTTCTAAGCAATCTTAACTGCGATTTTGGGAGCAGATTTTATCCGACCAGCATCGGAAGAGGTGCTTACTTCACTGCCCGAGCATCGCGGACAATCGAGGCAGCAATCCTCGTCGCACGATTATCGGACAAGAACACGACCCACTGTACTGTGTACAGACCCCGAACACGTTCTAGTTAAAACCTCGCCACGCGGCTCGACGTCTCGAAGACGCCTGCCATAGTAAAAATAAAAAGGTTCGATCAAGGCGCGTTGCGATCCCTCCTTCGAAAGCACTAATATATCGGACATTTGGCTCGGACTCTGTTCAGTCAGAAGTTAGAAGGCAAACACTCGTGAGTAGATAGCACATGTTCCACTCCGCTCTGCACGGTGGAACGGTCTATTTCTATCTCATATCCTGGGACGGAAGAATCCTAGTAGAACTCGTCTTGAACGAGCCCCACGATCGGTTATTAAGCTAAGCACCAGGTCCGGATAGAACTCGGAGGAAATGCCCCGAAAGTGAGCTTCACGCACTGGCCACGACAGAAATGGTATTCCACTCCGATGCTCGGATACACGCGATTCCTTTGCTTCAACTCGCACCCGCAGGCATGACTCCAAAATAAACAGATACATCCAACTGGCACCCGAAGTACGCGTCGAGGGGGATCCTTCGCGAGAATAGACCATGATCACGCTACTTCAATTAACTTGAGCGTACTCCCAATGGCAGACATACATAAGGTGGATTAGGTCCTCGTCCGGAGGCAGATGTTCACATCAGGGCTCATCACAAATCCCTCCCCCTCATAGAATCAGATGTAGCACCGGGACGCTGATGCCGGAAGGTTGAAAGGTGTCCACAAACTGGAAATGTTCATCGCGGCGCATGGCTTCGTATTGTCACCTGGGCACCCGCTGTTCTATGTCAACTAGATAGCGCTAGTAAACTTCCTTCTCGAGATTCGACATCCTACGAAACCTTCAGGCGGGTTTGTGTTTTCGAAGTAGCAGAATGGGGTGTGGAGGGTCAAACTGGCTAGCATGTAGTCGAGTGGGTCTATGGTTTTGATCAAGGCGTCTATGACTTGTAAGCATCAGCCCTGATCGCGCGTGGGGTCGAGCACTGTAGATGAACTCGCCACGGAATGGATGATAACATAGACGAGACGCTCTGTCCATACTTTACACTAGGAAGCATTTCATGAGGAAATTGAAACTCGGACAGATCGTCAACAACTGTCTTGTTCTACTCTCGACCGAATCGGCTCCAGGACTCGAGTGGATTACAGGACAGAACTTGCGACAACCCACCGAACCATGCACGGTCCGGAAAAGGATCAGGCGGCGGTGTCGGTGTAGTGGCTTTAGCACGAGGCAGAGTGGGTGATGCTCGCACTTGGGAGCCATGGTCGTCGGCGAGGGGCTCGCCTGCAGCCCTACTGCGTGACGTCGAGCTAGTTGATCGGGCCATAGCTTGTGAGGGGGAGGGGGAGGCCCTGGGTGCAAGCAGAGATATAGAAGTCGCGGCGAGCAAGAAATGTAAACAGACGGAAGGAGGAGGGGACACGTTGTGGCGTTCCAGTCGCTGGCAGATAGTACGTATAGGGATACGCTGGGGATACGGCCTCGCAACGGCCTCGAGCCGAACATATCCACGTCGTCGGGCAATTCGGGTTGAACACAAGGCAGTGACAGAAAATGAAACGCGCCCGGATCTCGCAGATTCGCGCGTACGTGCTAGACAGAGGGCGGAAAAGAGCGGCGATTGGATACACGTATATGAGTCGGAAATTTTGCATAGAGCAGACCAAGATGCTTGCCAACGGGGAGCGTTGAGCGAACAGCGTTGGATGAAGGTGATGGATGCGCTAGAAATAATTTCATCTCACTTGCGCCCCCCATCATCATCATCACGGTCAGGGATGGCCCATCGCAGGATCCGTACGTGCAGTGCGCTGGGTCTATGGCATCCAATGAAAATGAAACTGAAACTGAAACGTACCAGCCGTTTCCGCCAAGATCAGACATGTTGACGCGTGAGGACTTTTGGTCGTGAGAGTTGGCAGGGTCGGCAGGGGCGGATTATATTGTTCATGGCTGTTAGCAGGTTAGCGTTGGGTTAGCGAACGCGCCTGGAAGCCTCATCTCATCAGAAACATGCTCAACAGCGGGAACGAGCTTCTGAGGTGCCGAAACAGGTGCAATGCTTGGTATGACTAGCGCTGGCCTGGGCACATAGAGCCGTACCTGAGGCGAAATTTGGGCGAAATGATTGCTCGTCGTCGATAGCGGAGCCTCCCTGAAATTGACTTCAGGTGGCACAGACAATTCCAACTATGTTCCGAGCCCAAGGGCTGGGCGTCGTGTGAAGGACTGACCTTGGCGTGCTTGCCCTACACTAGTGACTACGCAGATTTGACGCAGATGCTTTTCCTCCTAAAATAAAGGGCTTAGCCCAGGACCAGTGGCAATTGGTAGAGGAGTCGTTCGAGGACCAGGCGCAGGTCTAGGAGCGCCGAAAACAACCGACTCAGGAGGAGGTGAACCAGCCGAGTTTGATCTAGGAAACAAATGAAA
Source organism: Lyophyllum atratum (assembly GCA_014905825.1). Lineage (NCBI taxonomy): Eukaryota > Fungi > Basidiomycota > Agaricomycetes > Agaricales > Lyophyllaceae > Lyophyllum > Lyophyllum atratum. The sequence goes on along the minus strand of JACGCN010000050.1, from coordinate 204,039 downwards.
AAAAGGAGAGAAACAAACTAACTCCGACACCCGACGGGCTTCTCGCGCAAGCTCCATGTCCCAAACGCGTCGCAGGATTCAGCGCTCAGCGCTTGTAGATACTGCATGTACGTAAACGCCTACACCTTGAATGGGTCTGTGATGAAATCAGAGGGAGGAGAGGATGGGGATGGAGAAGCTCCTAGAAAATAGGGTGAGGCGAAAAGTCGGCTGTTATGATCGACGATTTAGTTTGATTGGCAGACATGTTCCGTGCGAGAATCAACACACTGTTCGGTTTTGGGGGGATATTGAACTGAATCGTCTGTGCTCATGGGCAGGGTATCGAGGCAGACTGCGTGCAGCATTCGGCGAAAAAAGAAGGCGTGTAGCACAGATCGAACCAGGGGTGGGGAATGCGGGGTGCGGGTACGATCATGTTGACATGACCCATGATTGACTCTGATCATTTTTCCACGAAGCGAATCAGTCAGTTCGGTTGAGTCGTCAACAGTGCCATAAATAGCGGCGGCCGAAATTTTGCGTCCAGCCGTTCGCCACGTCCCAACTGAACATCCCCCACATACCTTGAGCAGCGCCATGTCCAAGCAAGACATTGAGAAAGGGAGCGTCGAGGCAATCCCGCCCCAGCAAGCCCTCGGCCACACCAACGCTGCCACAACGGCTGCCTATACCCCGCGCCCATCGAGCATCGGCAACCCCGGTTCACTGTAAGACCGCCCCTGCCGTCGCCGTATCTGCTAGGGCACGGACTAACATTACCCCTTCCCCTACAGCGGCTTGTTCTCCTTCGCGTCGACAACGTTGATCCTGTCCCTGTACAACATCCAGACTCGCGGCATCACTCACCCTAATGTCGTCGTCGGCATGGCCATCTTCTGTGGAGGTCTTGCCCAGCTCCTAGCCGGCATGTGGGAGTTCCCCCGTGGAAATATGTTTGGTGGCACCGGTGAGCAACCCACCTCCTGTTCTCAGTTTCCCCCCCCTCCCTTCGTCTTCTTCATCTTCATCTTCCCCCCCTATTCGCTTCAAGTTGTAGTAGCCCCTTTTCTTTCTCCGTTTTCAGTGGGCGGTGCGGCCTTAGTGGGGGAGGGAGGGATAAACCTTGCGCCGTAAAGTTTGTTGTTGTCACTCGAGTTGCCTAAAGTGGTCAATCTCGATCAACTCTTCGACAAGCCTCTTCGTCTCGATATGCTACCCCATATTTGATCCTGCCGTCTTGCTATTAGCATCCGTTTAGAGATATCGTTCACCATGTGCGCGATCTATGCTGACCTTTCTTCCCCGCAGCATTCACCTCATATGGTGCCTTCTGGATGTCCTACGCCACGATCCTAATCCCCGGTAGCGGCATCGCTGCCGCTTACGGCACTAACAAGACGGAACTGCAGAGCGCGCTCGGCATTTACCTCACCTGTTGGACCCTCGTCACGTTCTTCCTCTTGTGCGTCCCCTTCTCTCATGTCACTCCTACTTGTGCTGTGGATTGACGCGTTCCTTCATAGCTTCGTGTCACTGGGCAAGAACATCGCGTTCATTACGCTCTTTGGCTTCCTCACAGTCACCTTTGCGTGCCTTGCTGCTGGCGAGTTCAACGCCAGCTTGAAGTGGGTCCAACTCCTTACCATACGCCGGATAACATCTGAATTATTCCACTTGCAGTGCATCTAAAGCCGGCGGTGTCCTCGGTGTCATCACTGCCTTCGTCGCGTACTACATCGGCCTGGCTGAGCTGCTCGCCGTGGAGGCGAACCCCATCGTCCGCCTACCTCTCGGCCTCCTCCACGTCAAGCGCGATTAGGCCTAGGCTCTGCTCTGTGGGAGTGTGGCGTGGGTGTGGTGGGTCTGGAGTCGTGGAAGAAGTAATCCGTATACCGTGTTCCGAGTAATAGCATTTTGGACCCTTACTGTCGTTTCGGTTTCGTCTTGTGCACCGCTGTAGTGCGCCGTAGTACCCTTTGTTGTACGCGTTTCTTTGTCATTTGGAGATATACTCTTATGTAGATACCCTCTCTTCCAATTGCACACCAGCCTCCGTCGAGATCGTAAGATTCTCTTTAAAATATGTGTCATGGGCGTGCTTCCCACATTAGAGCCTAAGTGGAGCCTGCTTGGATGCCAGAACTGTCAAGGAATGGAAGGACCGTCGACTGGATGGAGATCATTGTCAAAGGTCCATATGGCGGCGGACTGGGTGACTTGGCGGGCCCAGTCAGCCTCACCGACATCTTCGATCACGTTATAGGGAACGAGGGAAGAGGATCAATGACAACAGCAGTTGCGAGAGGCTGACCTTGATCATCTTCTGACCAAAGAGCAAATATGAACGACATAAAGCCTGTTTGTTATATGCGCAAGTGTCTGAACCGCGTACGCCAGCGATCTGCCGATACTTCTTGACTTCTACGTCATGTTTCCCAAGATGAGGATTGAAATATCGATTGACAATGCCAATGAAGGGTTGAAAGTTGGAGGGAATGTGGGCTCGAGGCTGTCCAGGGCTAAAAGGATGTAATGTGCATAGACATGGTGGTAGGAGAAGAGAACGAGAAATCAGTCATCCACGACTTCAAGTTATTTATAACAGCCTGACCGAAAGGGGCACATGTCAGCCTAGTATCATACCAAAACCGTCCAAGACAGAGGAACAAGAGAACATCATCCATGGAGCTGGATCGCGTTAGAGATAGCTCTCGAATGACTTTGGAGGCTGATAGAAGGAAGCACTCAGTCTAAACCACTGTACAAGGAATATCACGTACTGAGAAGTTCCCTTCACAATGCACATCAATAATCATCAGAGATATAAAGCATATTAGAGTACAGTCCAAACCGTATACTTAGATCATCCACCTATGCCAAATACCGACTTGGACGTATCCTCCACTCGTTCCCTTTATAGATCCCCAAATGCGTATACACATCCGGCTTGAACCCAATTCTCCACCGCACCCCTGCCCTCCTCAGTGCATCTCTCACTCGTCCTATTTCTGCCCCGTCGCTATAGTTCTCCACATACACGCACACAACGTGCGGTTCATCTGGACGTGCTGGCGACACCTTCGCGCGGCCACCAGTTCCCGACGGCGCGTTCGCGACAACCGCGGTGACGATGCGCGACCAGAGATCGTCGACCTGGTGCGGATCGGCGTATACAAGCCATTTCCCGGAGAGCACGCCATGCGCCTGAGCGAGCGCATCGGGAGCCTCTACCGTCACGATCCCGTTTCCCTGTAATTGTTGCGCCCCTTGCTCTTGTCCATTTATTTGTCCATTCTCCTGCGCGTTCAAGTTGGCTTGCGCCTGTGCCTCTGCTCCCCGCTCCTTCAGTAGAGTCCAGTCCTTCATCAGACCCTCCAAGTCCTGCGGTTTCTCCGGTGTCGGATGGGGTCCTTTGTCCGCGGCGATCCATGTTGCGTAAGTACCAGGCGTGCGCGACGGCGGCCATCGCGCTAGAAAGGACGCGACATCTCCGGGTTTGGTGTTGAGGTCCCACACGGCGAGGATAAGGGAAGAGGAGCCGTCGTGGACGAGCTCGGTAGGGAGGGGTGCGGCGATGGGTGCAGGTGTGGATTTACAAGGGGAGGAAGAGTCGACGCCCTCCATATCGTAGTCTCCATCGTCTACCATAGTGCTTTGAGTGCGTTGTACTTCAAGTTGGCCGTGGTCAATGATAGTTTTGAAGTTCTGAGCCTTGGACAAAGAGCAGCTTTACTGTAAACCATGTTTGCCCTTATCGTGTCCCTGATCAGAAGCTCCTGTGACGTCTTCGGCGTCTACACGTGTATTGCTTCTTCAAGTCACGCAGATACTAATGATGATATCACGCGACGCGCACATTTTTTGTCGTATAATGCTCAAGGGAACAGAGGGAGGCGGGGGAGGAAAGGAAACACCATGACATACGCGTTACAACCATGTCGAACGAGGCCAAGATTTTTACAATCACGCTCCGGCTGGGCCGTGGAAGTGCCCATGTCAATGGGCGTGCCCCTGCTGGGGGGGACTACTCATGTTTGAAAGGTAGTTACCCCACTCGTTCAGCCTATTGAGACAGCATCAGGACTCATTTATGAGAACGAAGATAAAACAACAAAAAAGTACGCACTCGAATCCAGCTGGTGCTTCAGACCACATCGCAAACGTGCCATCGACAGCCATACTATTACCCGTGCCTAAGCCCGCGTCGCCGCCCATGCGGACACTTCCACCCTCACCCACATCCATCCCACCACCGACACCCCTACCGCCGTCCCCTGTCCGCAGCCCTGCACCAGAACCTGATCCCAACATACCGCCACTCGTATTAACCACCCGATATGGATAGGGATGTTCTTGCCTGTATCCTGCCCCCGTTCCTCCTCCGGACTGAAGCGCAAACGGTGACATGATCTCAAGGTCGGCTGCCGACGGGGCATAGTATGTAGATCCAAAGTTCGAACTTGAGCCTGGAATTGAAGTTGTAGGGCTTGAAAGAGGTTGCGTGTGCAGATGCGAGTGACCGTGGGGTTGTCGCTGCTGCGTGGCATAGGGGTTTGAGGGAGCATAAGTCGGGGCCTGGTTCTGGTCTTGCGTCGATCCCTGATGCCCGGGTGGCGGGCCGTACCAATTCGGCGGACTGAGGATCCCATGCTGGGCTTGGTGTGATGGGGGTGGTTGCCGTTGATGATAAACGGAGTTGGCCCCAAAATCGTACTCGGGGAGTGTGTACAGCGGCTGTTGCGACAGGGGCGACGGCAGGACCGGAAGGGCACTCCCGCTCCCACTCGCGCTCGCGTTTAGTGACGGAACTTGGCGTCGGGTACTGCGACCTGCGATGCTTCGGGTGGCATCCATAACCTCCGAGTCGACGTATAAGTGGCGTGCAGCCGTTTCCCTGTTAGCATGGTGCACAGGCGTAGAAGCATTAGCTTTATCATCTTCAGGTTCGCGCTCGCGTTTCTGGGCAGCCGAGGTCGGCGAGTCTGACGACCGCTGTGGGAGTGGGAGGTCACCAACAGATGCGAGTTCGCGTAAGATATCGCTGGAAGGAAGGGGGTGGTTAGAAAGTGAAGAACAGAGTAGTCAGAAGGGCATACCGGAGACGACCAGCGAGGTACCACCTACTTATGATTTGAGCAATAGTAAACTTTGCGTGAAGAGAAAACTCACCTTGACTCTGAAGCCTTGAGGACGTCCATGCACTTTTGCACGTCGCCCATCTCCTTAGCGAAGTCCGTCGAGAGACCTGAGCGCCTGCCACCCCAGATGCTCAAGAGAAGCACCACACCTGCCGAGAAAGCTGTCGTCTACAGAACGAAGATCTGAAATCAGAACGAAGTCGTAGCAGGAGCTGCAGAGGCTGGAAAGACAACAAACCTGCAATGGCTGGGGCGCGACCTTGAACCGCTTCCCTTGTGCGGCAAGGACATGACTGCACGCACGGGCCGCGTTCGTACAGATGGCGAGGGAGGGGAAGGAGAGCGCAGCGTTAGGCTTGCGTGGGGAGGGGATGAAGGGCCGATGCACGAGAATCTGGATGTGGTAGTACGCGCAGTGTAGTGAGGCAGACTGGTTGAAGAAGATGTCATTGGTGCGGGTGGGATCCCACCGGACTGCATGGTATTCGTCAATAACACGTAGACGAGAAATGCATGGGAAGGATTGAGATACGCACGGTGGTCAGGGAGATTGTCAACCCAGGCATTGAGCGCCGAATCGAGCTCTGAGACGATGTTCTCTTCCCATTGCTGCCCCACGAAGCCAAGGAGAATCTTAGACTTATTGATTGCATACTAAAAAGAAGGGTAGTCAAGGGTAAACAGTTGCAGAAGTGACGTAAACGAATTAACACGTACCACCGTCCTGAGCAGGAAAGCTAAGATTTGATTCAAGCGAATATAAACGTTGAAGTACACCACGATGGAGGGCGTCTTGTGCGGTGTTGGCTGGCGCCAGCGGAGCTCTGGGTCTGGATGTTCCCAATACTCGTCATCGCACTCGATGGGCATATCGATATCGAAGCTGTGTATATCACACCAGTCAACCTTCGTGAACCAAGATAAAAGATGATGGGAGCAGACTCTTCGTCAAGGATCGAACACGGCCTTCCAAGGGACGAACTGAACAGGCGATCCATACACACCAGCACCCTATACCGATACCATGCAAAAGTCAACGCTCCTTCCTTGATGTCCAGAAAGCAAAAATGATGCACCAGAATGCCCGCTTCCACAGCTCATCCTCCACCGTGTGCACATCCTGCGTTTTCCGGCGGTGCGCACCAACATCCTGTGCTACACGGATCCCAACACCCACAATAGTCCAGCATGCTTGTGGAACAGACGAGGCTTGTAGGAACTGGCCAACGAGCTACGTCATCCGCGTATAATGATCACTATACGATGACTTGAGCCAAAGACGGGGACTTACAGCATAGAACTGGAGGTCATACAGGGATGGGGCGCTAAGGGGATCCACCTTTACAAGCGAAACCTGCACAAACCATTTCCAGCCACAAGAGTGCGCATTTCGGCGTCCTTCGCCTGACATATCGTCCTCAGGATCGTCCATCACCCTCGGATCGTCCGAGTACCGCCCTGCAACCGCACATAGTAGTAGCAATATCGTGGCGAACCCAGCGTCTGTTTGGTGCAAGCCCTGAGCGACGGCGCGGTCGAATGTTGGGCGGTGTAACAGCGGGAGGTACCTATTCACGTGTACGAAGTATAGATCGATGAGAGAGGCGAGGAGGTCGGGTGGGGGATAGATGTATCGTGGAGGTTGAGGGGCAGGGGAGGGTAGCGGGTGAGCCCACTGGGTCAACATACTTAGAGCAATGACACACGAAAGATGAACGGTCAAAAAGACGTACCGGCCTTCGAACTCCAGAGAAAGTGCCGTTTTGGTCATGCGTTCCTCCTCCTCCCTCCCTCGTCCCCATGTACTCCCTTTTCAGCTCCAGGGCCGTTTTGATGAGCGTCAAACCACTTGATTTGCCAAAAAAGCGATGATCGTTTGTGTCGAGACGAAGTTTCTCAAGGTGGTCCGTCAGGAAATTGTCGGTGTCGTCATCCAAACCAACGGGTGGGGCAGTGTTGCTACCAAGATGCCGGATGAAACGCCCGGGGGCAGGGTCGTGTGGGTGCCATTTTGGGTCCAGCTGAGTCAAGGAGTTGGATGACCCAGAAGCAATGACAGGAGTATCTGACAAGTCGTCGAGGCGCTCAAGGGCTTCAGGCGAGATCTGGGTGGGTGACGTTTAGGAAAGTTCCAGCACATACGCAGAGCATACCTTAGCTATCAGTCTTCGTAGCCTCTCTACGCGGTTTTCTAGTCTTTCGACGTAGCTATCGGTTGCGCTCGTTAGTCAAATACGTATAACTTCGACTTCAAAGGAGAACGCACGATTTCGGGGGTCCTCGTTTCTTTTACTCGGACACTGTCAGCAAACGCACGTCCGGAAGTTGGTCAAGTGGAGGGTCACCTTAGCGGCTTCGACGTATGTGCATGCGAGCCCGAAGTCCATGCAGTTCGTGCAGTTGTTGCCTGGCATCTGCACGCCATCGCCTAGGCATAGCAAGTGTGATTATCGAGCAGAACCGGTATGAAGGGGAATCGAACTCACACCGAACTGCCAAGTAATCGTCAGCCGGTGCAACGACAGTTCAGGCAGGACTCACTCTTCTTTCGGCGGCATACATCGCAAGCACGCTGGATTCTGCGCCGTTTCGAATCCTGCCCTAGCTTTTCTGTGCTACCCTCGTCGTCTGAGGACATGGCGGTCGTCTGAAGCGTTCTACAACGAGTTCGCGGTGGTGACTGTTCCTGCAGTGAGTACTAGTGGCGCTGGTCGAAGATTAAGACGGCTAGTAGTAACAGACTCAAACTAAATTCACAACGGGCCTGCTATGTTGTGAATTACGTGAATGTCGTGTAGTCAATAAAATGGCCCGTTTGGGATGATCAGGAATGATCGATCTGTGATTACGTAGCCGAAAGCCACACATAACCAAGCACAACATTATCAGTGCAAGCCACCGGCAACCATCAGCTCTTTTATCATGTTTTCAGTCTTGAACTGCCTTCACACTTTCCACAAGAAATCGTCGCGTTTCCCATGGAAAAACTGCGATCTACCGAAGATGAAGCTGTCGTATCCCAGCGTTGAGCCTATACTACATGGGCCTCTGCTTTTCCAATTTCTGCTAAACTGGCTGCTGAATGTCTCGCAATATTCCCACTCTTACATGACACCAGATTAGCAGTCTAAGTTTAAGTATCGGCGCCAGTGATGGGAGCTATAACGGCGACGGTTGCAAAATGCAACAAGGGGAATATGTTTGGACTATTCCCAGTGTCAAGTCCTTGATAGGCTACTCGAGTATGTTGACTTGATGGCGACTGGCGTTGATCTATAAACGTTATTTAAACCGCTCTACTTACATCCCTTGGATTGTAGACAAACTTTCCTATTACTCATGGACACCCACCTGGAGCGCGTGTTGTTCCAGAAAATCGGCTTCGTTCTGCTTCAGAATCTCACAAGGTTCGCCGCTATTACTTTACTCTACGGTGCGTTCTCTTTTGTATAGCGCTGCGGTGCATGCCCAAAACTCGGACGCGTAGGGATGTTTATTGGACTTTTCGCTTACACCATGATTACCACAAAGTCGGAGAAACCCTGCCTCCCAGAGCGCTCACGATTCTGACCAGTTTCAACAGATGGCGCGGCCTAGCCGCATCTCGTCCGACATGGATTATGCTTTGCGCAACCCTTCTAAGTTTCACTATCGTGAACATCTACTGGGGTGCTTTTCTCGCCTCCTTTTGGATTGAAATCCAGGGATACTTCTTCGAAAGTAACACGCCTCTAACCCAAGCAAAAGTCAATTCGGTGGCTTACAGGATATATGCTGCATCTCGAATCAGCCTCTGGACCTCTCTCTTACTGGTGCGTCATCAACTCAACCTTTCCCCTTCATCTTAAAGATCGCCTAATATGTTTCACCCAGCACATTCCGAGTGACTGCGTTGTTGTTTGGAGAGCATGGGTTCTCTTCTCAGAGAACCGACATGTGATGATTGCTCCCATCATTCTCTTGCTTGGTACAACTGGTCAGTGCTAAGGCCAAGGTATTTTCGTGTTTCTTGCTCACACCCTCGCTTTTTATAGCCACCATTTTAACGTACCTTATACTTCAATCAAATCCCGATGCTTATAGAAAGGAGGGGTCTTCTGTGGTATCGAGTTCCTCGGATTTCAACACCGCGAGCTTGGTCTTGTCCTTGACGACAAACATAGTCACCACGTCAATGATAACGTACAAGCTATGGTAAGCCCAGAATAGTTATTTCCTCGCTCCTCGTTTATTCTTAGCTTTGTAGGACTCACCGACAATTTTTGAGTAGCCTTAAACTCGGCCGACGCAAGACGCCATCAGTCGCAACAAGGTCCTTATTGGTCATTGTCGAGTCGGGGCTGTTATACTTCTTGTTACAGGTGCATTGGTCTTCCTTACTTAATACCACACGCAAGGACTCACACCACCTTAGGTATCAATCCTGACAATGCAATCATTGAGCTTGTCTCCACGGTTGGCCAACTCGATGACATTCAATATAGTGGTAGCCGGATCCTATCCCATATATTTGATCTTCACGGTATGTTCCATCACCAGCACATATTCTCGCCTGGAATACCTGACAGGGATTTAGGGCATGTATCCAATGGTCGTCGTCTTGCTTGTCAAGAATCAGAGATCTATGGTCCAGACATTCGGTTTCACTACTACGACGGGCGTATACCAAGGGGAATGAGGTTCTTTGGGTGCTGGAATGTCACCATCAACCTTGGAAACCTTTCCTTCGTCGCGCCATGCATGTAGGACATGAGCTCGACGAGTCTCGAGTCAGGCGTCGGGCGTCGGGCGTATCGTAAATGCCTTCCTGAAATGCTCTGACCGACTAGTCTACAAGGAGTGATATCGCATGTGGATGTCATATAGTGACTTCACCATGCCTGCGACGGATGCATGAGGTGACGTCAGGGACCTTCAGGGGACTCTGCTTCATCCTCTTTAGTTTCTGTAGCTTAGACTCTGCAATAGTACCGTGAAGGCTGTATACGTAGTACATTTCATCGACCCACTTAATGTATCGATGATTTCCTGCTTTTGTTTACACTTCTGAACTTCGATGAAGAACTACTAGAGACGAGCTCAATGGCGAAAATAGACGGCAAAATCGGCTGCGAGGTCGATACTTCGACGGTAACTTCGATATCATCATGATTCACCATGGCATGTGCCAGTTCACAACTCGAAATTGCACTTTGGTCTTCAAGTAACTCCACTCCACGAGGAGCCGGCGAAGACAGAAATGATGGTGCAAATGAGGATCTGATTGATATAGCATATAGTTGTAGGGAAGCACGTTGAGGTGAACGACGGCAAGTTGACAAAAGATCAACAAGAGATATAGCAAATGTTAGGTAGACAGAGGTAGACAGGTTATTATGAGTGATGAAAAATTCCGAGATCTAGATGCAGGGAATAACGACGAAAAGTATAATGATAAATTGCGATGCAAGAAGATACTGAAAGTTGGACCGACTCCTTGAAACTCTGGAAGTCATAAACGTCATTCCTTGTGAAAGTACTCTTTCCAAGTACTCATGACTTGAAAATCTCAGCGGCATGCTCAGCAAATGCATAGACGGTCCCCTGAAGAGATAATATGTCAGAAATCGCAGGCATGACACCGATAGGTGTACGACTCACCTGCAAGTGGGCTGCAGGTTCGACGGGGATGACGGAGGCGTCAACAACGAAAACATTATTTGTTCCGTATACTTTGAGCTTAGGATCGACAACACCACCATCTTTGCGTGGTCCTATAGCGGCAGGGACATGACAGTCAGCTAAAATGCAGACTCGATAGATGTGTAGGCTGGCTGCGTACCCATCAATGCTGTGCCGATGATATGGTTGGTCTGAGCTGCATTAGCACGAACATAGTCCTGGAGAGCTTCGATGCTGGTGACACCGGCAGCAGGTGCGACAGGGGCTAGTGGTGGGAGAAACCATGACTACAGATAGCCAGAAAGAATTTGGGAGATGGCCTACCAGCGATCCAGTCGGAAAGCGGAGGAGTGGAGGCGATCTTCTGTGCGCGCACACACCCTGCAGCCATCACGTACTACGGGCTCCATTAGAACTGATCAACGTTCCGAAGCAATGCACTATACCAAATCGAAAGGGTCCTGGAAAAAGTTGTATTCGATCTTCGGGTACTCTGTTCCGTTCGAGGAAACGATGTGCTGCGAAGACGAAGGCTATCAGATAGCGATGCGACATCTTTACGAATTATGCTCACCACTGAGCCTCTTGACATCGGGCGGAGGTTGACGGGGTACATGACGAGGACGGATGGACCTTCGGCGGGCGTGGCAACTGCAATGTAATCCTCAACCCAAGTAGTCTTGTCGTTGAACAGTCTCTTTGAAGATGCGTAGATCGCATCGCTCATGCCAGGAGGTTTGATGTTGAGCAAAGCTTGGGCTGTAGCAATATTGCCGGGTCCGACTGTTGTCTGAATCGACTCGACTGCAAATTTAAAGGTTAGTGAAGGGCGCGAGGTGCATAGCCGATAAAGACACGGACCGTTGAGCATGAAAGGCGTGGTGCCGAGTGGCAGACTTGAGTTGAGCTGCCACTGCATCGGGACCAGGGTTTCTAAGGATCGATCTCGTGACTGAGGAGAGCAAGCACATCATGAAACTTCACGTACGTTCACTCAAGTTCTCTCCAACACCTTGCAGGTCGACGACGCTCTTAATGCCAAGGGAGGCCAAAAATGTCGCGTTTCCGACACCGGAGCGCTCGAGGATGGGTGGTGTGCCCCAAGTTCCAGCTGAAAGAACGACATTCTTGGCGTTCTGCATCAAAGACGTCAATCTCGAGGACTTGACATCAGCAGAAGGAAAGATACTCACAGCCGTCTGAGTTACTCCGTTCTGGTCAACATATTCGACACCACTGGCGATGGCGTTGTCTTTGGCAGTAGAGCTCCACAAGATTTTCGTGGTCGTAGAGTGAAGGATGACCTGGAAGTTGGGGCGGTACGAGTACGGGAAGTCTGCGCGCGCCGGTCAGAGTTACGACATATTGTAGCCTGACTCAAGAACTCACAATATCCAGTAGCCTTCATGCAGATATACGTCAGCTGCATTCCAAGGAAAGTGAAGAGTTGGGCTTACCGAGGTAGAACGAGTCTCATTAGAAGGAAGCCGGGCGTTGGTGACATGCGCGATTCCAGTAGCATTACCACCCTCCAGATCAAGAGACGCAAAGCCGCCTGAATTTACAACCGAGGAAATAATCGCATCGTGTATGCTAACGGGAATTAGTCAGTCTACGACCGTACCCGATGACAGGGAGCAGTACTTACGGTGGTGAAGCGGCGGAGTACGAAGTAGGAACCATTCCGTTGACACCGTGGTGCTCGAGGACATAGTTGATGTTATCTGTGGGCTGAGGGGCGTAGAAATGTTCCGATTTCTTGCCCGCAGCGAAGAGGGACTGGAAGTTCCTAAACAGAACGACGGATTAGTATCGCATTGAGCCTGAGGAGAATAACCTTTCTTACCATCCGGGATTGCCGAGTGCCTCCCATTCGTCGTATTCACGAGCATCTCCACGGTCGAAGACATCGCCTAGAATATGATAAGAAGAATAATTCAGGCCCGACAACTCAACGATATTCACCGTTAATAGCGGAAGAGCCTCTGTGAAGTATAGGTATCAGTCTCAGAAACGTAATCCAAAAGCGACCCTCGACATACCCTAGAACTTTACCACGAGGACCAGGTGGCAATACGCGGTTGTTGGCGTATTTGAGAGGCTGGGTCGGGAACTGCCAGTCGATGTCTGTTCCCCAAGCTGCTCCAACGAGCTTGAAATCGCTAATATTTTTGCTGCAGTGAGGTGGTCAGAAGATCCAAAGCCAAGAAAACTGTTCTGCTACGCACTTTCCAAGACCATCACCACCGCCTTCAATGACGAGTACCGAAACCGCTGGGTCCTCACTCAGACGATTCGCCAAAACAAGGCCTAGGATAGATTTTCGTCAGGTATGTTCTCTGGGATGATTATTGAGCAATGGGCTAACCAGCGGTGCCGCCTCCAACAATTAGATAGTCTGGGGTTGTAGGTACCGCGCCAGCTTGAGCGAGTCCGACCAAAGTAGCTGCTGCAGTCACCAATGCGGTGAACGATGCGGTGAATGCGACCATTATGAGAGTCGATGGATTACTGTGTAAGAATGTAAGGTGAGAGGAGTTGTGTGCTCAATGAAGATGACAACTTACACTTCAGTTGCAAACGGTTTTATAGTTGACGCACTCCTCGGTTAGCCTCCACACCAGACTGGAAAAGCTTCCGGCTGATCGAGGTGAGGTGGGTCCAGGAGACTGACCGGGGTACGAGCATGTGGTTGGTGGTGGTAGTAAAACGCGGCGATGTAGAGATAAATTTAGCCTCTCCCGCGTGACACCCAAGTCAGCATATGTGGTAGCCTCGTCTCTTCTGGTATCAAATTTTGTGGTTCTACAGATGAGGCGAAGATAGCTCGAGGACAAGAGATGCGATTGTTGACTTGTCCTCTGCGTACCTAGGTAGATCTTGCATCAGCTCTAGAAAGGTGTTGAATCTTTTCTTTGTACGGAGCGTCGAGTCACATATTGAAGTGTAACGATACCGTCGCAGTTGTTTTCTGTACGCAATGAATACGTAAGTCTGGTCTTCTCAAATCCTGGCTTCAGATGCGGCTCACCTCAACACATAATCAAGTAAGCCCCAGGACTCGTCAACAAAGTCACAATCAGATAGGTACATTATGGGGAGACATGTCATATATGGCTCGGAAACCGGTAAGGGGAACGTGCCGTGACAGATCCTGTTGTAGAAGGAGCACGACCGCTTAGCGTAGCGATTGAGCTAGTCGACCCAACGTAACCGCCATCATGAAAAAATTGGCAAGCATCAGGACAAGAGTATCATGTATGTGAACTGACGCGTACTATTATTAGTATGTGTATGCCACAGGAAGAGAATCGTACTACAGACACACCATATTTCTTGTTTCCTGTGCACCAGATAACCTGCCATTCCTTCCGTCCTGTCCTCTCACAGATGCACCTGAGCTCCTGATGCCAAGAATTAAAGAATACCTGCTATTGCAGGCTTCTCGGGACGCAGGAGCTGTACGGGGAGTGGACGGAGGCGGGGCTGAGATTGAGCTGAGCACCCAGGTGCTTTTCCGGGTTCTTAATTGGCCTCGCCAGCGAAGACTTCCTGCAATGAAATCAGGGGAGCATGGAGCGGGTGGTACAACTTCGAGCCGTGACATAACAGGACATAACGTCCACGTAGCCTGAGGTAGGACACATATGTCGGTCGTCGTACTAGTATTACCAACAAGTACAGGACGAAGACTCAAAAACCGGCGATCGTCCTGACGAGTTGAAGCAGGTATAGTATGATTTTGAGGTTGTACATATGCTTGTGGCTGGCAGAAAGATGGCGAATAATGATTTGGACGTCCTGCCGCCGTCAAACTTAGAAAATCTGGAGTTCGATGATGTTGCGTGGTCACTCGCAGAACTGCAGACTACGCAACGGCGATGTGCAGTCCCAGTACGCGGTCTGAGAGAAGAGATCTTGCGAGGAGATGAGAGGAGGCTGACTCGGCGTCGTCCAAGTCACGGTCAAGAACATCAAGAACGCACCGTTATTTGATCTCCGCTGGAGTCTTCCCACCTCTTCCGACCATGAGCCGAACGACCCACTATAGCTAAGTATGCTGTTCCTGGGCGCTTGTCCTTCCAGGGCCTCGACGCAACCTCGAGGCGTGCTCGAGGCAGCGATCTCTCATTCCTTGTAGTCTGAACCGCCGTCACTTGATGCTTGAATGTTTTCTCTCCGTCGCATCTTCAGCCTGTTGCCTGCGCTCCTGGCTCTTTTTGCCTCTCTGATTGCGATTTTCGCAAAGTGTAATGTATCGCTTCCAAACCCTCTGAAGCTGTGGCTTGCACCTTCGATACATACTACGGAGAATCAATTTGGCTTGTTCATTCTTGCTCCTGGAATCGATCCGGTCGTAGAGTGTGTTTCATACTGCAGATGGACGGTTCATGAATAACTCCCTCGTTAGCATCGTAGCAATCCATGGCCTAGATGGTCATTTTAACCATTCATGGACATCGACGAACGGAAAGCTGTGGTTGCAAGACTTTTTACCTGCAATGGTTCCGCACGCAAGAATCATGTCCTACGGATACGACGCTTATACGCGGAACCGAAAACAACTGTCAACTATGACAATATACGATCATGCGGAGACTCTAGTAACTACCTTGGCGTCTGAACGAAAGAAAACTGAGGTGAGTAACGATTATCCTCCATGAGTACGTCATTCACATAGTTGTGTAGACGGAACGAAGACCCATCATCTTTGTAGCACACAGTCTGGGTGGACTTGTCTTGAAATATGTGAGTTACAACCATGGCACTTTGTGGCTGAATTTTATCTGAATGTGGGAACAGGCGATGGTACATGCTCATTCGGCCAGTCGAGGCAACAGATTCGACCACAAAGCCGTTGAGCTTTCGACTTACGGAATCAATTATCTCGGAACACCACATACGGGTACCGATGCTACTGACCTCGCCAATCTCCTCCTGGGCATACAATCGATATATTCTGACACGAATGACGCCGTCCTTCGAGATTTGGTACCCTATTCTCCTGCGTTACAGCAACAGCTCTCGCAATACTCCTCGATAAGCGGGAGGTACAAGACCAAGTTTTTCTACGAGACCTATGATACTTTGCTCGTGGGTGGTATCAAGAAAAGGGTGCGTCGCCCTTTACATGAAAACAGCAGCATCTCTCAGCTGTGCTTCCTTAGCTTGTTCCCAAACACTCCGCGGTCGTTCCTGGTGCGACGGATGCTGAGTCTATCCCGCTCTATAAGGACCACGTCGGCATGGCAAAGTTCGAGAACGAAAATGACGGGGATTTTGGCACCATTGCTTCGCACCTGATCAATATGGTCAACGCTGCCTCATTGAAGGTCGCAAAGCGATGGGAGTCGTTTGATCGATATGAGGATGTGTAGTACCGTTGTAGTCTACAGGCTATGAATCACTACATATATGTCCCCCGACATGCAACACTACTTGCTGCTTTTCGACGTAAAGAAGAGCTGGAGAGGCTTCTTACAGAAGCTGCTGGGTTGCCATACAAGTGATGGACATTGACCTTCAAAATGTAGTATCTCAAGACGGACTGCCTAGTCACACAACGTATGGAAGCGCCCATGGGTCGCATTACTGAAACGTAAGTAAGTAACATATAAGTAAGAGGTATAGATCCCGAAATGCGGATCGACAGAATATGTAAGTAGACATGAAAAAAAAAAAAAACTCAAAAAATGCGCAACAACGACAACAACAGCGCCCACTCCTTCCTAATGCCCCGCCCCCTCAGCCTCCCCCTTCGCCCCCTGCCCCCTCAGCGCCTTACTCGCCATCCGACTCCCCGTCCTAATCCTTCCCCCATACCTATAAAACACAAACGGAATCGGGCCAATCGCACACGCCACCAGCGCCAACAACAACCCCGCATACTGAAAGCCCATCCCATGGAACATCTGGTTCACGAACAGCGGGACCGTGGACCCGACGAGGGAGCGCATGAGCGTCTTGGCGGAGAGGGCGGAGGCAGCGTAGGCGGAGTACGAGTCGACGATGTAGGTGTTGGCGGAGATGTAGATGATGATCATGGCGAAGCCGAAGACCGTGCCGGAGGCGCAGACGCCGAACCAGTGGACCGATTTGTAGGCGCCTGTGAAGGCGAAGATGAACAGCGCGGTGGGCATGAGACTGTGTGGGGACTTCGGCGTTAGCTTGGAAATTGGGGATGGGGGGGTGAATACGTACATGGATCCGACCATCATGGGGTAGAGCCGTGCCTCGGGGAAGGAGCCGTCTGCGGTGACCTTGCGGTAGAGCTTCTCTTGCTGGGGCATGATGCACAGCGCCACGATGATGCCGACCATGATGCTCACGAAGGTGACGCCGGTGATACCGATCCCCCATCCGCGCACCTCGACGAAGGCGAGGGGGAACGCGAAGAAGAGGAGGTACAGCAGCGAATACACAAATGAGAGATCTGGCGGAAGGATGTATCAATATCCGATATCGAGAGCCGTTGGATATGAGGGGGTACATACAAAATGACATGAACAGGACAATGGGCTCTTTGAACATCATAATCAACGGCCGTATCAAGGCGATCTTGAGAGAGGTCTTAAAAGGCAAGCGTTCCATTTCCGCGAGCGTGTTCCAGCTAGAGTCGCCCGTCTCCTTGCGCAGGCGTTCGGCCTTGCGGCGGAGAATGACAGGTGCAAGGGTCTCGGGTATGAAGAGAGTGAGGATGAAGGAAAGGCCGACAAAGATGAACAGGACCCAATAGATCCAGCGCCAGCCGGCGCGCTGGCCAATCCACCCACCGACTAGGGGACCGATGCATGGACCCATGCTGTTTGTGGCGTCAGTGGCTGGACTCGATAGAAGAGAACATGAAGTGTACTGACAAGATGGTCCCGGAGAAGATCGCCATGGGTATGCCTCGGTCCTCGACTGCCCATATATCGGCGATGGTCCCTCCGACGTTGGTCATAGGTGCCGAGGCCGCGAGGCCTGCAATCTGGCGGGCCACGACGAGTGTGGCAGCGTTCTTAGAGAGGGCGGATGGGAGAGTGAAAATGAAGTAGAGGAATATGGAGACGCAGTAGATGGGCTTCCGTCCAACGACCTCGGAGAGGGGAGCAAAGAGGAGGGGGCCGATACCAAAGCCAATAACGAAGCATGTCACAGTGAGATTCACGATTTCTTGTGTCGTTCCAAATGTTTTCACAGGGCCTTCCAAGCTGCACCGATGAACGACTGATCAGTAAGACGGCCAGACAGACAAAACGAAGGGGACGCACTCTCCAGTGATAATGGAACTTCCAAGGGCGACGGCGAGACAGAGGAACGACGTCGTCCCCGTGATATACCTGCGTCGAAGTTCAGCTTGAGATGAAGCACTATAGTGACAAACCCTACGCACCACTTTCTACCAAAGCCCCACTCTCTAGGATTTTCTCCCGATCCCGGCTCAAATTCTACGAGCTTCACTCCCTCCTTCCGGTACTCCGCGGCGAGGTCGCCGATGCTCGCCTTTTCGTTTGGTGGGGTGCCAACGACAGTCTGGGTGGCGGAGTGCTGTGCCTCGATATCTGCACGACGAGAGGTAGGGGAAAGGGCGTGATGAAGAGCGAGGGGTCCTTCCTGTTCGAGCATACGGAATTCGTTCTCCTGCGCGGAAGAAAGGGGAGATGGGTAGGCCATCTCGGCTTCGATGGGTTCTGAGGGCATGATGTGTGCCTGGTATTCCTCTAGGTCCTTATAATGAGGTTGATCTCTATCTGACGCTCGATATTATGGGGTATGCGCGCTAGGGTAGAGGTGCAGAGAGTGTGGAAACCCGGTGGGGTATGTTGGAACGCGGGTGGATGGCGCGCCATGAACGGCCGTTATATACTGGCGCAACGGTGGGTGCGATATCTGATCTATCGTACGAGGCGACCGGTCCAATTCTCAGCTGCTAAACGTGAGCATCGTCTCTGCATAAACTCAAACCCGCCCAGTGCCGAAGGCGGCGGGTGTGAGTTGTAACGCGAGTTCATGGGTATGTTGACTGCTGAAAATACTGCTCTTTTTAGATACCCGGCGCATGAGAATGGCTGAAAACGTACCTATCCACCACCACCTCCTGCTAACATTAAAGCTGAGAGGATGTCCTTGGTCGAGAGGCGGGAGTGCTCGTCAACTCTGAAGCGGCTTGTTGTTGACTGCTGTTGACCACGGCTTCGGGATCGCTGCACTGCCACCGCCAAGATCTGAATCGAAAATATCGGACGGTCAGAAGCACGATATTTGCCGGTGCGCACGCAGCGGTGCCCCCAGGATTGGCGAATGTGCGTCGTTGTATAAAGAGACTTGTATCATCGCCAGAAGGTGTTATCGAGAGACTCATCCCTTCAGAGAGTCGGATGATCTCAACCAGACCGCGGAGCAAAAATAGCGGGCCTGGGGCCTGGTTTTGGACTTGAAAGCAAGGATTTACAGCCATTCGATCCATGTGCACGAAGCTTGAAGCTTGGTAGCTGTAAATCAACGTGATCTTGTTCAAAATTCAAATAACCGGGCTTGAAAATTTGTGTTTCCGACACCTGCGATCGACTCTGTATGCAAATGCCATCATCTCCGCGGGGCAGTCTGATCTCCGGCCTGTGCTCAAAGTATTCCACCATCTTCAGGCGCTTAGCCACCGATAGGGACGGAGACGACGAACATGACGCTCGCCCAGATCCCCACTACAGCACGAGCAGCACGGTAAAAAGTGACAATAACGCCAGCTACGTAGTGTGGCGTACTAATAAATCCTTGATCTGGAAAAAAGCGCAGGCATATGGTCGAGAATCAATTCAGCTGAGCATTCACTTCGCCCGAGCATGCCTCCATTACGGAGCTGCTATATATGTATCCGTGAAACTGCCAACTGAGAAGGAGGACCTATTGCTTGGACCGCAGACTTGCACAACACTGAATTGTAGAGCACTGGTCTCGTACCTCTTCGAAGTCGTTTTCGTCTACGACCATTGTGCGTTGGAAACCAGTTCTACTCGTAGTCTATGCCGTCAGGATACATTCTCAGGGCAGTGAACATTACGGCGTGAAACGATAACAGCAGACTACTTGCCTCCCTCTTCTTTTTCTTGTGCAAGCAAGGAACCCCGTACATCATCATCCTGACGCTCATCCTCAATGATCTCTAGATGGAGACGCGGGTTTTCCCGCCGTTCAAGCATCGACTTCTTCGGCACCGCACTATTCACGCGTGGCGCGATTCCGCCATAGAAATCCTGCATGAACCTGGCTTTTGACAGCTTCGAGGAGGCAAGCATCGCAGCTGCCCACACCATCACAACGATCGACGCACACCAAAGAGGCAGAAACGCCGCACCATACCGGGCTGTGAAACACGTTGCCGGGCGGCCCCCTGTGCTGCGCACAGTCAACGGTTGACTTCCCTGCGCCGCCCACCCGATGTATCCCACACTCGCGAGAATATACGACGCGCCCATCTCGCCTGCCCACCGCACCGCCTCCGCGGGACCGCTACTGGCGTTGAACGTAGTGAAAGCGGGAGAGTTGAAGTCTTCAACAAGCGTCGCGAGCGCACCCTCGTCCGGCAGCACTTGCAGCATGCGCGAGCTGATCGTTGAGAACACAGACGCGCCCACGCCAGGCCCGGTATCGAAGTCCGATCTCGAGCCCGGCCCGCCGTTGAAGGGTTGTTGGACTATGGGGTGCATCGTAGGCATGCTGGTGCCGTTCTTGGGGTCCGGGTCGGCAAGGGTATAACGTTTGACTGTGGTCTCCCGTTCTGGATAGGAGACGTTTGATACGTGGAGTGTGCTCGGAAGACGCACTAGGTCTAAGCTTACAGAACCTGCAGCATCAACCGCCACTGTGGCTGAGACCATGTTGACGTATGCAACGGCAGCACAAACCATCCTGCTGAGGCCCGCAACTAGTTTTCCTTCTGGCGCATACGCACCTCGCAGCTGCAGGAACATACACGAGGACGGAATAGCGGCGCCAACTTTGGGCGGTAGACCGACCCGTACGTTCACCGCACTCGAGCAGGCATTGAGGGTGCTATTCCCCAATTTGGTGCCGAGACCGAAGGACGAGATATTCGGGAATGTGAAGCTTGCGATGTTGGCGGTCCAGGAAGGCTCATCCCAAACGTAGGTATCGTCGAAGACGGTGTTGTTGATATCGTAGTTCCCGTATAACGGGCGAACTGCCTCTCTGAATTTTCTCGCAGTTTGGATGAGTGCATCGGCGAGATAATTGGGCCCGATGTAGCTGTCTATCCATCTGTCATCGGTGGTGAAACTATGTACGGGCTCACTGAAGCCGTCCGTTATGTCACTAACACCGAGATTTATGCACCCAACATCAACTTCAAGCGCGAGCGTCTTCGGCACCACGACTTCTTCTTGACCTGAGAGCTGTGGTACGCCCACCACGACCCTCAGCCCCTCTGCATGAGGGACTATAGCTAAACCATTGGCAAGCACAGGCCGCGTTACTCTGCGCGCGCCAACATTCCGGTAAAACGTATTGAGGTCGAATGCAGGATCTGAGAAAAATGGGAAGGATGATAATAGTCGCGGCATGAGGACGTTGCTGTCCGTGGTGTTCAACTCGCGAAACGCACGAGGATCTGCGTACGTCGAGTTGCGCCATACGGTGCAGTTGCCACCAGCGACCACGTCACACCAATGTGTATTGACCCACACGGGGTCTACGCCTGGTACGAGATTGGCCTTGATGATACGTAGGGCGTCCGCGTCGGTCCGCACGGAAGCGGGGAAATCGAGGTAGCTAGGCTTAGGGACGGTGCATGCATGGAAGCCGATGAAGCCGATGTCGCTCAGACTCACAAAGAGGGAGAAGAAGAGGAGGAGGAGCAGGGAGATCGTTAGCCGTGATGACGACTTGGGTTCAGCGCTCTTCCTTCGTATCCGTTTTACTAGCCACTGCAGGGAGCTCATCCTTGCGGTCGATTCGCCGACAACACGATTAAGCATATCGTGCGTCTCGATGGTCGCAACACGTGGGGCATTTCCGAGGACGATGTAACCGAGGAGGAACAAGCCACCGAAGGAGAGAATTTGTGTCGTCGCGCGGAATAGGAAAGTGACCTCTCCTGTAGTCAATGTTTTCGAAACGACCACCATCTTGGTCATTGGAGCAGAGCTAGAGTGTCAAGATCAACGTCTGATCTGTTGTGCTCCTCATTAAGTATGCGACCTGTGGGCGCTAGTGCGAGAAGCTGCCGTTGACAACGTGCCCGAGAAGAATTTCTGGGACATTTTGGACAAAAGATGGAACGGTCAGGGACGGACATCACGGATCTGAGCGGATAAGCCGTGATCCAGCCTCAGCCAATTCTGTCAGGTATCGAAGTGTGTGTCCCAGATGATGAGATCTTGAATGCCACCATGTTCTGACGAGATGTGCACGTCTGGAGTTTTAATCGCTCCGTGTATCTTCATGGGTCTTGCATCGATTCAACTTCCAACTCAGCACGCCTTCTTGATGGGGTGTTGCGTCTGCCACAACTTGAACAAGTGCACCTTCCATAAAAGGCACGTGGATGGATGTGAGGAAAGACGGTGCAACGGAAGCCGTCCGTCTTCTCACTATGCCTAAAAGTAGTTCCTCCTACACAACATTCAACGTGACCGACGCCCATGAACGCACATCGATGAAAGGTGACCCAACCTATTCAGAATCGCTCTCTATTGGAGAAGCCTCGCAACGCATTTGAATGCAGTCACGAAGTGAAAAGTCGAGGAAGACCATAGTCGCCCTCTTTGCAACTCCACCTAAGCGTCACGAGTTGTTCAGAATATGCCTGCGCTCCAGCACAAGCTTGAAAACAAACACGCCGAAGCGTGGATGGTTGGACTGTAGGCACGTGCCAGGATTTGAAGAGCGCGTTCTGGGCATGGAGGTCTCGAGGGACACGGATGCGCGTGCATGAAGGGTGGCTGAGAGTAAGAGATTCATCTTTGTCGCAAGACCAAGAGCACTCCATTGAACGTGATCATTCAACCCCGCATACACTGCTGAAAGGAGAGCTCGAGGGGCTGAGAATCCATTAAAGGCCTCACAAAGGACCGCTTTCATTCGAATGCGTACGCCGCAGAGCCTAATGCGATTATGGTAAGGCGACGAGCGATCAAGAGACCATGGTTGCGAACAATCATAAGGATCATCGTGGTGGCAGCGAAAGCGAAGGATGAATTTCATTGGAAGTGTAAAGAGCTCGTCGAATGTATCAATCGCCATTCAAGATCGAGGTCGATGATGCGGACGGTGCAGATCCCGCAAGGCGAGCATGAGATAACAATGTTCAGAGTTTGCCTTCAGGCGCGTCCTTGAACGCGCGCACCTGACCCCGCATATACTGCTGGAAGGCCTGCTCGAGGCGCTCGAAATCCATTGAAGGCCTCACAAAGGACCGCTTTCATTCAAAAGAGCACGCCGCAGAGCCTAATGAGATTAAGGGAAGGCGACGAACGATCGGAGACCGTGGTTGGGACCAAACATAAGGATCGGCGGTGGCGGCGAAAAAGGGGAGGCACTTCATTGCAAGTGCAAAGAGCGCCTCGATCGCGGTTCAATATCGAGGTCGATGGTGCCCAATCCCGATGAGACGCAAATCCGGCCTTTGTGACTTTAACGTCGAGGAAAAGCTGCGAAAGGTCGTTGGGACGTTGCAGATCCCGCAAGACGATTATAATTTAACAATGTTCAGAGTTTGCCTCCAGGCACAGTCTTTGATCGAAGAGGAGTGGCACACGGAGTCTTCATGATCAATGAGAATCTAAGGAGAACTTGTCGTTACAATGTTCTAAAACGAGATCGTTATTTTTGGAACATACCGAATAGACATGTGCATGATCATGAAGAAAGCCGTTGAAGCTCGAGTATAAAGGCTGCGGAAGGTCATTTCGTCCGTGCAGATCTATAGAGCAACGCGAGCAGGGGATCGCGCTAGCCATGTTCAAAGTCTACCTCCAAACACGCAGAATGAAAATAGCACCCCAAAGAGCAAGGGGTTCTTCATTGAGAGTCTAAGGGAGGTGTGCTTTATCATGACAATGTTCTCAAGCATGATCGGTGCACTTTGAACATACGGAAATAGACGTGAAAGGGACTGAAAATAGCACGGAGAGAGCAAGTAATTCTTCATTGAGAGTCTAAGGGAGCGTGCCTTGTCATTACAATGTCTTCCAGCGTGATCGGTGCATTTTGAACATACCGAAATAGACGTGAAAGACGACTTTCGGCCATTTCATATTTCAAAGGTCATTCAGTCCGGGAGATGACAATGTTCAGGGAATGCATTCAGGCACGACCTTGATTAATTAATGGAAGTGGCAGGCGACAGAAATTAAGATTACCTGTGGGTCTATCTATGGGATAGTCATCGTTGACTATAGAAGGTTCCCGAGTGCTAGTTGGAATTTGGGCGCACCTTAAGGCGACCTCAAGTTTCGCGGTTGCAAGGGGTCTACGCATATATGTATATGCCTAGATCCTGCCTAACCAGCACGAGATAACAATGTTCTCCTCGTACAAGCCTAATAGACTTGAGGCACCCCTTTGATTTGAGGATGATTAAAAGAAACCGCGGAGACAAACGGCCTCGGATCGTCAGTCCGGATTGACGTCTGGGTATCGTGGGACTCTCAATGAGGCGAAATGAAACTCTGAAATGAAAGAGTGAAAGATTGTAGAAGTCATAATGGCCGGCCAATGTGGGGAATCAGATCGGAACAGCGTGTCTTCCGTGCGTTGGAATGAGCAGCTAAAAAAGTATCGCGGTGCTGTGCTCGTCCACCGCCTGAGCCTCGTGGATCATCATGGGTGTGAGGGGAAGGGCGAGGACTCCGAAGGAGGAGGTCAAGTGGTGTGCAAACATCGATAAACACGGTCCCAGACCGGCCGATGCCGACAGGCCCATTCATGGTCAACGTCTAGGGACTTCCACCATTCATGGAAAATTGGGTGAATCCTTGTTGCCGTCTCCAGTTCCCTTGGAGGCGCCCAAGCAAATGATAGACTACAGTTAGGAGGGCATTGTCAATGTCAACAGATCCTATTGTTCAATAGCCTCGGAGCGGAGTTTAAACATAAACGGCCATTGTGGGAGCAAAAATAGAACAATCCCAGGCACACGGACCGCACGCGCTTTGTGGCCGCTTGCAGGGCAGGACAATAAAAGAAAATACAATGGAGGATCCCTGCAAAGTGGAGTCCGTGTCTCATTCTCCTGGGTACTATAAAGTCGAAGCCACTGGGGACCGAAGAAGAAACTCATCTTCTTCACCTTCTTTACCTTTTCACGGTTACGACCCAGAGCCTCCCGCCCCGCCCTCGCTGAGCGACATTTAAAGGCCTACAGTGCTCCTCCATTCCTTGCACACTTTTTTAACACACCCTTCAACTTCACCCACCACTACAGCAACAATGAAGTCCTTCTCCACTCTCCTCCTTCCCCTGGCACTCGCTGGCTCTGCACTGGCGCACGGCTTCGTCTCTACCATCACCATCGACGGCAAGGCCTTCAAGGGCAACGTCCCCAACGGCGCGAAGAACCCTTCCATTATCCGCCAGATTAACGATGTCTCCCCCACCAAGGGTGCCAAGAACGCCGCCGTGAACTGTGGACCCGGTGCTGGCCCCGCTGCCAGCGTCGCCGACGCCATGCCCGGGAGCAAGCTTACCTTCGACTGGACTGGCGGCGACCTGAGCAACGTACGTATCCTTTTTCATCCGCCTCATAATTTTTTGGTTGAACTTTTGGTGATCAGTGGCCGCATAACACCGGGCCGATGCTCACATACATGGCATCGTGCGGAAGCACCACCTGTGATAAGTTTGACGCCCAAACCGCCAAGTGGTTCAAGATCCAACAAGTTGGCCGCAAAGCCAGCGGCGATGTCTGGGCCCAAGCCGACCTCAGTATGTCTCTTCCTCCCATTCCCCTTCCCCTCCTTCCACCCTTACTCACCACCCTCCTTCCCTACAGTGACCGGTGCCCCAGCCCCTGTGACGATCCCCTCGAACATCGCCCCCGGCAACTACCTCATCCGCCACGAAATCATCGCCCTCCACCTCGCCAACTCCCCCGGCGGCGGCGAGTTCTACCCCTCCTGCGCCCAGCTCCGCATCGGCGGCTCCCAGACCGGCAAACCCACCTCCAGCGAGCTCGTCAGTCTCCCCGGCGCGTACAGCGACAACGACCCCGGCATCTTCGACAAGAACGTCTTCGACGCCAAGGCCGCGTATACCTTCCCCGGCCCGAAGATCGCTGCCTTCGTGGGTGGTGCTGTAGCGGGTGGTGATGCGCCTTCCCCGACTGCGACGAGTGGAGGCGCGAAGCCGACACAGACGAAGGGAGCCGGGAGCTGTAAGCTCAAGAAGAAGGTCTCTGCCTCTGCGAGTGCGAAGATCGCTGCAGCTTCCATCCGCCCTCGCCACATCTCCCGTGTGATGCGCGGGCTCGTCGCTGGCCACGCTGCCTCATCATGATCGTCCTCCTACTTCCGACTGTCACGCCCCGCCCTCGATGACTGCGACGACGATCTACCTATCCTATCATATCCCCTAGAGACGACGACTTCAGGTCCCTGCTGTATCATTATATCACTAACATCCCCACCATCTCTCCTGGCGCTGCGCGTCTTGACATGTACTTGTAGAACTTGGCTCGGGTACTAACCACCACGTCCTTTGTATACTTACTTATGCTTAGAGTAGGATAGGCTGCGAGTAATTGTCTGCGCTGCATGAATGAATATATGCTATCTTTCCTTATTTCTTGTGTCTCTGGGGCTGCAGGAAGTGCCGTTTGGGAACATTGTCGGAGTTGTGAAAGATAGGCTTCCGCTAACGCCCTTCACCTTGACCGCGTTTGAGCGCTTGAGCATCTGCCCTCCGCGAAGCTTCATTCATCTCATGTATAATGCCAGCTCCTGTCTCTGCGGCGTTTCCAGTTATCAACTCAGGAAATGCGCGTCATCTCACGTTGACCATCCTCGCCGGTTCTTCCCTCCTCCGGATCCTATCCTTCCGAGATCCTGTACATGTGTACTCCTCACTTGCCACGATTAAGCATCGGACTGGTTTACAAACCGCCGTACTCTTCAAGCGTCTTCTTCCTCACAATCACCTGCCAGCGTATCTCCCTTGGGTCCTTGCGGGCGAGTCGTGTTGACCACGACTACCTCGTTTCCCATTCGTACAAGTCCGTAAACCCCATGGGCATGTCCAGGATCTATCTATAGTTCCGAGCAGCACCGTCTCCTCATGTATTAGCTTCTGCGGCCCGCACTCCTAGTCGTGCCAGCCTATGGACATATTGTATCCTGGCACGCATATACGCGGTTTCTTGGTCGACTCGGGAACGTCCCGCGATGGGAAGCGCAGGTGCATGGCCTCGCTATTGTCAAAACCTCATGCTGTTCAGAAAGCTAATTAGGCAGCCTTCCCACTCCTAAAACAGAACACAAACACGATTGTAGCACCAAATCCCATCTTCGAGTTACTCCTAACTGAGTCCAAGCGGGTAAAGAATCACGCTTTTCCAGCGACATCCTGATCCTCTGCCGTATCCTTCTGGACCACCTCAAGGTGTATATGAGGATCACTCTCCCAAGCAAGTACCGTCTCCTCCCCTAGTTCATCGGCGCCCACACCGCTCCTATAGGGCGTCAAGCCCCCATACGCGATCTTCAGATCCTGGATCCGCGCCGTCCTCGTCGTCAGAACCACGAACACCCCCCACAAAAGAACCACAAGTGCCGCAACGAACAGCGGCATAAACGCCGCCCCATACCTTGCATCAAAACACGCGGCCCTCCGCCCCCCCGTACTCTTCACCACCAACGCCTCCCCATTCCTCGCCGCCCACCCATTATACCCCAACGTCGCGCGCACATACGATCCCGCCAGCTCCCCCGCCCACGCCGTCACCTTGCTGCTACTCAGATTCGCCGCATAATACTGCTCCTCCCCCAGGGACGCCGTGCCCAGCCCCCAGATTGCCGCCCCCACCCTTGAGAACACGGACCCGACGCCGGAGCCGGGGCCTTTTTGGAGGAGGGTGAGGCCGCCGCCGAAGTCGAATTCTTGGAAGAGGAAGTGGGTGGAGGGGGCGGTGAGGTTGGGGGGAGGGGCACCAGTTTTTTACCGTGGCACTACCGTGCGTACCGTGGCTGCCGTGCGTGCCGTGGCACTGAACTGCTCGGTACTCAAGGGTGAGTGCACGGTCCTGATGAGTCCCAGGCATTGTCTCGCGGGTCATTGCGGTCTGCTCGGCAGGTAACTATGCTGCTCAAAGTGGGGCGAAAAAGAATAGACGTAACATAAATGAAGGTTTCGTAATAATTACCATACTGTAATCCATTGATGCTCTGGAATATGAATTTAGTCATGAGCCGCTCACAAAACAGTCGCGAGGGCACCCCGACACATACTAGTGGTAGTATAGTAGAGGACTTGGGAAGACTTGGGGATTCGAAAAATCGCTTGGATGGCTCACATGATCATTTGGTTTGGGCAACCAATGCCTCAATTTGAATCACGCCCGGGGGGTCAACCACTAAGCTCTGGATTATGCACCATTCGTTTCTATGCACATTTACGACTATGTACATGTAGAAATTAGATATGTCCCGCATGTAGAAGCTACATAATCCAGCACCCTGTTATCTGACGCAGTCACAACTTCTTCACGGGCTGTACTAAACACTTGTAAACAACGCGCCAACACAGTGGTTCATGTTCGCGACGCGTCGACGGAGACTCGATCCCAGGACTCTATTACTGCGCGCCCCACCGTCTCCCCTGATCTATCATACAAGATATTTCTGAGCTCAGGTACGCTCTATATCTCTGATTAGTCGCGCCGAATCCTCGCTGAAAATTTCGGATTTAAGCTTTTAACCCAGAATCAACGCAGTATTCCATTATTCACGACGATTTGCGCAAGTTATCGTATAACCGAAAGTCGTTCTGAATTTCGTGCAGGTGCTGAGGTGCTTGTGGTGTCTTTGCGGCACGGCTTTCGGAGTCTGAATTGCCTAGACGCCGGGGCTGGCATGCCATCTCAAGCTTCAACAAGTTTGAACTTCGTTGAGTTGTTCACATCCGGGTTTCTAGCATGAACATCCTGGGAAGAGTATTTTATCAAGGTAAAGCCATACCTACCCATAAAATCTGGGACTGAAGTGCTATTTTGACAATCCGTCCTTACAGGCACGATTTTGCACTGTTTTTTTCCGCCATCCACGGTATCTACTCCAGTAAGAACCTCGCACTAGTTCAAGCCACCTTCCGCGGAATCGTGCACCGAATCGCACCGCACTTGCACGGCGCATGCACGGAGCATGCACGGCACCTCCACGGCCTTGCACGGTACTGCACGGTACTGCACGGCGCTTGCACGGCTTTGCACGGCACTTCAGGTGATGCGTGTATATGCACGGCAGCTGCACGGTATGTGGATTCTGCACCAAAGTTAAACGGTTGGCTGATGGTGTAGCGCAAGATCTAGGGAACTATGTAGAACGCCGCGACCCAAGCTTTCTGTCGTGACATCACCCGCTAGGCACAGCGTCCAGTCCTGCACAAACCGCCGCCGCTCTCGAATTGATATCGAGGCGGGCAGATTTGACGCAAGTATCGCTGATAGGGTCGGTGCGTCTCTTAGCCTGTTGTATGGTGGTGGTATGACGTGCTTTTTGCTGTGTTTCTATATCAGTTTTACATGCACTTTATAGCCTTGTAGAGCAGAAACGTCAGCCTGGTGCTTCACGACAGCGAGTGGACCAGCGAAATCGATGGCACTCGAGAGAGCCTCTTCCGGAAACTGGTTAGAAACGACTTATGGGTCTGAAATCGTGGGTCTAACCTGTCTGCTGAATACGACTCCGCCAGCACGCGACGCGTACTGCGCCTCCCCGTGTACTCCCGGGAATGTGCAGTACCAAGCCCATAAAGTTTGGTAAATCAAAGGATAGTACAGACGTCCTTGTTGTCAGAACTGTGTCAAAACTTATCATCAACACATTCTGTTGTCCTCTGACTGATTTATCATACACCCTCGTTTTACAGCAATTTCGAGCATCACGTACCGCGGCGCGGCATCGCGACCCCATGCACGTACGGGGTACCACGGGACTCAGTACAAGGCCGTGCCACGGACCCGCGCAGCCGTGCAGGGCAGTGCACGGAGTGCACGGTAGCGCACGGTAGTGACACGGCTTTTTCTGTCTGCCCGGGGGAGAGGATGTAGCGCCGGAGGACGTCGTGCGGCTGCAGGTGGATGGAGCCGGGGATGAGGGGGTCGGGGAGGGCGTCCCAGTAGTCTGCCTCGATGACGTTGAGGGTGCTGGGGAGGCGCGTGAGGTCGAGGGTGGCGTTCCCTGCGGCGTCGAGTGCGATGGTGGCTGAGACCATGTTCACCTGCGTAGTCGAGGCACACGCCATCCGCGATTTGACGGCGTACACCGTCCCGTTCCGGACGATCGAGCCCCCGATTTGGAGGAGGGTGCATGCGGCGGAGAAGGTGTGGTTTTTGGTGAGGGGGAGGCCGAGCTGCGTGTGCAGTTTCTTGGTGCAGTTGTTGTTGACGTCGTCTGTGGCGTCCGTGCCGGGGGTGGAGTTGAACAGCCCCGAGTGCATTAAGGGGATGCCGACGGGATCGATCGTGGCTTGCCAGTTGGATGTCCCGAAGGAGGCGTTGTAGCTTAGCAGGTCGCCGTTGACGTTCTTGGTGGAGGGGTCGAACAGAGGTAACAGACCCTCTCGGACTATGTCGACCGTTTCTGACAGCACGTCTGAAAGATAGTCGGGCCCAGTGTAGTCCCGCCATGAATCGCCCGTCGCGTAGGTATCTTTGTTAGAGGTCGGGTCTTCCAAGTTTTGCGCATCCTGTGTACCCCCGATACCCAAACTCATGCACCCTACATCAATCTCCAACGCCAGTGCTTTAGGTATCACGACTTGCTGACTGGGCAAAAGATGGGGCACCCCAACCACTACCCTCAACCCCGTCGCGTGTGGTGCAATAGCAAGCCCCCGCGCGATCACAGGCCGAGAAAGCCTCTGCGGACCGAACCCGCGATAATACATATTGAGATCAAGGAAACTCGACCTCGCGTAGTTGTATCGCGCAAGTTGGAGGGGCATAAGGGCGTCGCTGTCCGTGGTGTTGATATTCCTGAACTCATTCGGATCGGCGTACGTGGAATTGCGCCATGAGGTACACTCTAGCAGGGTGGCGTTGACACCGAAAAAGTGCGGCTCCGCTGCGTCACATCTATACGCGTAAACGGAGGCGGGGTCCGTGCCGCTGAGGAGGTTGGAGGCGACGAGATTCCGGGCATCGTCGTCGGATGTGACGGACGCGGGGAAAGCAAGAGAGTCGGCTCCGGGTACATCGCACGCGTGGAAGCCGATGAATCCGATATCGCTGACGCTCACGAAAATCGCATAGAAGAGGAAAAGAACGAGGGCGAGGAGCAGACGAAGGGATGATACAGGGTCCTTCTTTCTGCGTCTCATCCGCGGGAAGATCCACTTTATGGCAGTGGTTGTGGCGGTCGACTGGCCGACTATGCGGTTGAGGACATCGTGCGTTTCGACGGGGGCGGTGAGCGGCGCGCTCCCGATGATAATGAGGCCGAGGATGAAGAGCCCCCCGTATGAGAGGACTTGTATGACCGCACGGAGGATAAAGGTGATTTGACCGGTGGTCAGGCTGTCTGAAATTATGATCATCGAGCGCGGGTCGTGCTGAGTGGGTAGACTTGGGGTGAAGAATCAAAGCGACATGTCGAGAGAGAATTCCACACAGTTGCATTTCCAAACATATGACCATGACACTGATTTTTATCAGGTCTGGCGCTAAGAGTTCAACTTGAGATATAATTAGAACATCACGACAACATCAAAATCGCAAACAAATTATAGAATCCCACCCCATGTCGCAAACGAAGTCACTTCGAATCGCAGATGCGGGACAGACGCTTCAGTCATATGACCCCAAAGCGGGTCCTCTGGGTCGAGAGGAACAAATGCGGACTGGGCTTGGATGCCACGAACTCCGCAACCCAACTCACCACGACCTGAGATCGCAATATAGAGATACTGAGATGGCGAATTGATATTAAAATAAACCACAGAAGTATCCATGGATGGGTCAACACGAAAATGAGCGAAAATGAAATATCTTACACCCCGAAGTTCTGACTGTCAACTGTTTTCCCTCCCCGACGAGCACGCGACAACATGTTCTCCGGCCACGACCGAAGACGTCTTGACCACCGGAGCACAGCCTTGTCCTCCGAGTTGGTGTCGTCCTGAGTTTCTCCATCACCAGCTGGTCGTATGGCCGTCTTGAACCAATGCCTCAACCGGAATTCCGTTTCCTCCCAGGCCATCCAGATACACCAGATGATAAGTGCGCAAACCAAGCCAATCACGAGTCCCACAATGGAGCGTGTCAGGGTTGTCGATATTTGGAAGCACATAAGCATGAACGCCACCAAGAAACTCCCCATTCTGGTCAATATAAACCGGCTGTCAGATCTCATGGAAGTCATGAAGGTAAGGAGTAGTGCTTACGCCCATGTCAGAAGAGCGTAAGGGAGGCTGTAAATGCTAGCTAACTCCTCGAAACCACGGACAGGATGCTCTCTGTTCCGCAGATATTGATGCTAATATAACAACGACCCGTCAGCAGCTACCGAAGGAGTAAAGTGAGTGAAGCTCACGAATTCAACAATACTGGCGCGCTCCTTCGTTTTGTGCTGTCGGACCAGTAACAGCCCAATCATCATGCTAGCAAAACTAGTCACCACCGACAAGTAGCTCGCAATTTGCGCAGCAGACCGAGCGGGAAGGATAGTGCTGGTGTTATTCGAGGGGTCGTTCGACGGGATAGCGAGAAAAGCCACATTTGCGTTGAGGAGAATGGAGGCCTGAACAAAAACACCGTCACTTCCACATTCTAATTTGTGCTCGGAGCACAACATAGCATACATGGACAATATGTTCCCCCCATTCATGGTTAAGTTTCAAGAAGAATTCTGCGCAGCGTGCCTTGAGGGTCAGCCTATCGACCCAGAGGTCTTCCACTGCGCTCAAATGGACGTTCGGCGCAGCAAACAGGATTGGGGATAGGGCTTTGATGAACCATGTCCTGCTATGTCGCTTGTGGCTATATATAGACTGCGACCGGTAGAGACGAGCTCCATATTGTCCGTGGAAGTTCAGGAACTGGTCGCGCACTGAGACACGGCGTGAGCAGTGAGCGATCGCGGAGACGGGAGAGCTTACGGAACATAGCCATAAACCTCCCTGAAGCATGTCAAGATCGTGCAACAACGTTACAAGTAACTTGGACGTACCTACACACCAGCCCGAGTTCGCACGATTTACTCGTTCTAAGCAGAGTCAGTAGGGCAAAGGAAAACTTTAAGTAAAACGAATTATTCACTCGATGCACATTCGACGATGTCAGCCATTTCCTTGAGGTCATCCGTTGAGTGATTGACAGTTGTCTGCTTGCTCGTTTGCACGTCTACAGGTAAGATGTGTAATTAGTCATGCACAGGCCCAACGGGAGATTCATCGTTACCTGTTCGAGCATCTGCTATCGTGTTCGCTATAAGGTCAAAAATCTCGTCGGTTGCTTTGTTAACGTTTGGAAATAGATCCCAATGTGTCCTGGAGCCGCTAAGTATCCCACTCCGACGCTGAGATCATACAGTTCACACATACCAGTATTCATACTCCAGGTACAACTCTGCGGAAAACGAGGCGAAAGAGCGGAATGTTCAGGGCAAGAGATGAAAGCATCACGAAGGGCACCTACTGATATGCGTTGGATGAATGTCGCCCCTGATCTCGTCCAAGAATTTGGTGATCTCGTATTTTTCGAGCCAAAACAGACTCCGAGTCGAGGCGCAAGCGTAATAATACCCGCACCACCACTGATCATCTTCTTCAGTGCATTCCAGGACGATGTGTGTATCTGGGGGCTGATACAAATTCCTTGATCGGGCGAAGTCCTCGATCTGCTCAATAAAGTCATCGAGCACCGCCATTTCTCTCGGGTCCCAGATCCAGTTCTCAGTGACGATTCTCTTCGTTATGTCAGTGAAACTGAATTATACGGTGGGATGTTCTCAAACCTTTTCGCGATGATAGAAGTAAGGCTGGCCTTCAGGATGTGTGACTTGCTCCCAGCCCCGTGGTATATCGCCGCTGAAAAGAGTATGTAAGTTAATCAACATATCCAAATTCAACGAACACTCACAGCGAAAATGCATCTTGTGCCGCGTCAAGCTCGAACGCTGCGGTCTTAGTATCGCTAGCGACGAAGATTTAAATCCGTCGCTTGACGGACAACTTGGGCGGGGGCTCACATTTTCCTATCTCGCTTGTATCTTGGTATCTTCGTGGGCATGATTGGATAGATAACGTCGGAAATGCCATTAGAGAAACCTGTTGCGCCAGACGTTCCTATGTGTGCCACATCACCTTCAGGCCGAAGGGAAGGGGCAGTAGGGAGGACCAAAGAAACACGAGAACCAGTGATCAGAGATGGTTGTAAAAGGAATATCTGGTGGGAGATGTTGTTATCGGTATCCGAGGCCAGTGTCATGGAGTCGCCGCGAGAAGAGCGGCTTTCGTACGGGTGGTGGTCCAATCCGTCTTCAGAAACGGCGGAGTCGTCCGGGGGTATAACTTGCAATGCGATATCCATTGATGAGGTATCAAGAGAGTCGGGTCTCGTAGCATAGGCGATAGTGGGGATTGTCATAGCTTGCGCTCCCGCGCATGGTCCAGGCGTTGACACATCTCTCCATCGTTCCACCCGCCCAAACTGGTCTACATCGATGTTTTTGAAAATGGGCCGAGGTGCCTGTGGGGGCTGCACCTGAGAGCTACGCCGTGTCCACGCGAAGAAAGCATGTCTGTGATAAGAGTGCCATATAAATGCCCAGAAATTGCGGCAATGTCGAAGTAGGTGCTTGATGGAGACACCGTGAAGGACCCGTAAGAGACGGAGGAGGAACCGAGGGATCATTTCTGGATCTAGGTCATGAGAGGCATACTTGAAAGTGCTGTGGATACTCGGAGGAGGTCTGATATACAAGCATAGACGCGCACAACACGTTGCTTGACCAAAACGGAAATCGTGCACCGCTTCAAGAACTTGATTAAGAAGGCATGTCAGGACTCAGCAGTCATGTGGGAGATTTCCTAGATGCGCTTGCGCTCCTTGTCACCAGTTGACGATCTTCACAGGTGTGAGTCCAGCCTTCGCGAAGTGCCTTGGAGTTGCCGGTACTCAGAATTCGAGGTCAAGGTTACAGATTACCTGCGAGGGTGCGGTTCGAAGCTATTCTGAGGGATATCAGGCCGGCATCCGGTGAATGAAGAATTCACAGGGCTGTGTAAACGGATGGGGCATCGCCTGTCTGTTAAGACCATGCAAGCGAATGAAAAAGGAGCGGACCTATAAGCAGAGTCCAAGCTCTTGGAAGAAATCCCTGTAAGTATATAGCGCGATGGCAAGCATGGAAGACGAACGAAAAAGCAAGTCGAACATGCCTATAATACGGCTCTGTCGAAGTTGTTCCTGCCGATTGACTGGTATCTGGCAGTGGTATGGGTCGTATTACGTGATTGCAGAAAATAACTTGCTAACTTCACTTGGCACAGCTTCCATCGTACAACACTTTCCCAAACAACCTCATAACCGCTTTGTGTCCTCCTTTGCAAAGTGACTCGTTTCGACTCGCCTTTGATTTTCAGCATGGACTTCAAACTGTATCCAAACACACTCCGTAAGCCCATACAGTTGAGCAGGTGAATGTCCCTGCTATCTGATCATCTTTCACAGGCTGATATCTTCCTACTAGGTACAATAGGCTTCTTATCGAAGGCATGCCTTTCTTCCCCGTCATTCCTTATTAGAGAACAGCGCTGATATGTCCTTATTGTAGTACTCCATGCTAAGAATTTACCGCCGCGGCCTCACGTTCATGTCACTGTCAAGCTCGACGATGTGACTCATAAAACACGAACATCCACACAAAGTGATAATCCACGTTGGTCGCACGAGGACTTCGTCGCGTACGTCACCTCGCTGGACCTTTTGGCGAACCCGATTTCTTGACTCGGCCACCATTAGGCCATTATTTCGTGGGGGTTACCTGGAGCTGGCCGTCTTTCACAATGATGAACTTCTGGGCGAATCCCAGTCACCAGTCCAGAGGCTGATTGACGGTCTGGACATCGAGCAGAGTAAGTCCTTATTAAGCTTGGTGTCACCACTGCTGTCTAACTCCGAGGCGCTTTGGAAGCGTGTACACTTACACTGTGGAAGCGTGAAGTGGCCCTGGATGATTCAACACAATTCTCTAGCTCTGTCACGCTGCGCATGACCCATTTACCGCCATTCATAGCAACATCATTGCCTCAGTTCAATCTGTCACCAACCCCATCTTCGTGTTCGCTCCCTCACGCTTCCTTGCTTACCTCCCCGGTATTCAATCCCCCGGCCCACGAGATAACGCGTATCTTGGAAGCTCTGGCAGCGGTACCAGATGCGGGCAATGTTGCTTTCGTCGAAGAGTCTCTGGTTGTTAAATCTGGGTCAGGAGCTAGCATCCGAGAGGCTATGGCCATGGTGTATATCCAACAGCGGACGTCCATTCCAGTACCTAAAGTACACATGTGCTTCCAGCACAACGACCATACTTATATTGTTATGGACCGAATAAAAGGCCAGCCTCTCGAGGCCTGTCTCTCCAGTATGACAGAACAGCAATTGAGAAGCGTCGCAACTCAATTGGCTGGTTTTGTTCGAGAACTCGGGACACTGGAATCGGATACTAGGAGATTGATGGGTTCCTGGCCTTCTGGACCGTACGACAACCTGTTGTTTGACCCGCCTCCTCTGCACGAGTTTCGTGATTTGGAAGCATTGCACTCTTATTGGATTTGGCGCCTCGGTAGCCACATGACCATTAGCGAAGTCCCTTCAGCCTTGTGCGAAGTTGGCCGACAATGCAATGTTGTACTGGCACATGGGGACTTGAACGAGAGGAACATCATGGTTGATGATGGAACGATCACAGGTTTGGTGGATTGGGAGACTCTTGGGTGGTATCCCGACTTTTGGGAACTCATGGCCGCGTTGCGAGGCTCCTCGACGCCGAAGTGGTGTGACGAGCTGTCGGTCGCACTGGGACCCGAGAGTGACTTATCACTCCAATATACCTCTGTATTGGATGACGTCTTTTCTCGGCCGTGGGCTGAATAATTGTTTCTAATTTATGCTGCCCACTTGTTTTTGATAGCACGGTCGAGACCCATCCTCCTTTATTATGCGGTGCGTTTCTGATACCGTACCTGTTGCTGTAAGTAAGTCTGTCCTTGTTCTGCCACTCTTCTTCTTTCTGCCGTCTGTCTTTTTTCTTTTATTCTGAGTCGTTGTTCTTATCCTTGTTCTCGTTATTGTCGTGATTCTAGGCATCAATCGACACGTTGTTCTGTCGTGCCATGCTCTTGTCCTTAACCTTACCATTGTGTCCAATTGTGTTTTGACTTTCAAGCTGCTTCAACCGTTGTCACATCGATTTTTTATAGGTTTGTTTCCAGGGCTTCTGCCTTTTTCGTTAGGTCAATTGTTGTTTTAAGTTGTTCCCGTCTGGAGTCCTACTGACAGTATAAGTACAGACCAAATCACTTCCTTAAGGATATTATTCAATTTTATCGCCCTCACCTATCCTTCCATACACCGCTCTTCTGCAAAACATGACCGAAGTAATGCCCAACATGGGGAGGTCTTCCTCTGTCCACGAGCCGCCAGGCGTAGAGCACCTGTATCCCGACGAAGATTCTCCACGTACAGTAATGCTCATTGTCTGGGACATCAAAAAGAAGAGTGTCCTTCCTAGTCATC
The DNA here is from genome assembly GCA_014905825.1 of Lyophyllum atratum. Classification (NCBI taxonomy): domain Eukaryota; kingdom Fungi; phylum Basidiomycota; class Agaricomycetes; order Agaricales; family Lyophyllaceae; genus Lyophyllum; species Lyophyllum atratum. Next base: position 166,311 of record JACGCN010000050.1, on the reverse strand, counting down.
GACATTGGGCAATTGCCTGGAGGGTTGGTACGGCGTCGACCGGGGACCACGTTCATCGTCAGCTTGCCGTCACTCGAGAGAGGGGTCCTTATGGCTATTTGGACCACCTAACCAATTGGGGCCCAAAGACAAGAATTGCCGGCCGGCAAACCAATGACGATGCGATATTCATCCCCATTGCTACGCTTAACTACGCCCAGAGGCAATGGTTGGAGCGCGTTGCGGCAGCAGAACAAGTCCTGAAACCCAATGGCTGGTGGAGTTGCCAGCATTGGGTGGTCTCTGTCCTCGTCAAATGCATTCAAGCAGGTTTAATCGCTAGGCAACCAGTGCAAGCATTGCTCGGCCAGGCAGACTGGCATGCGCCACTGCCCGTGTGATGGATTGAATGAAGTACGTTGGCACCTGTTCCCGGGTTATAGATCTGGACTTACCTTTGTCGTCTCTTTTGCAGGTTGGTAGTAATAACATGTGCTCTAATGAGGCCAGGAGGATTACTTACATACGTTTCTCCTGTCAATATGAAATTCTGCTCTAAAGCGAGCCAGTGTCTAAAGCTCTAGAGATGTACCTCAGAAGGCATTGACGGCGCTGTTGATTGCATTTCAAATCGAAGTTGAGAGAAGCAGGGTTGAAGTTACTAATAATCCTGTTCATGTTATCTGCTAAGTCATGTAGGAACGGATAAAATGAATTTGGGCATGCTCATCGTCCAGCACCTCTGACTCGAACGACCGCCAGGCCTATGTCTTCGGCGTCCACAAGATAAGTGATACGCAAAAACAGGATAATAGTCAGAGATTACAGTGGTACATATGGTTCATTACAGTGGTATGGTTCATGATCATGGAATTCAATTTCAAGGCACAGACCTCCGACATCGTGACCCGTGATCGATACGATTTTCCACCTCAAGTTCTTGTTCCTTACCACGACCATCATCTGGAGCGCGATCGTAATGAAGGCGAACGAACACACAGTCCTCATCGGCTCCAAAGTCGTCCTAGTGCCCTACCTTCCGGAACATGTTCCCGTACGTCCGCTCCTTTCGCAACAAGTTCCTACAATTTCATATTCAGAGCTTTTCTCTTCATAGAAATACCACGCCTGGATGACGGACGAAGAACTCCAGCGCCTCACGGCGAGTGAGCCCCTGAGCCTCGAAGAAGAGTACGAAATGCAACGTACGTGCGTTTAATCGCTTCTATAGATTGATCCATCTAATGCGAGGTTGGACTAGAAAAGTGGCGCCTCGACGACGACAAGCTCACATTCATAGTGCTCGCGCGTGATGCTCCGTCCGGAGAGCGACTCCCACTGCCTGCTGCGACGGAAGGCCTGTCACCAACCGACCCAGAGATTGCAGGACTTCCGATGGTTGGAGACGTCAACATGTTCCTCAAAGGCGCTATACCGGGCCAAGTTCAAGAGCCTGGTGATAAGGGTACTAGGGAAGGTGACTGTGAAGAGGAAGAAGACGAGTTTGAGGCAGAGGTGGAGATCATGATCGCAGGTACGTTCTTTCCTCGCCCTTCCCGCGGTCTAGCTCAATCCTCGCTCTGTAGAACCAGCCTACCGCCGCAAAGGCCTCGCCTACGAAGCACTCCAGCTCATGCTATCGTACGCCACTGGTGCCCCGCACTCCTCTTTCCGTCCCGACGCATCGGCATCCTCGCCTAGCTCGGACCTCACTACAACTCCAGTCGCCAACCAAGGGCTCGGCATACCTCCTCATTCGCTCACCGCGCGCATCGGAACCGCGAACATACCTAGCATCCGCCTCTTTGAGACACTTGGATTTCGGATCACGCGTCGCGTGGAGGTTTTCGAAGAGGTCGAGATGCGGTGGGGCGCCAGCGCGCCCTCACGGCAACTATGATCAATCGATCCTACTGGTTTTCCAATATGCCCTTTCTGTGGACGCCCATGATGAAGGTAGTGCCCAGTGGGATGAAGATTCGGAGTTCGGTGGGGTCGTGCCTTGTGCGAAAGAACTTCCTCCAGGGGAATACACTGCTTGTCTGTGCAAACGACCCTCATTCACACCCGGTGGCTTTGAATGGTATGCCAATCCCCAAAGACACACCTGCTTTCATGGTCCCCCCAATTCGGGAAGAAAAGACGTCGTAGTTCGTTCAAAACGTCATATGGAGGACTGTTATAGGAAAGCATATGCATAGAGTATACCCCTTGCATCGAGGCACTACTGGGAGTGACACTGGAAAATATGCTCCCCGATACCCATACACGATGCGTCTATCTTACGTGGGCTGTATTAGTATAAATGGCTATGAATTTAGTGCTGGACACTCGATTCTAGGATCCTGCCTGGCTTTGGTCGACACGATATATAATATATTGGTGGCTAGGAATGAAGCCATGATGTCAGATGTGAGAATCAGAACGCGATATGCTGCTACGCTCAAACTTTCTACAAAGCGTAGTTAGCCCTACGGGATGTCAAAGTAGCCCCCAGCCATGCGGCTGGAACCTCCATCGATGAACGTGTTATTGGGACTACGGCTGAGCTGAGCGACGAGTTCCCCGTTGATTGTGATGTGAACTCTGGGGACCACTTGGGTGCTGAAAATGCTCAACTTTAGAACAAGCGTTTGCTTCGTTACGCCATCTCCACCTTCATACGTTCCCTAGTATGTATGTATTGTCATCTTTATGATACAATGCTAGAACAAAAAATACACATATTACACCGATGTCGTCCTATGGAATGACGAACAGAAGATTAAATTCAACGTATCAATATATGTAAGGTGGAATGACGATTCAACACGCCGAAAGCTGGACTGCCACACCGCACGCCAACAAGCCCAACGAGATCGCGCGCGCAACATCAGTGTCCACAAGACTATCCGCAGAAAACGCTTTCCCCGGGCCCTTGGCCAAAAAACTATCAAGACCCTCCTGCGCAACCATCTCAAGATCAGCCTCTATGACGGAGGGCTCAAATCCTAGACGCGACTCGCCTTCACCAGCGTCACTCTCGCCATCAATGGACGACAGCGGCGAGGAAAAGTCCTCACCCGCATACGACGTCCACTGGGAATAGCCCGTAGTCGGAACAGCCACCCCTGCCCGTCGCCGACGCGAGACTGTGGGCATGTAAAGCAGCGCCTTCTTGCCAACGTACACGCGCTCATTCGGTCCATTGTTTCTGTCGCGCCACGATACGGGGTCCACCTCCTTCAAAAGGCAGCGGTCACCGAACCCCCACGCCTCCTGAACATCGCCCACAAATATACGCTCCCTCTTCCGCGTCTCCGGCGCCGGTTCCCCGAGAGCCCGCATCACCACACGATCTTCGTTCCCATCGTCCCCGACGAACGCATTTCCAATCCTCTGCCCATTGAGCCCGTACATCGTTGCCCAGTACGTCGTCACCGGTACAGCGTCGGAAACGTTGGTCTTGCCCGCGCGCCGTGGGAGCACAGTCTGGACTGGATTGGAGGCTTCCTTGCTAGGCTTTTGTAGGGCAGGACGCTTGACAGGCTCAGCGCGCGACCTCGACCCCACGTAAACCTCGCCTCGCTTCTTACAGCATATAGTGCAGTTGCACATGTTTTTGCACAACGGGCAGGTGAAGCTTAGAAGGGTTAAGTTATAGGCTTGCTCTCCCGTGTATCTACAGAAAATAAAACAGTTAAACGTTTATTGTTCGAGTGATAGCGATCGTATAGAAACGTACCTCGTGTGCAAGCAGCGATAGCAATATCTTTTTTCACAAGGACAGACGAATTTTAATATGTTGGTTTGACTCCTGCACTGATGGCAATACTCGAATTCCGCAACCTGTGGATACCGTATGCCCTTCGCACCGGGTCGTTGAGCCATAGTCCTGGCTGGTTGCCCCATCTGATGATCTGAAGTCGAGGTGCTTGCTCCATCGGCTCGCGGAGCAGGGCCGCTGAGGGGTATGGGATCCAACGACATCGAGAGTCTTCTAGATTTCTTTTTCTGACGGCGGTTCTCCTGATCGGACCAGCTTTCATCGCTTGATGACACGTCTAGATCTCCAGTAGCGACCATCCCATCGGGGGCCCGCCGGGGTTGACGAGAACGACGAGGTAATGGCTGAGTCCATGACGGTAACGACGAAGCGTCACGAACAGAGTCATTGGACGTAGCGGGACGGCTTTGCGCAGTTGACTCCCGTACAGAGCGCGTGGGTGACAGGGGCGGTGAAGATGAGCGCGACCGCGAGTGGTGCGACGCAGGGCTGCGAGAAAACGAACGCGGGGGTAGTGGGGAGGGGGAACGCGATGGAGATCGGGATTCATACGCGACCAGTGGATTCACACGCCACGTTGCTGCAGGGGGAGAGGGCGGAGGGGTGGGTGAACTTGAATCATATTCCACCAGCGGCTGGACAAGAGTATGCTCTTCTTCGGCGGCCTGACCGCCCCCAAGCAAAGAGGGATCGATCGTTCCGTTCCCAAACCCAGGCACATGATCCACCGCCGAAGTGTTGTCGTCCATCCACATTTCTGGGATGCCCCGTCGCTCTTCGTTCAGAAGTACGCCGCTGACCCCATATCTATACTCATCCGGTGGTCCATTCCCCTGTCCAACAGATGACGAAGAATACCTATATAGCTTAGTAGGCGATTCTGGGTCCTCCTGATAGACCGCCAAGAATGGGCCTGAAGTGGTTGAAGGCTGTGCGTGAGGAAAGTAGGCGGAAGGTTCTGAACGAGGTGAAGGGGCCAAGAAGTCGCGGGAACGGGCGGGGACCTGCGCCGCGTGAGTATTTGTAGGTCTATGAACAAAAGGATTGGTATTTGTAACGGATGGCAAGCGTGGAGGATGAGCGTGTGTGGGATGCGCAGGGTTGTTCACGGAGCGTGCGGAGGGCGGGCTGCGCTCGGGAGGCTCATAAAGACTGGATTGCGTGTCGTCCATCGCCTGCCTAAGAGAAACGGATGCTTGTCTCCTGTCTGGGGGCGAAGTTTGGGGCGTCACGAAATGCGGATGGTATGGGGGGCGATGAGGCGATAGATGCGTCGGTTGGGCTGGAGTCATGGCATGGGTAGGTAAAGTATGCGATATCATAACAGGCAGAGGCGATTGGAAGGAGGGAGACGGGTGCTGGACATGCGCCGAACGGTTGACGATCACCGTCGTGTTGTGTATCGCATGCGCAGTGTTCGGGTTGGCCGGCCGTTGCGCGGATGCATCACTCGTACGGGAAGTCTGCGGGGATGTCAGAACTGCAGGAGCTACAGGACATGGTACGAGTCTCACAGCAACCTGGGACGGCGACGAGTGGGAGGCCGCAGATGTAGGATCAGGAGCAGCGCCAGCACCTGCTAGACGCGGTACAGGCCTTATAGGAGGTTGGGACGGCGTCGGGTTGGGGGCAGGCGCCAACCTGCGCGGGGAAGCCGCAGGAGCACGGGCAGTGTGATTAGGATGAAGTGCAGGCGCAGGTTTTGCACCTGGCTTGGCCGGGATCGAGAAAGAAGGGTTCAACAAGGAGAAGGTTGCTGGGGACGCTAGAGGTGCACGAGGTCTTGGTTGCGGTGCACGTCCATTTCTCTCACCCGTCTTCGGCGGCACAGGGTAGAAGGGTGATGACAACGAGGGTGGTGGTGGTCGCGGACGCTGGTAATTCTCCACCTCAGGACTCGTCGCTCTCCGCTTGCCTAACGCCTTGTCAGAAAGGTGCCGATATGCCTCACGCTCGACATCTTTCGAAGGTCGCTTCTTCTCGTGCTGTATGGAGGTGAAGGACGCTGTGCCCTCGCCCTGTGGTCCGGGCTTAGGCTTAGGCTTGCTAGGCTGCGGAGGAATTGAGGGGATCGAGGAGGAGGAAGGCTCCAGAGGCTCATCAGCACGAATGCGAAGTTTCCGGGCTTCTACAGTCGAACCCTTTCTAGGTGGCGCCTTGGCCTGCGACGGACCCTTTCTGATCTGCGACGAGCCGTTCTTGGCCTGTGAAAAGGCCTTCTCAATGTGCGACGGACCCTCCTTGGCCTGCGACGGATGTTTGTTGCTCTGTCGCTCTGCCTGCGCATCTTTCAGACCAGTCCTCCCCAAAAACACGATGTCACTATCATCATCATCCTCGTCCTCATCCTCCTCGTCATCGGCACCCTCGCTGTCCTCCTTCCAGTCGTTTAAAAATCCGCCCATCGTCATATCACCCTCTAGGCGCAAAACCGAGTCAGAGTTCGACTTCCACCGTTCCTGTTCCGACCATTCCCGCCAGAAAGGCCGGGGAGGTCCATCGCGACACGTAGGATTCTGGGTTGGCCGTCGTTCGCTTCCCTCCCGCTCCTCCTCATATGCATCGTTTTCTTTCTGGGACGAGGGCCTCGCCAGCCGCTGCAGAAATCGTGTATTGAGTTCCATCACTTCGACATGCGGGTCAGGGGGGATACCATTGATGAAAAGCCGCACGATGTCCTTCATGGGATTGTACCTGGTGTGCGCGACCTTCCGGGGCCGGGGCCGCACAGGAACGGTATCGGTGTCGGACTCTGACTGAGGCGGTGGATGGGGTGCGGGTAGTGGTGTTCGCGATACCCTCACGGAAGTGTAGCGGCTGCTCGACGCATGAGAGACGGAATTCTGCCCAAGCTTCGCCTTCTTCTGCTGACGCACATATTCGTCCATCTCAGCCTGCTCTCTCCGAGGTTTAGATTTGACAGGCGCTGACGCCGAGATGTAGGATGAGGAAGCAGACGAGGAGGATGTGGCTAAGTTCGTGGATCTGACTTGGATACTTTGACGCGCGATGGTGTGTATGGGACCGTTGTTGTTCATGGCGGACTGTAGAGCGGCTTCTAATGACGATCCGGCGACAGGATTGTTTTCTACCCGGCTACGCTGGCGCGAGACTGTGTGGATGGCCCCATTGTTGTTCCAGGCAGATTGCAAAGCGTCTCCTAGGCTGAAATGGGTCTCGACGTGGCGGTTCAGGTGAGAAGGACGCGTCTTGGCTACGGGGAGGGGGCGGGGACGTTTCCTAAGTAGGCGTCTGTAGTCTGTTGCGTCCAAACCTCTAGGGAATGGCGGGACGGCGATGTGGGAGAAACGAACGCGTTCTAGCGTAGGCGGTGGAGTAGGATCGGGTGTGAACAGGCTCTCCATGATTTGGTGAGGAGGTGGCGACACGAATTGAACATCGCTTGAAGAGGATGGGGATGACTGGGCAACAGGCGCCAAATGAGTTTCGAAACCGTTGAGTGCTGGCTTTGGCGGTGAAGACGGGGGTGCTTGCTGCGCGTGTGGTTAGTGAAGCTCTCCGAAAAGCAGGAGGTATGTACCAGCATCTGGTCAACAATCATGGCATCCCCGCCGTCGAAAAGCGCATCATCTGTATCCTCGATGGATAAGGTGCGGGTGTTGTCCTCCCTCCAGCGACCATTGAAATCCACAATCTCAACCTTGACCTCGTCAAAGATTCTTGATATATCTGGCGCCGGCTACACGCGTATTAGAACTGAGATGTAAATTCATAAGACAGAACTTACCTTTGGCGTATTCCGTATTGTTGATTCCTGCGATATCTAGATGTATTGACGCCTATCAGCAAAACCGCCGACAAATGCTGATGCCGACACGTGCCTTTACTAGGCCAGTTTCCTCTCTATTGGTATTCGCGTGCCCATTCACTTCGATCGTCCTCAAAGACGCGTCAAATCGCTCTTCTCGTTGTCCATGCACATGTTCTGAAGTATTTGCAGTCCCTGCCCTCGGTTGCACAATTCGATTCACAGGCTGCTGTTGCCGTTGTTCCTTAGCAGATTGGCTGCCATCCCAATTCGCGAGCTCAGAGCTCGACATTGGAGATAGCGGCGTCCAGAGGTCCAGCAATCGGCCAGTGGAGTTCTTGGAGGAAGGAAGAGAAGCAAGCGAGAAGCGAGCGACTTGCAGAAACCGGACTCTGGAAAACAAGTTTCTGGGAAACCCCCAGGGTCACGCGACTCTACACGTGCCACGCGATGGCCAAATATTTGCATTACGAAAATGGAATTTCAATTACGTTTCTCAGAAATCATCAAAACCAGGGATACCACTAACTCGGACATCCTCCATCCTGCAAAGAACTTCGGACCATGCGCAACACATCCCCGCAGCTCCCTCATACAAGCTCCACGGAGCATCCGGGCGTTTCATTTTTCCGCTAGCGGTGAGCTCCTGATACTGTGTTGCCAGCTGGGCGAGGTGCACGGCTTTGTGTAGATAACCCGACTTCAGGGTCATCTTGTCATCGTCGAAGTCGCCAGTTTTTTTATCATCGAGGACACGGGCGGCGGCAAGTAGGGCGTATACTGAGCCGGCCACTCCATGGCAGATTCCAATGCCCTTTTTTAGGAGCCCATGGCGATATACGATTCGGGCACCCTCGTATACGGCCTGAACGACTCTTCGTCGCAGTGCCTTCTCGAGACTAATCCTAGGTGTGTCACGTCGAAGTGTGGTGCAGAGAAAGACACAAATTCCTGACGCGCCGTGGCACCACCTTTTGGTTGATTTCTTCAGTTTGCATCAGCGACGCTTCGCAGTGCCACTTACTGGATCAACTCCGCGTCAGTGTCTTGGATAGGGTCAAAGAACCCGTCTGGAGCTTTGGTCGGCCAATTCCCATTAGGCTCTTGACAATCCATTAACCAGCTGAGGGTCTTAATCATCTCGCCCGTATATGGCTCCAATACGCCGAGTGGACAATTCCACAAAACGTGCAAAATCCCCCCTGTAAATTTAAATCCACATTAATATTGGCCTATGTGTTCCTGGAAAGACATAGTGCCAGAGACACGCACCGACACCGTGCGCTGCACCAAGATACCTCTTCCCATGCCACGTCCACATTAACGGAGGAAAAGAGAAAGACCCAACTGTCTTACTCTCCACGTCCCTGATATACTCCCTGGCCCCCTCCCTTCCAATCTCAATAATCGCTTTCACAATACCACCCAGAAAATCATCGCCGACTAACCGCCTGACCGGAGCAACAACACTTTTACGTTTATCAAGCGACCCCACAGCCCGATTCCCACCTTCCGCACGTTCTATCCCCGCCCGGAGACGCAACAATGCGTACAACAGCCCCGCCCGGGCATACAATACCTCACACGCCTCCTCCTCATATTCACCGCCCACCCTAGCCTTCGCTTGCGCCACACCGCTCCGCAGGAGCTCCAAACACGTCTCCCAGTGCTCATAGAACGGCGCCACGCTCTCCTCCTCAGAGGGGGAAGACTCAATGATACGTGAGAGCACGACTGTGGCCATGCCGACGTCCGTTTCAAGGAATGAGCATTTAGAGGGTGTGGGTGGTTTTATACCCCTCTTGAGGACGGCTTGAAGGGTGGTGAGGAGGGCTTGGTCGCCTGCTGATGCGAGCTTGGGAGGGAGGACGGAAGGGTCTACCAAGTCCAACCCTGATTCAGAGATATGGTGCGCCATAAGTGCAATGCCTGTGTAATATCGGGGAGGTCCTGTGAATCATAATAACCGCAGGGAGAGATATTTACCTGCGAGGCCGACATAGACGCCTGTGCCGCGGTCATATGATTTTACGGTGTTTTGCAGGACTTGGTAGGTGGTTGTGTTGAGAGCGTTGGAGATGGCGTCACGCTGCTTTACGTGGTTGGGACCGGCATCCTCGTGAGGGTCTTCAGAGTGTTTGATAAAGCGCGAAAGCATCTAGACGAGATCACTGTTGGTACGAGATTTGGATGCAAGGTGGACGCTGTGGTCGACGTTGTTTTGTTCTGGAATATCGGAGGTGATCATGACGTAAATATCCAAGAATAGTACACACATGCAAAGGTCCGCTCAAGAGCATGGCTCATACTACATCATAGTACATTCAATGATAAAGGTTAGCAACATATCGCACCGAACTCTCCGACGACCATTCTGCTTGTTGGGACCCAAAGTCGTGAATGAGCTCTTTCGATGGCCCGAAATTCCCTTTCCCGTCGTTGTAAACTGCATAGACTGCCTGATCCCCAAATCCGATGATATCTGGTCGCCCATCACCCGTCAAATCAGCAACGAACCGCGGATGTTTCTCCACTCTCCAACTAATATTGAATCCAAACATCTCCGAAACGCGCTTCAGCCCTTGGAAAGTACCATCGCCGTTATTTATCGCGACAGACACTCCGTTGTCCCCGAACCCAATCAGATCGCCACACCCATTTCCAGTTAAGTCAGCCACAAAACGTGGATGCTTGTCGACACGCCACGCATCGTTGTAACAGAGGCTGTCATAAACTTTGCGGACAGGCTGGAACGTCCCATTGCCGCTATTGAATGCGACATGCACACCAGCATCCCCGAAACCAACCAAGTCGGGCCTTCCGTCACCAGTCAGATCCACGATGAAGCGAGGATGATTTTCGACCCGCCATCCTGAGTTGTAGCAGAGGCCTTGGCTAAGGGCTATGACGGGTTGGAAAGTACCATCTCCGTTGTTCGTTGCAATCCAAACCGTATCCTCCCCGAATCCAATAATATCAAGTAGTCCATTGCCGTTGATGTCAGCCAGGAATCGTGGGTGTTTTTCCCGGCTCCATCCTCCAGCGTCGTGCCCAAAGGAGTTCACGACGAGTTTGGCGGGTCCGAACAACCCGTTGCCATTATTGAACGAGATGTACACACCAGAATCACCGAATCCCACAATATCGGCGCGTCCAGTGTTCCTGATGTCCGCCATGAAGCGAATGTGCTTCTCTACTCGCCACCCAGCAGCATATGTGAATTCCGTCGAGACTATCTGCGGGTTCTCGAACGTATTATCGCCGTGGTTCAACGCAACCAACACTGCGGACTCTCCAAATCCAACAATGTCAAGGCGGCCATTGCCAGTCGTGTCTGCAAGAAGTCGAACATGCTTTTCGACCCGCCATCCGCTGCTGTATCCGAACACGGAACTGGCATCTGACTTTTGGGCATTGAGACTGTTACGCAGGACCACAACCCCAGCAGAGCCGAATCCGATGATATCTGCAGTGCCAGGGCTAGCTGTAGGAACTAATTATATTCTGATGATGAGCAGGCATCCCTAGCTGTAGGTCGTCGCCTTGATCTTACCAGGTATGCTTTCGCTGATCACTAGTTTTTTGCGCAGCTTGGCCGCGGTGTTGGAGGGCTGTCCAGGAACGTATCATGGCAGTTCTGCTTGACTCCAGCTTGTGGTAAGGCGCACCTGATTTACTATGCTCATGTTCAAAGCTATGTGCACGTCGATAATGCGATTTTGAACAGCAAACTGACAGAGGGGGCCTGTAATCTAAAGATCGGATTAGAGTCGGCGAGTGAAGATATCGCAGCATAATTAAGACAAGATCAAGGGAGACAGCGGTGTGAACATACGGAGGGAAATGGTCAACTAAGCGGGAACGAGATCGACCAAATCAAACGCCGCGATCGACGTCGGGATCAGGGACAGGTGAACAGCGGCTGTTGCTGGTCGGCTGGAAGACATGACAAACACGAATCGCAGAAGATCCGAAAATACGGAAGCAGCGTCTGGACTCTACAATGGAAAGGAGGCTAAACAACTACTCACCAGAAACGGCTCTGCCAAGGAGGATAGGGGGACACTGGCAGTGAACTGAAGAAATGGATATGCTCACCAGCGTTGTGCGGAAGAGACTGGAAAAGAACAATTGCTTCTCTGGAAGAATCGAAAGAAAGAAGTCATCTGGTAGATGGATTGGGGAATGGGCGCGAATCTTATTTAAAGATAGCATACATGCATGCAAAACCGTCTTCGTACTCTTGTGGAAGCGCCCTGCGCGTCATGCGAAGCACATCTGGATCCTGTGGAGCGCTAGCGCTAAGCCTGAAACAGTACATGAACGTATTCCGATTCAAATGTTGGGGATGGATGAGTATGCGCTGGATTAAACGAATGTGTTCTTGCTTTTGACGATACAATCAAAAATGGGGTCTACAGTCCAAGTCCTTGTTCTGATGCTACGGTATAATAAAAAATGGAGGGCAGGGAGGAGAAAGGGACATGAAGCATGCCATCCATGGAGAGGAAGAGTAAGAAGCGCGGCGGAATGATTCAGATAAGGTAAAGGAGGTCTTGCTCCACATGCAGAAAATATGAGATAGTCGGAGTGATTGGTCCATGCAACGAACGGGAGGAGTGTGAATGACGGCGGTGGCGAATCGTGGTTATGATGGGTGGGTGGTGGTAACGTAGTAGACATGATATCTGTCAACACGAAAAAAAAGGCGGGGGGTGAAAGCAACTGCAACAAGTCCATACCGTACGCAACGTCATCCAAAAAGAAAAACGAAAAAAGCACATTACCACAAAAGCTCTACTAATATCGATTCTGCGCCTGCGTCGTTATCCTCGGCGCGCTCGCCGCGTACGGATCATAATCCATACTATTCAACCCCCTCGCCCCCGCCTCCGGCCCCGCATCATCCAAATACGGGCTCCCCCCCGTCAAATTCGTCGTACTCCCATTCCACGCGTCGCTAGAGTTATCATGCTGTAACGGAACAAAAGCACTCGAGTCAGAATTCCTCATCCCACGGTGCATGCCCCCCGCCAGCGCCGCGCCACCCATGCCCATACCCATGCCCTTACCCATACCCTGCCCTCCCGCGGTCATCGCGTACGAGGCGGCTTTCTGCGATGGGGTGAGCCCGGCAGTGGCGGCGCGGCGGCGGCGGGCGAGGAAGATACCAAGAAGCGCACCCAGAAGACCAATAACGGCAATCGCGCCGATCACACCTCCGACTATCGCCCCGGTGTGTCCGGTTGCACCGTTATTCTGATCGCCCTGGGCCCCGCCTGGGGTCGTTGAGTTACCGGCCGCGGAGCCTTTCGCGGTGTCAAGGAGCACGCTGGGAGGGAGCTGGGAGGGTGGCGCGGTGGGCTGGGTGCCCATCACGCCGTTGCCGACGATGACCATGGAGCCGACCGAGGGGATGCCGTGGGTGGTGACGAAGAGGAGTGCCGGGCCAGGTTGAAGAATATTTGGGTTGGGAGCCTGGGCGACGTGGAGGGTAATGGTGCCGTCGTCAGTGACGGTAAAGGTGTTGTTGAGCTGTACGTATCGCTGGCCCATGTTCATGGCATGGGTGGTGAACCCACCACGCAGGAGAACAACGGTGGTATTGCCAGCAGCGGCGTTAGCCGATCCAGAGTATGAACTTCCGGGAAGAGTGATATCAAATGGGTTTCCGCCGTATGAGATGGTTGTGGGAACTCCGGAGGGAGTCGGGCGTGTCTTTGCGGCAAAGTAAGGAGGGTAAAAGATTTCCGCGCGGTATTCCGTGGGGAAGATGGTGGAAGTGTTCACGTCAACATTGGGATTGGAGCCGGCGACAAGGACGGAGGCATCGGGAAGGAGAATGGCAGATGAGTGGTAAAGTCGAGCGATGTTGGATGTGCCGAGACCCGCGTTGGACCAACGATGACCTTTAGGTGCATTGGGGTCGTAAATCGCGGGGGTGCCGACGGGACCAGACGCCAGGGACATTCCAAACGGCATGTCGTTAGCCGAGGCAGTCTGACCGGTGGCCGTAGCATAGCCTGCTGTGCCGTTTAGACCACCATTGATGACGAGCATCTTCCCATCGGGGAGCGTAATGAACTGCCCCATGGTCCTACCCTCGAACATATCATCGTCGGCTTCGTATGCAGGTGCGGAGCCATCTGCAGGCTCAGGCGTCAACCGTTGGCAGTCGCGTGACGCTGGGTAGTTCCACGTGTCGATCGCAGGGTTTGCATAGTTGCCCCAGGCATCATCTGGCATATCGGAGCCGCCACAGAAGAGAAGAGTAGGATTCCAGTTGTTGGCGGGTGTAAGGGGGAGCATGGCGACTGCACCCGATGCAGGATAGACGCGGACGACGTTATTGGGCATGTCTGGTAGAGGGGTCTCCACGTTCGCATTGTAGTCCCAGATCACTGCGAGAAAGAGAACGATAAGAACAACAAAGGGCCATCGAAAAAGGATACACGAACTGGTAGAAACGTTGGCCTGGACGAGCATCTTCCCAGAGTTCAGTAGGAAAGAGTGTGCGTATGCGTTAAGACCAGATGTCTTGATCAGGAACTTAACGGGCTGCACTCCGCGCCCATTCGCAGGGAAAAATTCGTACGTATTTTCGGCAGCACCACCCTCGAATTGGGGGTCAATGTTGGGGTAATTTCGGTTGATATAGCCACCATTCACGAATCCACCAATCAGTACCATCGACCCGTCGGCCAGAGCTTCAGCTGAGGAGTACCACCGCTGTACTTGCATTGAGAGGACATTAGCGTCATCGAACCACTGGCAGTTTGGCGAGTTGAGATTGTCGGTCGAGGTGCAAGGGTTTAGAATGCGAATCGCTTTTGTGCCGTCAAAGTCCTGGTATTCAGCGTCCCATGCACCGCTGCCTGATGGATTCACCTGCGATCCAATATTTCCGCCCCGACCAATAGCGCCGTTTCCACCAAACGTGACGTACGACCCGTTCGGTAGATGCATACCAGACGCGCAGAAGGTGTTACTCCGGACGTCCATGACTTTTGCCTGTCGTGTGCCGATATCCCTGCCATATATTCAGACCTGAATATATCGTAGATAGTAACAAGACACACACCATACAGAGCCCCATGCCGGGTGACCATTAACCTGAGCGGCGTTGCCTTCCGCCTTGTCCAATATGTATACTTTTTCTGTGTTACCCAGGAACATCTAGACGGATCATGGAGCATAAATCATTCCGAAACGGCGATTTACTCACCATCATTGCGCTGACCAGAGTGTTCCCTCCATCCGCGAACGAGCCGGCGGTCGCAGCGAGCACTGATGAAGATGCCGAAGCCAGCCATAGGGCCAGCAGGGAAAGCGGTGGCGGCATAGCGCAGCCTGGACAGATTAAAGTAAAGGAATGAAAACAGAAACAAAGGTAGCGGGAGGGGTGGAATTAGAGGCGGATTAGAGGGAGAAAGGAACGTGCGGGTGGTGGAGGAGTGAGGAACCGTAAACGGTAAAGTTCCTTGTCGCCTGCCGTCTTTTCCAAGCCGAATCTCGGCAGGACCCCGGCCACCACCGGATTACCTCGCCACCCTTACGAAACGTGAACTCTGCCTTCATTTTAGTTGAGAACCTTTCCTCTCGAGAATCGATATCCTCGTTTTTGAAGTCATTTCCTTGCCAGTGGGACCGGGCTGACGAGCTAAGGGTGAGGTCCCTACCCTGACTGTCCTGTCTTGTTTTTCTCGGCTCAAACTGTAACAGTGCCTTAATCGTATGATAATCAGCATCCGCACAAGGTTCTTCCGTAAGTAGCTTCTGGCTTCAAGCAGAGAACGTCCTAAGCATGGTTAAAGCTTGGTATCTCTCAGCAAGCAGCGGCACTGCATCGTCAACTCGGACTCAGTTGCCTGCGGCGCCATTTGAATTTACGGTCGAGCATGCTTCGAGCACGCAGATCTCCACGCTCAAGGCCTTGAATAAACATCAGCTGCTCTTGACGTCGTTGTTATGTTAGACTCCTTGACGATCCCTAACGCTTGTAACATTGAACCTTGACCTCCGTCATACCAAGGTTCCTTAGGTGCCGCCATTTGACATATGTTTGCGAAAGGCAGCGCAGGTGGTCGATAATTGACGGCAGAATCATTCTGTTCTGCTCGCAACAAGGCTCAGTTTGAAACCGCCTTTCCCTACCACAACAACGCTGAAGCCAGTTCAAATATCGACATGAAGCTGGAGCGTCTGTAGACTGTGTCGGTACAATCATCAATGTGCCTGAACTAAGTCCCCCGGACACCTCATTCGCCCCTTACCTCCGGAAATAGGCGTTCAATGACGTATCTATTCTTAGCCTCTCTTCCTCATCTCCACCATGCTCCGCAACCGCCCGCAAGAAATCATGTACATAGTTACGACATGCATCTTCCCACCGCCCCTGCTGAGAATCCCTCCGTGAATCTGAGCCACAAGCTTGAGCTAGCTTGCCGCGGTTCATACATATCCATTTATGGCACGCGAAGAATAAGATTGACCATGCCATCTTCTGCCATCTTGCAGCCAGCGTCGACTCCGTCAATCGTCGGGTTCAAGTCGGGACTTGGATCTAGAGGTTTTCGGTGATCCAGATAAGACCAGAATGCTCTCCCAAGCTTGTCTTATTTCGACAATGTCGTCATGGGACCGCGGAACCCCTCTACGCTCCTATAGTCAAGGCTGACGCAACAACGTTGAAGATTTCCGATACGGTGGTTAAAGTGAAAGAGACTCCTAATGGTCTATTTTGGGAGATTCATGGTAGTTTAGGTACGCGTCGTACGGAGCCGGAAATGAACAACACTTTTTCAAACAATCTTCATATAGCACCTGGAATCCGATCTACTGAACAAATCGGCGCCGAGGACGACACAGGTTAGTATGCTTGAATATGCTCCTCTGCTTCTACTCTAACGCTTCCTGATTCTAGGATCCATAGTCACTGAAGACTCGATACCCCGAGGTCATTCATATATCACCTCCGAGTCTTTTTCGCCGGGTAGAAGTCATATCAACCCAGCCATCCCACAAGACCCACGGTAGTCCCCGTCGCTACGAGCCACCCCGCCACCGTTCATGCCGCCGGCACTCAACTCACGAACCAGATCGTGGCGGTATAATGATCACCCGTTGGCTGTCCCCGCCTATTTCTGTCCTCGAACTAAAAATATAAAGTAACTGCTGCTTATTCTTCCTCTAATTCAGTCGATGTGCTTCCGGCGACAGCCGCTCGGCGCATTGCACTACCTTGCGCTCTGATCAAGAGACCCCGAGACACTGAACAACTTCCGATACTTTGGACGGCCAAGCTTAAAATTTGAGCTGTGACTATTTTGATATTTAGAAGCAAGCTCTTTCTATTTGCATGAATAGCCCCATTGGCTATCTCGTCGACCGGCGATATACTTCGTTGTAGACCTTTTTCCCACCGCGGACGGTACAATCTCGTCCTGATATTATTCAGGACGGGGCCGAGACACTAGTAGTAGTACTATTATACCCAGAAACATCATCCTAACCTTACGCCTAGAAGTACTGTACATGATACTATACATTCTATACATTATCATCGTCCCACAACACGACATCTACGCCTGCCGACTAAGAGCCCACGCCGTCCAAAAGGTCAGCATCTCAACCACGTTGCATCCCAAATCGGGCGTCGCCTGGTACACGCCATCGAACTCGAGAATTCGGGCTTCAAACGCTTCTGTGATGCTCACTACATCGCCTCCTACAGATAGAGTGGGTCAGAACAAGATTCGGGGAGCGCAGGCCGCGGTGGGAAGGGAAGGATGTGAGGGGATGATGGGGGGGCGTACTTACTTGGACTGAGCTCGCCGAAGGCCCATCGGGTGTAGTTGGTGACGACGAAGAAGCGGCCACGATTCCTGCAAGTATCGTCGATCTGCAGATGTGATTGTTCATCAATTCTGGGACAATGAGAGCATGTAAGGGGAATTCGGGACTTACGACGGCCCAGAGTTTATTAGCCGCCGTGGTTGGTTGGTTGAGTTCGTCTTGGGACTGCACCTCACGTCAGTATCGTGACATAGGATGAGGAATAACAGGGATATATACGTACTCGTACATCTTGAACGGCGATGAACTCATCAAAATCTTGGATGCCGAATTGCCAAGGGGGAACGAAGAAGACCAAGAGCGGGAACGGGTTTAACATCGTTCCATGCTAGATACCAAAGCGGCCTCGAATCAATACACCCTGCAATATACGAAGAGCACATACGATGGCAAGGACATCCCAACGCGCATGATGGGCCAGACATAAGTGTGAGGACTTGCGGAACTGCAAAGCCGCAGCATCGGGCGAGTCGAGCGCGAACCCAGCGATGATGCGCAACGATTCAGACACGGTGCCAAGCACATAGTCCCGCATGATCGTCACGCAATGTTCTTCATTATCAATACGCGAAAGAAACTCGATGTCGGCATAATCGTATAGGACCAGGTTCTTGCTTGGAAGGCGTAGACGGGGAGAGTCCTCCTCTGCTACCATGGCTTCGTTCGTGATGTACGCATTAGCAGCCGCGGTTTCGGTATCTGCATTGCATTGGGAGCACATCAAGATCGGCGGGGATGCGAGGAATCATTTGAAAGACTTACAGTGCTGAACAAGTGCTGCGAACTTGTATGTCTCCGCGCGCTCGATGCGGCGGAGACGTCGCACCCCAGGCTGCCTCTTCAGTTCAGTATACTCGGGCCATTCCTTCGCCCGGCCGATCTGCTTCGATAGTAGATGCTTTGAGTTGGACCGCTTGAATGCCGGGAGAAATGCTTTCGAGAGATACGTTTGGATCGAGATGCGCTGAGGGTTTCCGTAGCCTGGATGTGCTGACATGATGATGTGCGACTGCTGCGGATGAAAGGCGCGTAAGGAAAAAGAGAGGCTGAACAAGGTAAGGAAATACATCTGGTGGAAGGCCTTTTAAATTCCAGACAAAGCGGGTGGACCATGATTGGAGGGCAGATCAAAGCTGGGGGTCATGGCCAATGCAAGGCCAAAGCGACACATTGTTGTTCTTCGTAAGGGCCATCTAGGCGAAGCCAATTGGTGCTTGGGGCAGGAATGGGTCAGTGAGGGTCAAAGCGGTTGCATGCTAGGTGATGGTGATTTTTTCCTTGTCCTTCATTTGGTGATCCGAGTCCATGGATCAAACCAGATTATTATCCGAACAGAGCGAGAATGGATTGCATTTTCAATAAGGGAAAGAGGCTTGAATCGTCATGAAATTTCGAAAGTGGGCTCTGGTGTTAGAATATAGGCAAACGGTGTACCAGTCTAGTGATCCGTGAGTCATTGACATGTCAGTGACTTAGCAACCTGATTTCCCACGATTTCCCAAAAACAAAAATTAAACATGCACTATCAGCGAGCAGCCTGGCTCTCACTCAGACTTGGTTGTCGCTCTTCATGCTATTCAATATTGCCTCGAGTGCCTACTTTCCTTCAATTCGTTCCTGTGATGAGGCCCAGTGAAAAGTCGATCGGGCAGAACTGAGCCCAAACAAGCAGAAATAGCCAGCCAAAATCGGTTCATTTTGACTCGCAAGGGCTCCATACCGCTCAAGATTCCGGACTGTTATTCTGCCATATTGAGCGGGACTGAGCGGTTTTGTAGCTTGTCATTCCATTCATTTTCGCTCGACTGCCATTTGTCGCTTTGGTTTCCCTTTCGTTCTGGCTCAATCAAAATTATATTTGTTTCTGATACTAAATACAAGTACACGATCCGGAACCATGCACATCGAAGTCACCTATCGCACATTCCTATGCACCCAAGTATACGATGTGGTAGCGAGTTTGCGAAGCCTGGGTCTGCAAGGTATCATCAGTACGGCTCACGGAAGGGGACAATCACGCACCGCGTACCTGGTTCGAAAACCATCCTGGATGGACTGATGTGATCCCACCGCGGTCATCGCCAACGATTCTAAGTCTAGAACGTACGTCAATACACAGAATTGTCGTTGGTTATATGCGCACCTGATCACGTTTTGACCGCCCTTCCCAACTTCGGCCGCTTCTCCATCAAAACCCGGGCCACAGAGGGGTGACCAGCCAGTTCACGGCGGAAAAGGCTTCAAGGCGCTGCCAATGGTGGGGATGGCGGGAGCAGGTGCGCTGGTCCTGGCAGCGATATGGTGGTGGGGAAAGAAGTGGGAAAGTTATTAGAGTTGTCGATTCTTGCTTGACTTTATAGAGCGTCTGAGACATCCACTGCCGGAAAAGGTTCCGTCTGGTTAAGTCTTTTGCTGCATCTTGGATTCATGTGGCTGAGACCAGTTAACATTGAGAAAACATAAGTCTGGACATCTGTCCAAGTGATTTTCAAGTGCAACTTCACTGACTTGGTGATTAAAGTTATCGACATTCATGACGTCATGCACGCTCGAATTATTTTGGGCCAATCTGGCTCGTTTGCCTCCCATTTGGCTTGTTTGGACTCAATTTCGCCCGACCGACTTTTCACTGGGGATGAGGTCTAAGCCCAAGATAAGGCCGTAACTGGCCAACCCTCCTTCCAGCGCTCAGATCTCAGCACACACCTGTAACCTTCAACGCCAGTTATACACAAGCAATCCACGCGACCGCTCGTTATAGCAGCTTTTGGCCAACTGTCAAACCAACTGGAACCAACTGTACGGTCTTTAGCAGGTGGAGTCTGGGTGGAGCTCGGGATTTCATCTGGTTATGATCTGGTTTGGCAAGTTAACCCAAATCGACCGTCTGCGTCTGCCGCACTTAGTTGATCGTGGGGGGGCTGCATTTAGGAAGGATATCGTATCTTAACAGGCTTAATATGACCACGGTCTGGAGAACTCGGCGAGGTCACTTGACATGCCCCACACGAAGCCTTCTCTACTGATGCGAACCGTGCCCTTATCTAGTGCCAACCCAGTGCACGCCCCAATGTCTGAGCCCAAGTTCAAAATTGCCGTCTGGTATGTCCTTTGCTCAACTTGAACTATATATGTCTCTTGACATGTTTCCCCAGCGGTGGAGGTGTCGGAGGGCTGACCTTTGCGGTCGCGATGTCGCGCTATCAGGACGTGGAAGTCAACATCTTCGAATCCGCTAGCGAATTCTCGTCCATTGGTGCTGGTATCGGAATATGGCCTCGCGCATGGAAGGCTTTAACTTCTATTGGCCTAGGAAGTTTGGCATCGCAGGCATCGTCCCAGCCAAGTGACGAGATAGGTAAAGTCATTCCTTCTCCGTGGTCGTTCTACATTTCTCAATCAGTTTATTTAGGGTGTAATCTTGTTCTACGAAAGAGCGACCAAGGCGAAGGTTACGCCTTTTGCAACATTTTGACGAAAGTTATGTCCTTGCTCTATCAGGAGCATATCCTTGCTTATCTTTGACGCGTCGTCATAGGCGGTTTGCTTTTCTTCCATCGCGCAAACTTTCACGAAGAACTCGTCAAGCACCTGTTACCTACTTGCCAGATACAGTATTCGAAGCGGCTGCAAAGTTACAGCCGGTCGACATTAGGCAAAATCGAGGTCCTGTTCCACGACGGTTCGAAAACCACGTGCGATCTTCTTGTTGGTGCGGATGGTATCAAATCAGCGGTCAGACGAACTTTTCTGCAAGAGCTGGCGCGAGAAGTTGCTGCGAATGGTCGCACATCTGAGGTACAAACCTTGCTAGCTGCCGTCAATCCAGTTTGGACAGGAACCGTCGCGTATAGAGCTCTTGTCCCGGTTCAGAAATTGAAGGGGTATGTCGCACGTGAATACGGCACACAGGTGAAGCTACCTCTAGCCAGGAATACCTTCCAACTAATCCCTTTGAATGAAGTATTTAGGGAAAAACATGGTATAGCGACTCCTCATCATTCCATACGCTTTCCAAACTCACTTTTTAATTTCCAGGCCATCATCGTCTACCCCATCGCGAAAGGGACCTTCTTAAACGTCGTTGCCTATCGTATGAACTACACGCTGGCTGAGACACCCTTCGACGGCCCATGGATCGAAGACGTGGAAAAGGAAGACCTTCTCGCTGCCATATCTGACTGGGAACCCGAGATCAGAAACATATTACAAGTAAGGTGACCGGTTTGTAGCTCCCCGTCATCAATTAACGCGTACGACTTTAGTACATGAACAAACCCACAAGATGGGCGGTCCACACAGTGAAGCCTTTGTCGACTTTTGGTAGCAATGGTGTTGTACTCTTGGGTGACGCTGTAAGACTCTCATACCCGTATATTCACACCGTGATGCTCATCATCGTTAGGCCCACGCTATGGAACCGCATCAGGGATCCGGTGCCGGTCAAGCCATCGAAGTAAACCGTTTCTCGCCATATACAATGCAACGCTCATAGTGTCATTTTTTTCAGGATGCGTGCGTCTTGGCTGAACTTCTAGGCCACCCTTCAGCAACTCTTGACACCCTCCCGGACGTTCTCCGGATTTACGATGCGCTCCGCCGACCGTTTGCGTTAGACATTGCCCTTAGGTCGTTCCAAAACGGGCGCTACCTCAGCATGAACCATGAAGATTTCGTTCTCGACGGATGTGACACTGCGGAACAGCAGACACGTTTGAAGGAAATGGGCGAAGTTCTGGTGGAGAATTGGCAGTGGGCTTGGACAACGACGCTGGACGATACGATTCGAGAGGGAATTCGTATGTTGGAAGATAGGACGTCCTAAGAGACGTTTCGGCAGTGTTGCGCCAAGGTAAAACTCTGCCGATCATAGGGTGAGCGAGGGCCACCACGGGCAAAATGCCGTTGCAGACAACTATGGTCAATCGGAGTCCGCAATCACTCATGCAACAGCCATAACTTACGGACTATGTGTCAGACCAAAGGGGACGCGATGGAAATGTCAGGTCTCGACATCACATCCGGCGAATGAGAGCCGACACGGCTGTGGAGTTACGCACCAAGCCTAGGCTGCTTGAGCTGCATCAGATGTAAGGAAGTTAGATCATCGCTGGCAGACAGAGACCTGGAGTGGCTCCTAGGGAAAAGCTGGACAGGGCAACTGAGGGACTTGGAGATCATTGATTTGTGAAAGTGGGTAGCAAATTTAGCGACGGAATCCTGAAGAGGTAGGGCCGAGAACGCACGTATCACCTGCTCTTAGTCCGACTTGGGAGCCTTCCCCAACGGCGCTGTCGGTTGCCACTGGCCCATTGGCAAAGACATGACGTTCGAGAGGACCTGATGTGGATTGGCAGAACTTGAGAAAAAATCCTGGCCAACAGTAGTTGGATTGTACCGTCGTGATCCGCAGACAGGTAAGTATGAGTGAGATGGAGGGCGGGAAATATGTACGTGGTTTGACTCGAGACCACCATTGGAGGAGGAGGAGGGGTGTATTATACTGGCCATGTCCCGAGTCGGAACCCAGTTCCGTACCAATCTCGGTCATATCCGAAAAGGATTTCGGACTCGGAGGTGACGCTGCCACCAGCAACAACGAGCAGCCCGCCCAGATACCTCCTTGTCCCTTCCCGCATTCAAGGACGCGTCGAACAGCGAAATCCGTTCTCCTCAGGTTGCTGATATCTTTTTGCAGCAGCTCTCCTAATCTTACTTACCTGCTATAATTAATCGAAGCCACAGAAAGTCTTATGCCGTGCACCACGATTCTAACACGAATTTCCCGCGAAAATGACGCATTCCTCGGCTCGCATCTACTTGTGCTTGTAAGGGTTCAACAGGGTTCAACTTGCGCGGCTGATGGAGTGACGCATCTCACCGGCATCTCAGTGCTGTCACTCGCCAGCCGATCGACTTCCGTGGTAGAATGGCGTAGACACACGTATTAAAGACCTTGTTCTGTTGGTCTCTCCCTCATACTCCCCTTCTCTCCAATTTTCCACTCGATGCTCCGAGGCGCCATTCGCTTTCAACCTCGGTTAACAGCCCCCGTCGCCCACAGGCTCCTTGAATCGCGACGGGGTTTTGTATCAATTATTCAACAGGGCCATGAGGGATGGCGACTGAGGTTGGTTCTGCGGCGTCCCTCATACCATTACTTGGCTAATTTTTATACAGCCTTGGCCGAAGCCCAAGGCGACTGGCACCAGGACTGAATCTTATGATACCAGTCTACCACACACTGATCGATGTTGACCTGCGGGAGTCTTCTATATCCATACCTAATGTCAGCTCTTTTCTTTCTCTGTCCGCTTTTGCTTTGGCTCAAGCCGTCGCCCACCCTCCTAGCTTCCTGGATATACAGCTGACAATGTGAGTACACCCTCATATCATGGTGCAGTTCTTTAACTCGAATTCTCAGGTCCCAGTCACTTGCTCCGGGTCCTTGTTTTATCGTATTGTTGACGGGTATAAGGTATTACCTTTTCCTTCGCATACCCCGTCATTTTCATCGACCATTACTCGCAGGCATCCTTTGAAGTGAGGAGGACACCTAGTCGACTGGGAGGGATGGATGATGGGGGATGATGGTGGATGATCTCGCACAAAATTAGAATATGCCGAGTTATGCCGAATGCCTGGACCGAAGATCCAGACCATGGCGTCATTCGGATTTCGGCGCGTTGATGACGGGTAATTTTGTGCCCATGCCCTTCGTTGCCAAACAAGTGATAACACCGAGACGGTTGTTGCAAACATCGTGCGCAACGTACAGGGCATATTGTACCTCAAGATGTCCCTTCATGACGTCTCGGCCCTCCTATTAAACCAGCCTTCGTTATCTGGAACCAATTTCCTCGACTGCCTTCAGTTTATACGCCTCTGTCGTGTAGCCAAGGGCTCGCTTGAACTGCATACTCCTACCCTTGGATCTCCTCCTATCACGCTACCGGGAAACATCCTCAAAATTCTTTCGCTATGTCTATCATTGGAGGAATCTGTGGTACAGGCTTTCTGGGATGCACTGAAGACTGTTGTATGGGCCCACATTGAGGTGGTACTAAGCGAGGTGGAGATACAGCTTTACAACAAGCATGCTCTCGCTCTTTTGACATGTGAGTACTTGCTTCTTTCAATTCCACTCCTACTCATTTCTTTCATAGCTTATAGGCATATTTACCCACCTGTAAGGACCTGTCAAGATGTCTATTGCAAGAACTATCGTGCAGTTGGTGACATGCTGACCTTGGTGGAGCCGGTGACCCACAAGGCAAGCCTTTTCACGCTCAAAGAGGGAGCACTACCTGTATATACTACTTCTCTCTACTGCCGTGGTAGCTTCCCTCCCCTTAATGTAATTGGTTTGCTGGGTCTCATGTCTTTCTAGGCTGTTTTCGACGGTACTATCATAACTACTCGGTGCATAAGCAAACATCTACGCGCACCTATTATGAAGGAGTTCCTGACTGTGTTCAAGTCGCTCAACATTTTTTCATTGAGAGCCCAGTGCTAGAGCTCTTTGCGAACGGAATGACCTTTGGGTGGTATGGGGACTCTCTTTAATTTACGTTACCAGCAGTTCTGATTGCTCTTGTAGGCTTTCCGCGACCAACTGTGCACGGATTTACAACCGCACTCTGGGCCTTCATCTTTCACACGTCGTCAATAACATCCTTGCTTTCAAAGTAGATTATCATGAGCGAATTCGGCATTCTATTCACTGGCAGACATCATACAACCTTCGCCCTGAAGACGTGATGAATGGATTTTTTCTATATTCATTACTTCTGGACAAGTCTGAACACGGTCAATCCTTGGTTCTACCCCATGACGAGGCCAGCCAAAAGGATCGTCTGAAGTCAGCTCTACATGAACGAAATAAAGGAATGGAAGGAGTTGGTCAGGAATGCTACAACCATGCATGCGACCAATGCTTCATAGTTTTCCTTGATGACCAGGGACACGTCGGTGTGTTACTTCATCTCGAGATTCTAATGGGTCTCCCGCTCATCATACATTTTGTTAGTCAAAATGCAGCCAGCTGTCTGTGACGGAAACACCATTGGACACCCCTCATGTCGAGTTCACGATTGTAAAATTCCCCTCAGCACCAACTTTCACCGCTTCTGTCCTGCACATGAATACCTTAATGGGAAGTGTGCTGTGACGGCCTGTACCTACGAACAGGCTCCTGGATTTCGCACATGCAGTATTCCTGAACATCGATCCCTTGAAGAGAACTACTTCCGTCGTGGCAATGCCATCTTTCAATTACGTTCACGCTTGAAGAAGGCTGGTGTGGCTGTCCCTTCCGATTCAGTCTCACTGGATAGAGATGATAACAATGACGAGGAAGTTGTAATAGAGGATTCCAAAGAGGGTCCGATTGACGTTGCGGATGCCTGCGATGGAAAGCCTGAAGGTGGCAATCAAAGGATTCGTGCTTATTTCGGTCGTCGACGCACACACAACGAGCAGCTGATCATGCGACCCTGCGGTATCATTCTATCACGAGCGACATTCTTTGGCTCAGAAGCTATTTCTGCGGTAAATGTATGTCCTATTCCATTTCATCAAAGGGGCCATGACCTTAATACGCCACTCTAGGACTTTGCGAAAGCAACGTTCCCATCTCCCCAGTCTACACCCGAGTATTTCATCTTCGACAACAACTGCAAGTTAATGGCACATCAACGTGCAATCAACGACAATCACTTCAAAAATACAGGCATGCCTGTGGACGTCTTCCACTTCAAGAGCAAGCATAAGGAGACTGACACATTCTGTCAGAGGTTTTGTAATCCTGCAGCGTTCCCGGAGCTCATCAAAGACGGAAAGTGGGTGGTGAACATGTCAATTTGTGAACAGACAAATGTATGGTTTGGAGGGTATATCGCAATCGTGCGAGACATGGAAGTCACCAGGTATAACTTTTTCCTTGACGAAATGATCAAACGGCGAAATCGCTACGTGGTCCAGGAGTTGGAGGTCAAGGGGCGGTCACCATGGACGGTCCCCATGTCTGTATTAAATCCTTCAGAATAACTCCTGTTGATGTAGAACTATGAACGTTAGCAGCCTACAAAGTTAAACTACATCGGAAACATTTTTCTATGGGTTCGACTAGCCAGCTAGACCCATTCTTCACTCGTCAGTGCAATAAACATGGCCGAGATATTGGGCAGATCTAAGAGAGCGCAAATTGAGTTGCACGTATGGCCATTGACAAAGCTGTCAAGACCCGACTGGCCCCGACTCTGGAGGAAATCGAACTCGTATCCGTCACTGGTGACCATAACATTAGCACTTTGAATGACAATAAAGCAGGATGAGACAAACCTGGCATGTGTACGGCAGTCAAATATCTCCACGTGTCCCTGCCATACAACAGTCCCTGTAGCGAATCAGAAGCAAGCCGAAAAGAATATAAACAAGAAAGCCTACCTTGAAAATCAACATGAATCATTTTGCCGCCCTTCTTCTCGTAGATGTAATGGGAGAACGCAGCCATGGTTTCATGATATAGCTTCTCGACAGCATTGCTCTTGAACGCCCCACGGTACTGGATTGGGGTACCTCTAGTCCAACGTTGAGTGACCCATGTCTGGTCGTCCTGTGACAAGAGAACGGTCGGGAGGATTTCAAAATCTAAGACAGTGTATAAGAAAGCGGACATGTGATAGAGAGAAGATCATACTAAAGGTCTTTCCGTTCCTCTTCTCTACTTCAAGCATGAACCACTGACCGAGCTCACGGCAATCAGCCACCCGAGCTCCTTCCAACCAGATCGCGCGGTATGGATCATCCCAGAACTTGAGCAGGTTATCGGGGATGTTGATAACTTTGTACGCAACAGCAAAAACCTCATCACCATCCAATGAACAATATCCCTGTAGTGGATGTCAGAATTAGTGACAAACCTATAAAGAAGAACATACCGTATATATACTGTTTTGGTTACCAGCCGCCACTTTGTCGATGGTGAACTGGGCGTCGATCTGATGATCACGAGCTGAAGTAACTGAGTCAAACTTGCCATCAAAAGAAATCGTGTATAGCGAGCGCCTGACGGTGCGTATGACAAAAGAGTCGAGGTCGTCTTCACCACGGGCAGGTGATGAGCTCGGGCCAGACCTCAATCGCGATGGAGAGCCTGGCTGCAAAGTGGATGTACCGAGGCGGAGAGAGGTGCCGATGATCTCTACCTCATCATCATTGTCATTGAGCGATAGGTTCCTCGATACCCGATTTGGACCCTTCACCAATTTCTTTTCTCGCTCTTCTACACCGAGTGATAAGTTAGTTTACGATGTATGATGTACAAATATCAATACTTACTGTGAGCACAGACTTCATGGACAAGCTTGGTCCAGAAGCCTTCCCGCGACGTTCGAAAAGACATATAGTTATTGATGATACCCATCTTAACAGCAGTCTTGTAATGGTCGATATGATTATAGACCGTCGTCCTAACAAAGGTGCACTTAGGGAACAGCTCCGCGAACTTTGCACCCATGACTGAAGGGCCAGACCCAACAAGCGGCGCGAGCTTACGCATCCCAGGTTCCATCTGATAAACATATCGCAAAGGAAATGGAACGGGGCTAATTGCTCGGTCAAGGATGATATCGACCTCTCGTGGGTTGGGAGGAGGAGCTTGCCTACGAGGGATAGGGGTTGGGGAAGTGGTGTATGGAACGGGGGCACCAGCTGCAGTCATCCCAGTGACGAGTTGTAACTCTTCGAAAAAATGCTCGCAGTCATGATCTTCGAGACTTGCATTTCGAAGCAGGATTCGAGCATTGGGCTCAACAGTGATCGGGGCAGTGAGCTCTTGAATGCTCCACTCCTTCGTGGCATAGTTGGTGCAGACTGATATGAAGGATTCACCTTCGATGCGCTGGATGAGAGCTTTGTGATGCGCCGCGATGTAGATGCCTGGGTGCTCGGTCACGTCTTTGAAGTGAAGAGGCTTTCCGGGCTTCAAAAAAAATCAGCAAGGGCACACACTATGAACTGTAAAACAATATACCTTTATCCATGCGACGATGTGGACTGTCTGCTTCACAGAGTTAGCGACCTCCAAGGCTTCCTCCCGCCTTTGCACCGTAGCCGACTTCTTTTGGTGATGTTGAAGATAAGCCCGGCCATAGTCTTCTCGGAGAGGACGAGCAAATTGGCGAGGACCCGAAACCGGCTGAGAGACATGTGGTGGCTGAGACATGGTCGTTAGCTGTGATAGGTTTAGTCAGTGGGTGGAACATTCGAGACAGTAGTATACTTACTGGTACCACCAGATCACTGCCTGCTGCAATAGACAGGTCGCTGAAGCCAGAAGTGACGGGCCCAACCTCAGGCGTCGCAAGCCGGTGCATGCGGCATCCATCTTTGGGAGGATTCGCCTTGCAGCACTGTGCACAGAGCGGGAACGTATGCGAGCAGTTCCTATTCGCTTTTCGAGGTTGATTGTTGGTTGTGCGGCAGGTGGGGTTTGCACACGGTAAGCCCCCAGCAGATATTGGAGGGGCGGTCTCTCTAACGATGAATGCCAATTGGATGTCGACAGGGACTTGATCCATGGGCGTAGCTCGGTGGTGCCAATGAAATGAGGAACAGGAATCATGGGAGCACTACAATCACAAGGAGTAAGAGACCGAGCCACTTGGAACGGTGATTTTTGGGGCTGTCCAGCACTCCTAGCCAAGGCCTGTGCTGGGCGGCACCTGCGACTATGGGGTCGCAGGCTCTGAGTTCCACTCAGAACGGCACGCCCGCACATTCAAAGGCAAGAAAGCTGCGCCATGAATGGAATGTTTAGAAAACGCACCCTTTGATACCAACGACCCCAGTTCGTTATTTCTTTTCCACTACCACGACATTCACGCAGCTCCCCAAGAGTCGGTTGATGACATTTGAGGCAAACGGTCGAAGGCTGTGGACGAGGATGTAGCAGTTGTGGTCCTCGAGAGGCATCCATCGGAGGGTAGGAACGTCTGCGGGCTCTACAAGGTGGAAAGGCGGGAAGGAAAAAACTCAGAATGTTCCGATGTTATGTGTGACTGCTGATGATCGGGCAGCTAGGGGGAAAAGAAATTGTTATTGAAGACATGTAGGCTACCTAGTGCAAGTAGCGCGGTATGGCCAGCAAGTGGAAGTCTACTAGTGGGGGTATGGGTATGGGTAAGTCCGTCATTGAACTGAACAATGGACTTACACTGTAGAAAGATACTGTAGACCTGCTACCTCAACTCTAGTCACGCATTGTGGAGAGAGCCCAGTGGGCACGACGGCAAAACGAAACGGCGGTGTTGGTGACGATGGCGGAGAGCAACGTGGCTATTAATATTATGTCTTGTTTGGAGGGCGTGCCGTCCTGCCGTCCACGAGGGACGTCCCGTGCCCAGCGGACTCAGTGTTCTGGAAGTGAGTGACGTCCACGAAAATGTCAAGAATACAGGAATGTCGGCCGTTCGATCTGTTCTGGGTAGCTTCTCGTACGATCAGGTATGTCATAGGGTTTTCAATTCCAGATTCGAATTCTGAAACTCTCTGACCAGGTCATTGGTGACCGGAATGAGTTGAACAAGCGTATGAACACGGTCATCGGGAGCTCAATCGCAGTGTGTGTCTCTCCATCTTGCCATTCTCGCATTCCTGAAATTTCTATCAAGAATTGGGGAGTGGAATGCTCTCGCTTTGAAATCCAGACATTCCAGCCCGCCAACCGAGAAGTCGAGGTAGGCTTTACGTCGTTTTTTCTTTTTTTCTCCACAGACTGATTGCTCAAACTTTAGCGCCAACTGGAACTTCAGATGGAGGCTGAGAGAAATCGACGCAAGCAGCTTCTAGACACACAAGCCCAAATCAATGTAGCTGAAGGTCAGAAGCAGCGGGTGATTTTGGAGAGTGAAGGCCTCGTGAGTCCTCTTGCCACGCAATTGATGCAACCCATGTGGAATTTATCTATTCTCAGCTCGAGGCGAAGTCGAACGAAGCTGACGCGTACTACAAGACTGTCGTTCGGGAGGCTGAGGCCAGGTCAGTGGATATTACCGCCATATTACTATTTTCTTGAAGCTAAAGGATGGCCTGGCAGACAAAAGCAAGCGATCATGGAGGCTTCGGCTCTTGCCAATCAGGTGGAAGAGCTCGCGCGGTCGATCGCAATGGACAAGGAGAATATCCAACCAGAAGAGCGACAGCGCGCCCTGAGCACCCTAGTTGAACTCAGGCGACTTGAGCAGCTCAAGGCGATCGCTCAGAGCAAGAGTAATTCCACATACTTCTTCGGGGATCAATCTGCGTTGGGTCGGGCAAGTGATGCGTATAACATTGATTATGCTGAGCATGTCAAGGGCGAAATGGGAGGCAAGAGACTGCCCAGCCGCATAGAGGGTTTGTTATAACACCATCGTGAGCTCATCGACTCCGATATTGTATCTATAGAATTAAGTTGTAGCAATATTCATCCCCACTCTCCTACTTTGTCTGGTCCGTGAAGCAGAAGTCGAAATTCGTCACTCGGAAACGAGATCGGAAACGTATGCATTACTTGAGGGATTGATATCCACATTTGCCCTGGGCTTTGTGGGGTGGCCAGCAGGGCTGACCGAGCAGAAGGCAGATTGACGACGGCGCGACAGAGACCTTCACGGTCATGACATCACGATGCGTAGATTAGATTAGATATCCCATCTGCCTCATGTTTCCTTCCTCATATTTTCGGCTCTTGTTTTCTGTTTCACATCACTACGTTCCATTCGCATTCGTGTCTACGTGCACTACGTCACACATGCGAATATATCCTGTTTTGCTTCTCTATACGTTTGCGCTCTCGTTCTCTCGTCTCGCCGTTCAAGCGACATCGACTGTGCGGTCCGAGTTCTTTGTTCCTCGTCCTCGCACCCTTCGGAGATCCCACAGCTTCCACAAGAACCTTTTCAGGTCATATCGTCGATTCTATGTCTTCGTTGATCTGTTTTCATTTACCTAGTCAACTGACAAGCAACAATAAACACAGCCTTTTGGTTTGTATCTGTCAATGCACCGCCTAGCCACTCCACTCATCATCAAGCTGGCTTCACATAATCTGACGGCTTCAGGAACATATTAGCCCGTCCGCCGCAGTCCTATGATTCTTCGCCGTGATGCGGCTTGGTTCACAGATGATGGTGGATTCGAGCTTCTTTCCTGGGATACTCATGTCTTCTTTGTGTCTTCTATCAGAATCGTCTCGGATGACTGTCACCACAGCCTCCTCATAGCCTCATATCCTTATAACAGAACGGTGTCAGGGGCAGAGCCATCCCTGTTGCGCTGCTTATGATCCTTAATCTTCGCCGCCTGTCCGGGAAGTCCTCGCGCAGGAGTAGCACATCCCAAGATCTCACAGGTCTACCCAAGGCTGCCTTTCCGACGGATGAGTCACCTCCATGGGCGCCAGATAACAATATGACAGACCCCGATACTACTAGGCGTTGGAGTCGCCGTATTTCGTCGCAGTCTCACAAATCTTTGATAAAGGCGCCTCCGTCGTCTACAGACTCGGACTCCCTCCTAACAGACGCGGACGGGTCCCTGGTCACAGAAAGCTCTGGAAGTACTGTTCCCGGGCCTGGTGTGATCACCGGAAGAGCCATCAAGGCGTTAGGCAGTATTGCTGTGTTGGGGATTGACAATATGCTTATTCGGCGTCGAATGTCTCTATATCGAAACATCTTTCCCCATGGGCGGCACCTTGATGAGACGGAAGACGATGGTGGCGAGATGTATAGCGAGCTCCTAGAATTTACGAGGTGTGTGAATGGAAATTTTGTCGCCGATGCACCCTTTGAGCTGTACTTCAGACCTGGTGTATACCCCGCCGCTGTTCGTAAGGAAGCCTTGGAATTATTGATGATTCAGATCAACATTAGGGAAACGCATCAGTTGATGAAAGGTCTCAACAACGACTTTGACTACGAGGATCTACAGGCATTCCTTTTCCAGGTCTTGGATTTTGATACGCGGACGTGAGTACTTGAGTCCCCGCTTCCATTCATGGTCGCGCCGTCTCTGAATCGCTATTTACGGTAGTCATCAGGAAATTGCGTCCCATGTGCCCGCGGAACGAGAGGCCAAAAAATTTGCATCGTCGATACCTTTAGCCTTCTTTATTTTCCGCCTGTCCTTCTCCCCGAAGAAGTCCCACAGAGTCGCTGTTGACTCCTTCTTGCTTGCTATGTGCGCCAAGAAAAGCTTGCTGGCGGACCACCTCCTCCGAATATTCAAATTTGGCCAGGACTCCGATTACCTCGATTCGCTGAGGGAGTGCCCACCTGAGGAACGTCAAACGTTGTGGAAAGTCTTGGGTGTTTTGCGATTTGGAGAGCTTCCATATTTGGAGGAGAGGCTTCGATCAAGGACATTCAGAATTGACGAGATCTTGAAGCAACGAAACCCCTCTATGAACGACCTATGCAGTGTGTGCTTCGATCTTGTCGAATTTTCCAGGTTAGTTTGACCCCTGCTGTCTTGTCCATTAACCCCTAATGTATCCCGATCTTGTGCTAGAAATGACTTGGAGCATCTAATCAGCAGTGTTCGTGTATGGGCATTTTCGCGAATCTTCGTCTTTCTAGCGCGTGGTGGCGAGTTCTGGGATGTCTTGATTTCGACACTCGCAAGTGTCCCTCATGGAGACCAGTACCGAATATTGTCCCGCATTCTGTACTGTACGGTTCCTGCAATAAAGTGAGCACCCACCCACCGAAGCTCCTGGACATCTACCAACTAATGCTGTCAGTTTGTCACCGGGAGCTTCGGACCAGGAACTCGTTGATGCATACCAACAAGCGTTTGCGCACCAGATTGACGCCGAGTCGTCTGAGGAACGAGAAGCATACATCGTCGCTAGTTTTTCCGCTTTGTTATTCGAGCTTTTGCGCGTCAAGCTAGTCTTAGAGCAGCCATGACGGTCGATCAGCACTTCCTGTCCATTATCATTCTATGTCTTTCACCACCGCAGGCTCCCTCCACATCTGCCGAACTTTTACAACTGATTACCGACAATTCTGCTACTCGATGATGATGATAACGATGTAACATAATGATACACGACCACCGACCTTACGCCAATAGATTGAAAAGGAATAAACTGTACTTTTAGGCCGCTTTTGACGCGTGACGATACAGCTCGGTCGAAGAGTAGTGATCTCGCCTGTTCAAGCAATTACCTTGCAGGTTAATCAAGGGCTGTTCAATACTGAGGAAACAGCGCTGAGCGCTGGACCATGTGCAATCCTGGCAGTCTGTCGGCTGCGTAAGTACTAGGCTAGTGTATAGCGTAAATTTTTCCTCGCTTGCCTGATTAACGCCTAAAACGCGGCATCGGATATCAGCTCAAAATACGGGGATGTAGCACTTGAGCGAAGGGTTGATTTCGGTAGTGGCCTAGTGGGGGTCTTGAAGGCAAAAGTCGCGTCGTAGTCACGCGATAGTCACTGGATCAGTCGCGTCGCACGTGGTGTTTGCGCGTGAATCAAACGGGTGAGCATGCCACGACCGTGTTTACACGAACCACCACCACTAGAGCCCATTTCTGGCATCAGGACTTCATAGCGCGGTGAACAAGTCGTGGATACGGAAGAAAAACGTATGTTCCGCTCGTTTCGCCAAAAAAATCCTCCTAAATTTGCTTTGCTCAGCTGAGGAGACGCGATGCCACCTGCAACTCACTCTGCAGACGCTGAGGCAGCATTCATGGCTGATCTTCTAGTGGATCTGGATGACTCGTTCTGGAATGCGGTGCCTACGCCAGATTCTTCCCCAAAGAAATCAGCACCTATCCAGGTTTTTACCCCCAGGCGACGTGACGCGCGAAATTCTGCGGGGAAACCTCCAGCCCCTTCACCTTCGAAGGTTTTCTCCGCAGGGGTAGTTGATATGGCTGCGCTGTTGGAGGGTGCAGAAAATTGGGACTGGGACGACATGAACTCAGATATCATCACGCCAAAGAAGTCGCCTCGTAAGAGCAAGGTGAGTATTTGCTCACGACGCAACGAAATCTACTAAAAGAATTTTAGACAAAATCCAACGTCCCTCAAACTACACCATATATTCCCGAGACATGTACGAGATGTATCGTCGAATCAGTCACTCAGTCCGACTATAGTGAACATTTTCAGAAGGTACATCATTCGTCATGGTCCTTTTCGACTTGACTTAATATCAGTGTAAACAGAATCTAGTTGTTAAGCTTGATCCTGGCGAAGAGCGCCGTACAGTAATCCTACGTGATGACTGGGCAGGTGCAGATATCCGTGTCGGCGACATCATCAACGTTCTAGGGACCTTCACCTTGGCTACCCCCTCCACGTCATCCATGACTTGGTCTATCACCATAACCTCAAAGTCGAACCTCCTGATACACCACCCGGATCTTCTCCTCACCGCGACCGCCCTTTCGAATGCTCCTCAGTGCCGACGGAAACCTTTGCTCTCCAATCTTGTCCGTTCTAGCAGCGATATCAGTCCCGCTCTTGTCTGGGGAAGTATGCTGCATGAGGTCATGCAGTCATGTCTCAGCGAAGGCTGCTGGGAAACTGGTTGGATAGACCGCAAAATCGAGGAGGTCGTTCTCAGAGGTCTCAACGAGCTCATCAAAATCGACATGACGATCGAGCAAGCGAAACGCGAGGTCACCATGAGAGCGAAGGGACTTTCCGCTTTTTCAGAACGATATATTTCTGATATGCCCAAAGTAAGTGAATCAAGACCACCCTAGTTCGATTCTGACTCACGTACGCTCAGCCTACCGCTATCCTTTCCAACACGCGTGCAACACACGACCAAGGTGAATCCCTGCTCGCGATTTCAGAGCTACTCGATATCGAAGAAGACATATGGTCGCCTACCTACGGCATCAAGGGCAAGCTGGATGCGACGGTCCATGCTGTTATCTCCGATCCCAACCCACCCTTCTCCCAACCTGTCCTCTCGGCGGGACCCAAACCACTGGAAATCAAGACAGGTCGCGCTGTCGCAGGCATGGAACATCGGGCACAGACAATGCTGTACACGATCCTTGCGGCGGAGCGTTATGGCGTCGAGGTCCCGGCGGGTCTTTTGTACTACACGCAGAGCGAAGAAGTCGTGAGAGTGCCAGCGGGCCGCAACGAAATCCGAGGTCTCATGGTTGCCAGGAATGAGATGGCAGGCTATATGATGCGGCGAAACGGCAAAACTGTGGAAGGGGTGGTAGGGGAGGTGCCGGAGCCGGAGCCATTTCTACCTCCCACTATTGACGACGGGCGGGTATGCAAGCGATGCTATGCGCTGGACACCTGTATGCTCTACCGAAAGGTAACGCACTCCATCCTATACCTAACGATCTACTCTAATATTCATGTAGGCTGTAGAAAACGTTAAAGACACCTCCTCTCCGATCGCAGACATCTACGAACTCAAGACCTCTCATCTCTCGCCCTCTCGAGCCTTATTCTTCAAGACATGGGAGGCTCTAATTTCACTCGAGGAGCAAGACCTCGTGCGGTTCAAAAAGGAGCTCTGGACCATGGGTGCAGCCGAGCGCGAAGCCAAGGGACGCTGTTTCAGTTCTATGGTCCTTGACCAAACATTTCGCCCTCCATCTACGCCGACGCGCTCTGCTGCAGCTGGAAGCAAAATTCACAGCTTCTCGTATCGGTTCATTCGGAGGAGCGTCGAAGGCGAGACCGCATCGCTGTTGAACGGCCACATCAACTCGGGCGATGCGGTAACGGTGTCCGTCGAACCCGGACTGCTCGCTCTTGCTAGAGGGTTTATCACTGAACTTACGCCGACGGAGGTCGTCCTCGGAGTCGATCACGAAATCCAAGTGGAGAACATCGCCAGCCGCTTATCAAAAACATTACCTCTTGGCTCCCCGGTCATTTTTCGCATTGACAAAGACGAACTGTTCGGTGGCATGGGTCGAATTCGAGACAACCTTGCTCAGCTGTTCTATGCAGATGGCGACACCCGCCGGCTCGAGACGGTCGTCGATCTGAAACCACCCGTTTTCGACGAAGAGCCACCTCAGCTCAAACCATCCCTGCTATCGTATTCTGCGCACCTGAACGCCCATCAGGCACATGCGGTGAAAAAGGTGTTGTCTGCGCAAGACTATGCATTGATTCTTGGCATGCCTGGTACTGGGAAGACAACGGTGATCGCCGCAATCATCAAGACGTTGGTGGCGATGGGGAAGACGGTCCTCTTGACGTCTTACACGCATTCCGCGGTCGACACTATTCTATCGAAATTACTCGACGAGGAGTTTGGTATCCTGAGGCTCGGCAATATTGATAAGGTTTGTAAGACTTCTCGGGGCGATAACTGTTTGTTCACTCATCCTCGCAACGCAGATTCATCCGGATGTGCACAAGTTCACACTTGCCAACCGGAGGGTACCGACGACGATTGAGCAACTGGAGCACCAACTGATGACCCCACCAGTGGTGGCCACCACCTGTTTGTCGGTCGATCAGTAAGTCTTTACGTTGACCACCCTGGTGTTGCCATCGCTAACGTCAGCGACAGTGGGCTTTTTACTCGCCGCAAATTCGACTATTGTATCGTCGACGAAGCCTCCCAGATCACGCTGCCTACCTGTCTCGGCCCTCTCCGCTATGCCGATACCTTTGTCCTCGTCGGAGACCATTTCCAACTACCTCCCTTGGTACGCTCGGTCTTGCACCTCACCTCGTTCCTCCGCTGATTATACCTCCAGGTCCGAAACCCAGCTGCCCGCAAAGGCGGGCTGGACATCTCGCTCTTCCGCCGTCTTTCAGATGCACATCCACATGCTGTGGTCAACCTTGCGTATCAATACCGTATGAACGAGGATATCATGGTCCTTTCGAATAAGCTCATTTACGGCGACCGATTGCGATGCGGTTCTGATGAAGTCGCGCGTCGAAGTCTGGTGTTACCGAGTCGCGCATTCCTGAGTGACCTGCATGCGGGATCACCCCCTTGCCATTCTGATGGCTGCTGGATAGAGGCCCTTATGTCCGAGAGGTGAGCGCTTCAGGGCAGTAACTTCATTGCCCGCATGCTAATACATAGTCATATCCAGTTGCAAAGCCGTCTTCGTCGATACCGATAATCTCCCCGCAAACGACTCGCGGGTCGGCGACCTCGTGGAGAACAAAACCGAGGCGGAGCTCGTGCGTCAGCTATCTGAAGTCCTGCTACGAAGCGGGATACGCGAGGACCAAATCGGCATCATCACCCTGTACAGGCAGCAGGTCAAGCTGCTGGGGCAGCAGTTGCAACGTCACAAGGAGATCGAGATTCTTACTGCGGATCGGAGTCAGGGCAGGGACAAGGACTGTATCATCATTTCCATGGTGCGATCTAATGATTCAGGGAACGTTCGTATTCTCCCCATTCCCTATCATGAGATTGTAGCTCATGAGTTTTTTTGAAATCCAGATTGGCGATTTGGTCAAAGATTGGCGGAGGATGAATGTGTCGTTTACGCGTGCGAGGTCGAAGTTGATTATCATTGGTTCGAGGAAGACGCTACAGGGAGCCGCTCTGCTCTCAGAGTTTTTCAATCTGATGGATAGTCGTGGATGGATCCTTCCGTTGCCGCCTAACGCCCATCTGCTTCATTCGACGTTGGCCGCTCCTCCTACTACGCCGTCTGGTAAACGAGTTGCCGAGGAGGATATGAATGGATATCGGGGTGGAGAAGAGGCCGGGGCGCCGACACCACCGCGGAAGAAGGTGAAGGTCCCTGTGGTGGACTGTGGACTGCTGAAAGGGCGCCCGCTCTTGAAGGATCTTGTCAACGGGGACATTTAGATGTGTGCTGGATCCAGAAGCGAGGGCGGTCGGTATTCGTGCAATGAGGGATCCTTCATATCGCCCTCCTTCCCCGATCGAATTCACAGGCCGAATCAGAATTTATCTCGAGGGCGGCCGAATACAGTACAGAATCAGTACACAGTAATATCTACAGCGATCACAAATACAACGAACGAAAAGGGTTTAGGTCCACACTTCCACACTTCCACGATTCCCAGCATCAGATACAACCGACCCCGACGATCCTTCTCCAAACAAAGGGGTCAAAACCATGAACGCCTACCGAACCCAGGCACCCCGCGCACTCCCATAATCCCTCTTCCCACCCCCCGTCGAACCACTCTTCAGCGGTATATACTCATCCACCCCCTCCCCATCCCACTCCCCATCCCCACCGCCCCCATTAACCATAACATCCACCTCCCCCTCCTCCCCACCCAGCACCCCCAGCGCCATATCCTCCTGCGCCCACCTTACAAGTCTGTTCTCACCCGCACGGAACTGGATTGAAGGCCGGGGGATGCGGGACAGGGCGGATTTGAGGTGCGAGGAGAGGACGGAGCGGGTGTGCGGGGAGAAGAGGAGGAGGGTGATGGTTATTAGGAGGGTTCTGGAATCATAAATGGAGGGGTTAGAAGGGAAGGTGATTGGTGTAGTGAGGGTAGGGCAGGGGGGGAAGAGAGCTTACCCCGTAGAAAGGAGGACGAAGGCGACCCACCGCCGGGGGACCTTTCGCGGGACCTTTGGGTCGAGCAGGTCTTGCTCGCCTTCATCGTCGGAATCGGAATTCGGGGGCGGGTCGTCCGGGGCCTCGTCGAGGGTATGGGTTACGTTAGGATCAGGGATTGGGCATCCGTGTTTTGAAGTCCAGGTGAAGGAGTGCACTCCGAGTGTTTCACTGATAAACGAGGGTTCGGTAGACTTTATAGATCGGGGTGTTGGTATACATATACACCATTGGCATACGGCTGGGAAGCTGCGCACCTGAGAATGGGGATCGCAAATGAATTCGATGCGGGCGTATTGACGTTTATCATCATGGACGCCTCCGATTAGAAAGAGGTTTAGAGCTGGAGTTGCTGGATCTGGGGTTAACGACGATGGCCAGCGTTTTGAGTTGGCGAGGGTTTCTTACGAAGGTGGGTATCATCGAGGATCGAGGCTATGGCGTTGACGCCCTCGTCGACCAAGGGGGAGTTGTTCCGCAGTCTGCCCGCGATCGGGGTATAGCTGACCCTTTCGGAAGCCGGATCGTCGGAACCTCGTGTTTCTGGTTAGGCAGTCAGAAATTTCATTTCGATGCTCCCAGCAGCGGGTATCGACGCACCACTCATGCATAGCCAAGTTCCTTCAGGACACTTCCTCCAAAGTCAGATACATCCAGACAGAGATAGTTCAGCTCCGTACCTCCCGATCACGGCGCACCCCTCCAAAAGTGAAGCTGTAGAGACGGCTCGAGCCCGTACCCTCATCCATTCCATACACCTCCCTCGTCTCCTTCTCATGCATCAGAGGGCATAGATCGTATACCTGCCTCCCTAAGCTAAAGCGACATCCATCGAGTAAATCAGAGTCCTCCGGGAATTCGTGTGTGAGGGTCGTTGCATCAGCGACTGCTTTGGAAAGGAGGAGTAGAGGCGTCCAGAGTCGCGGGTGATGGGCGAGCATGGTATAAGGGAGCTATGTGGGTATCACAGGCTGGGTGGGATAAAGCAGCATGGAAACAGGGAGGAGTTAGTCAGGCACGACATGGGGCGGTTGGTGGAGGTGCCGTTTTTGGCGATGACGTCGGGATTTGGGAATTGTGTTTTTCCAGTGCTGCAGACGCTTGACTTCAACTGGTGGTATGAGCCATTGCACCACACCATACCCCACATACACTCCAGTGATTCCTTGATTCCTTGTAACTGTCAGCCACAGCTTAAGCCTCGGGGATCCTGTGGAGGTCACGATTCAGCGAGGGACGGCTTTGGCCACGGCCATTAGGAGTCATCGAAAGCAATGTTATAACACGAATACAAACACACACACGAGAAAGGTACTTAATTCCTATAATCCACCCCAAAGACGCAAGGGTATAGCCTCTCAATGGTTTCGCGGTTCTGCACCCACGAAACCCCGGAGGGGCATTAACGTATGCACGGTGCGCAGTGCACCTTTTTCCCGAGCCAACCACTCGCAGAGCCTAGGTTCCCGGAATAATACAAAATAAAGATATAACAGATCTCGGGACCCCAGCGAAGCGGAAAGGAGCCGCAGCCTGCCTGCGGACTGCCTATGAGATCTACAGAGAATTAGTACGCTCTAGCCGGGCTCGATGTCGTATAGTCGTCTTCGGTCTTCTCGACGAGCGTCCTAACCGATATCGCCATCGTATCCGCCCGGCTTCCCTTTGGTCGCACCGTCAGTGGGCGTGCTACGTGCGGGTATTATGGAAGGAAAGGGCACCTTCTCGGCAATGTTGGGCTGTGTTGTGACTGTGTTGGTGTCGTACCGGCGTGTTCCTGAGATCTGCGAG
This sequence comes from Lyophyllum atratum, assembly GCA_014905825.1. Classification (NCBI taxonomy): domain Eukaryota; kingdom Fungi; phylum Basidiomycota; class Agaricomycetes; order Agaricales; family Lyophyllaceae; genus Lyophyllum; species Lyophyllum atratum. The sequence continues at coordinate 125,586 of JACGCN010000050.1, read as the reverse complement.
AGGTGGATGGAGACGGGGTCGTCGACCCTCTCGCGCAGGTCGTCGCGTGCGTTCAGACTGTGACACGGTGTTCGTTAGCTACGCGAACTCGGTGACCTTTTCGGGGGGGACTCACGTCGCGAGGTACGAGTTGAGGTATACTGAAGGGAAGGTGAGGGTCGGAATATCGCCCTCGATGGAAGGCAAAAGACTTACGTTTACTCAGGAGCAAGTAGAATCCTGGTTCGACGTGAGCAAAGTTGAATGAATGAAGGGTGGACTGGGCATACCGAGGAAGACAAAGTTACTAGGCATAACGATGTACGTGATCATGCCAAGCGCCGCATCAATGCTACAAATGTCGAATATCATGAGATCCCGGAGCATATACGCCGTCTTACAGCGCGGCCACTACTCACCCGACGATGAGCCCGGTATTCACGGTGTACATCATCAGGACATTGATGAGGGTGTCGGTCCTTTCAGCCCTCTATGAGTATGTGCTAATTGATCATGAAGTGGAGCGCACATACCTCCGGAACCCTGTCCTTGATTTTATGAGCAACCAAGACAGAGCCAGGGCGACACTGAGATCGCTTGTGGTGCCGGCAGCGAAGTTGAGGTACAACAGGCTCTAAAAGGAAATTAGCTACTTGGAAACGTGGGGGATAATGAAAAAGGCACACCGAGAGTTTATCGAGCTCGAGGTAGGAGACGATGCCGAAACTGTTGGTTGATGGTTAGATCGGTGCTCGTGGGGTTGTTAGGGCGACGAACGCTTTGGCGGTGATGACTACCATGGAGCATCATAAGTTTACTTGCATGTCCACGCGAAAGTAGGACGTACCAATTCCACAGACTGCGGGCGATATCATGTGAACGATTAGAGGTGCCAAAGGGACAACGGTATGGGACCTACCAAGATCCGTCATTGATACTGCCATCTGGAAATAAGCTTGAGCACGCGCGCCAGAATGTGTAGGTATATGATATACTCACGATCCATCCAGTCACGATATAATTCCCCTTGCTCACTATAACCCCGAGGATGGCTTAGATACCAGGCATGAGCAGGATACATGCCACTTACATCGGTAGAAGCGATGTGCGAACATGCTACGGATGATGAAGTCGGATATTGACTATCAGAAGACAAGCATTATCAGTATATGCGCGCCCAAGTCAGAATAAGAATAGGACGAACCGTGATCGCGACATGAATCTTAGAACGATGTTCACAAAAACTTCATGGTGCGATTGGTTTGAAGACTCACGATGACGCTCCTATATTATAGGTTGATGAGTGGTGATTACACGAGAAAGAATCAGCCAACGCGTACCAGGTGGGTGTCCCAATAGCAACAGGGTTGAGATAATTCGTGACAAGATAAAAGTAAAGAATGTGCCCGTTCAACGCCGAATCGAACGTGTCCAGCACCCTTCATCCCAATCATCCTCATCAGCCTGATGTTTCCGGAGGAGGGTGATGGCTGATCAAGTCAACTCACCAGAGGAACGCGATCTATCACCGCCCAAAAAAAAATCAGCGTCGGCGGGTAGTGAGAGGAACAGTGGACACACCATGAGTTTGAATGTAGGACGATCCCTAGACTTACGCGTAAAAAACGTAAACGTCTGCACGCACGTTACCCCCCACAACCTTGTACCCGAAACAAATCGTAAGTCAAACGCGCTTTCCTAACCCAAAAGGACACACATACACCATGGACAATAACCCGCCGATGAGAAGCGCCCCGAGCGTGTTATCGAACGCCGGGAGAGCCATAGATGGAGGGGGACCCGAAGGCGGAGGCAGCGACATCGTGTTCAAGGAAGAGCGAAGAGCGCGGGGCGAGGGAAGAATTCAGAGACGACGCGGGGGTGTTCCAAGAAAGCTACCGGATTCTGTCAGCTGGTATTAATATACCCCTTCCTTTCCTGGGATCCCCTGAGAGGCGTATTATTTTCCACGAGCGCGGCTTCCCGTGAAGCAGAGAATTGTGGGCGACACACGCGTTGCAGACCCTGTTCCTTCGGATCCTTGCGAGATATAACGATGATAATTGATTGGAAAGGGGTTAAGGTATCTAGGCGGACCAACCATCAATGAAGTATGCATTAATCTGGGCATGCCGAGCGCCGGGATCACTCCAATAGGATCAACTGTCAAGCTTTCAAGGGTATATCGCCGGCCCAACAAAAGCTTAATTCCCCAAAGTGAGTTGAGGAGATATAATACTTTACTAGTACGCCAGGACGAGGTTCAGGCATGTCTATTCTTATTGTCGGACCTGTTTCTCAAGGTGGCCGATGACGGGCTTCATTGAAGTCGATGTCGTTGAAGGCGACCGGGGGAATGTTCGATTCTGACCCCAGATTTTCCGCCGGACCCCAGGGATAAGCGAGGCGACTAGTGACCGAGCCAAGGAACATACCGACATACGCTACCGATCTATCATCTTATCAGGCAACACCAGCCGACGGCCAGAGGGGTTTTGAGGGGTTTTGTCGGTACCGCCTGAGAAATACGGTCCCAAAGACGGAGGACATGTTCCAGAAGTATCGGCCTGGAACCAAAAGAGGGAGGGGGTGGAGGTGACGGGAGCTCCAGGTGGGTAAAAAGAAGGGAGGTCGTGATCCTTTCTTGACATCATTCATCACAACCATGGGTGACAGCCCACAAGGCATGTGTTTTTTTTGAACCTCTGGTAAAACTTCGGATTTCGTAACATATGCGTGTGTGGGGGAGATATTTATCTCGGGGGCGATGCAAAACAAGACTATGTAGATGGACAACATGTGCGGTGAAAACTGGTTGCGAGCTGGTATCTTGTATCTCGTCGAGGTAGAGAGAAAAGCTTGGAAAACATTGACACGATGAAAAAAGATGAGGAAAAGACATCGACGGTCGATTCTTCATATCGCCCATTCCGACTGCTGAATGACGTTCAAGGCCTGTTCAGACCTGGATGTCGCACTTGAAGGGATTTGGTATCCTGCAGGCAAGGCAAAAAAAAAGTACGATCACGACGAGCCCACTTCATCAAAAGTTTGACAGTTACGAAGGAAAGGGTTCATCACACCATGGGTGGCAACTTACAAGAGATATTTTCTTCGCACCTCTGGAAAAACATCGGACTTCGCATCGGTTACGATAGGTTACGATATGTGTGTTCAAACTTCAGTGGGAGAGAAAATCATTTCGGGAGCAATGCAAAACAACACTATGCAAACAGACAATATGCAGGGCGAAAAACGGGAAACACAGACATGCATTAAAGCCGCGAGCTGGTATCTTGTATCTTGCAGAAAGAGAGAAAAAAAACTTGGAAAACAATGACACGATGAAAAGAAAAAGATACGAAAAGTCGATTCAAGTTCACATCGCCCATTCCGACTGCTGGATAACCTTCAACGCCTGTTCACACCTAGGTAGGATGTCGGTCGCACTTGAAAGGATCTAGTAGCCTGCAGTCCAAAAAAAAATTACAATCACGACACACTTCATCAAAAGATTGACAGTTACGAAGGAAAGGGTCCACCACCCCATGGATGGCAGCTTACAAGACATGTTTTTTTTCCACCTGTCGGATTTCGCAACGCTTACGATTAGTATGTGTGTTCAGTGGGAGAGAGATTCATTCCGGGAGCAATGCAAAACAACACTATGCAAACAGACAACATGCAGGGCGAAAACGGGAAACACAGACATGCATTAAAGCCGCGAGCTGGTATCTTGTATCTTGCAGAAAGAGAGAAAAAAAACTTGGAAAACATGGACACGACGGAAAACAACATAAGGAAACGACATCGGCTGTCGATTCAAGTTCACATCGCCCATTCCGACTGCTGGATGACCTTGAGGGCCTGTTCAGACCTCGGTCGAATGTCGCATTTAAAGGGATTCGGTATCCTGCAGGCAACGCAAAGCAAGGCAAAAAAAAAGTACGATCACGATGAGCATACTTCATCAAAAGATAGACCCAAGGGCCGCCGACTGACCTGAAGATGGGATTCTCAAAATCGACTTTCGGTTCCACCACGTTCCCAGCCTCGTCCACAGCCTTCGAGATATCCAGGGTAGCGATCATCGAGCTCATCAGCAGCCAGATGGATGATTCCACCAGGTTCATCCCCGGGCATTTTCTGTGAACATGAGGGACGTGTGAGCTTCGGGTTTAGCGATTACGAGAAGTGTGGGCGCTGACCTCCGGCCGAAGCCGAACACATAGTTGCGGGGATCTCTGCGCCGCTCGGTGGCAGGGTCCACCTTTTCTAGGAAGCGCTCTGGGATGAAGGCCGAGGGGTTGGCGTAGATGCGCTCGTCGCGAAGGATTGCCCTGTGTGGGAGTTAAGAAGTTGAGAAAGTGTTTTGAGGGGGGGGTAGGGCATGGAGACTGACCAGGTATTACCGAAGACCTGAGGAAGATTAAACAAGCGAGTAAATATACCGAGAGCCTTCTATAGGCCAATAGGAACTCACGAGGGATCCTTTAGGGATGTGCATATCCTTGTAAACGTCGTCTTCCATCAGCCTATGTGGTAGACCTTGGATCCAGCATCAGTCGAGTGACTTCCCTCGTAGGTAGAAGTTTGTAGCTTACTCAGAGGTACAGGGACACCCCAACGCAGAGTCTCGTTCAAAACAGCCTCGACTGTGCTCGCATATCAGTCGCCTGCGGTATTAGAGCGAGGAACGACGAACCATAAGGCAAGTTAGGCCTGTCGGCAAAGGTAGGAAGACGATCTGAGCCAACGACCGCATCAATTTCTTTCTGGGCTTTGGCGAGTGCTTCGGGGTGTGCCAACATAGCAAGCAGGAAGTGTGAAACGGTCGTCATAGTCTAAGAAAAGATCATCACGTTGAGCTCGGAGGTGACGGGTGCAGATATCCTTAAAAGCGGACTCACGGTGTCCATGCTGGCCGAGTACATGGAATTCGCAGTCCATTTCAGATCGAATTCAAATTCATCGGTAGCCTTGTTCTCATCTTCCAGCAAGGTCGAACAGAAGGAGGGCTTATAAGTGCCGGACTTCTATTGACACGATGACGCATGCTCAGCAGAAGTCGCGAAGGTGATATGTTTAGCCGGGCTTACGATGCTATTCTTAACGAACTCATACGGCTTATCCACGAACTCCTCCATCTTGGCCTTCCACTGCTTGGCTTTAACTTTGAACCCCGCGCCAGGAGCCCAGGTGGGTAGGTACTGCAGAGACGGGAAGATGTCGACGGGCCAGAGTCCACCGCCGGATGCGATTTGGTTGGAGAGGAGGTTGACGCACTCTTCGGCTAGACTGAGGAACTTGTCGTCGTGCGACTGGGGTTCGTAGCCGTACACGACCTTCAAGGTGAGGCCCCCGGCGTACCTGCGCGTGTGGGCGACGTAATCCGCGGGTGAGACGACGAGTCTTCGGAGGAAGTCGTAGGTTTCGCTTTGGATGAGGGGGTGGTAGGAAGGGATGACCGGGAGCCCGAAGGCTTTGTGGATGAGTCTGCGCTGGCGTTTCGATTGGTCGTTGTACCCTGTGAAAGCGACCTGCGACGAATCACAGTCGGAGGTTTAGCCAATCATTGTGCAGAGCACGACAGGAGCCTTACCATGTTTTTGCAGCCACATCTAGATGGGAACCGGTCAAATAACGCTGGGGTGATTGGCTGTCGAGACTCACAGTTCTCCCGCCATCATTAACGATGGTTTGTCGGAATAAATCGAACCACGCTTGTCCAGCAACTCCAGGGCTGCTTCGGGACTATTCAAGAACACCAGCCCGATTCCCAAGACATGCAGGTACACGACGTCACCTATGCAGAACTGAGTTGGCGACTTAATGGGACCGGTGCTTCTGCCTCTCACCGTACTGTTTCGCCCACTCGGCAGCAGGTAACCAGAGTTCTTTGGCCGTGAGGTCTCTTACATTACCCAACACGGGCACAGGCTTCGGACCAGGTGGCAAAGATGCCGTGGAAGCTTTAGGCTTCCGGAACCAGATAAAAAGAGCGACAGGAATACTGGCGAGGCCGGCTGTTAGGAGAATCGGAGGCGACATGGACAGCAGTGAAGTTGTCTGTCTGTTTGACACAGATTTACGAGAGAGGGGGGCTTTGAAGAGGGGAATGGGAGGAGAAGCGGTGACAGGACGAGAGCGGCGAGAATGATGAGGACGGTGGAATGAGGTAGACTAATACTTATGGGCTTTTTTGCGGGCGCCAGGGCACATCCACGCGAGCAAAGAAGGGTTCCATAAGAATTCGAAGCACAACGCCATTGGTGACGGACAAGACTCAAATCCGCTTGATCAGGCAAGAGAAGCCCAACGTTCCGGCGCAAGTCCCCACGGCCGACCCTAAATCAGTACCGCCCTGACGGACTCTCCTCATGTTGGCACTCGTTCGTCGCCGTGAATGGCTCTTGCTTTGTCCTTCTGGAGGACATTAGTTTCATGTCTAATTTACTGGTTTTAAACTAGCGCCGTACATGGGATCCTGCTTGTTCATCTGAATCGTCGACACCGACAGCCCTGATTGACATCAGATGAGCTATTTTTTGTTATCCTCCAACATTCATACATACTCTACGCTGAGTACTGTTCTAACTTCTGGTACTGTTGGATAACGTTAAGCGTACCGCGCAGGTCGCTCACCAGCAACCTCAGTTGCGACTAGAAACCAGGGCGAACTTGAAGGCGGTCGCCGGTGAACGCGGCCCTGCACTTCTCGATGTTTTTTAACGACCAGTCGGACACGACGTAACTTCCTGATGCGCTGACAACACCCCGCTGCCGCAATCGGAGGAGATGGTAGATCACATGAAGATCACAAAGTTCAAAGACACGTCCAAGAATGCATAGAGCTCCATTTGGTGACGCCGCACGTTAACTGCTCCTTATATTAATTAGGACATGGGAAACTGGACATCATCACGTATGCCGACGGTGAGGTACGTAGCCAGCACTCTCTCGCGTCCGGCCCCACAGGAAAGCACGACCAATGTCGTACGTGAGCCCAGAGGTCTGACGAGAAAAGAGTGATCCCGCGTAGCCCCACACGAGCGGCACCCGGTCCCGAATCCAGGGCGGCTCGCCAAAGGTCTCCCGCACCTGAATGGACGCCTTATATTCTATTCTTGTCAACCCTGGAAATCGTGGCTCCGTAGCTACCGCTTATTCAATTTCTAGGGCGATCTGGAGCTCCACCTCGACCTTTTATCTGACTACCGCCCAAAACATCACGACTGGAAGTATGGTACTTCTCAGCACGCTGTCTTACAGAGTCGGCGTCCCTGCGGTCCCTATGCCGTCGACGATGCGGATATACCGGGGGCTTGCGCATATTCCTCTGTGTTCGAGGCGAGGACCAGTCGGGGCCAGGCTACAAATGGCCCATCTCCTCCCATGCCGGCGCACGCAAAATCCTCTAGCGTCGGGAAGTCCCAAATCTTGATCTCCACCGCCTCGATCTTCGGAGAGGCGATCTACGGAGGGATAGGCAAGATCCAGGATGCGCGTCGTAGGGAGGTAAGAAGGTGACCTGCACAGATGGCGCGCTATGCGGAGGATTAACCATCGAAGTCGACTCCTCCTCTTCTGATCGGCCGCATGTGAGAGGCGCGAAGAGACGCGCGCTGCAGTAGCTCAAGCGGAAACCTCGCCTGCATCCAGTGCGTCACCTCCTTTTTTCAATGCCCCGCCTTGCGTTCAATTCTCGTCGACTCCGCAGACTGCGGCTGCATAAAGAACCTCCCCATTTCTTCCCATCTCAGAACGTCCAGATCCGCGAGATTTGTGAAGACACTGATCCGAAATTCCACCACCTCGACCTTCGCTGAAGCAATTTGCTGGAGGTCGGGAAGGATCCGTGGTACACGCTGCTTCAGGTATGGGGGTCGCGCCGTGAGCAAAGCATGACGAGGTCGAGGATGCAGACCGTGCGGAGGGAAGCTCGCAGACTGTCTTTAAATCCAGGAAAGTGCAGCAAGTCGAAAATCCTACCTTTCACGCCGATCTTGCTGGCGTCATCCAGCCCCATGATATTCAGGTCCATCACTGGTGCCGGGAGACATGGATGACCCCGCGCTCCATTAACTCCAGCGGCAGACTCGTCCTGATCCAACGTTTCACCCCCTTCTCCAGCGCTGACACCTTCAACTCGATCCGTTTCAACCCTCCAAACTCCGGCCGCATAAACATCCTTCCCATCTCGTCCAGCCCCAAGAGGTGCAGGTGGTCCACCTCCTTCAGCTGGATCTCGAACTCTAGCACCTCAATGTTTGTCCCCGCGACCTGGCCTACGAACAGCGGGATCCATGAAAGCCTGGATTCAGCGCGCTGTCTTGCGTTTGCACTTGGTTTATACCATCGTAAATCTATGTCACAGATACAGAGCTTGCGTAGCTCTGCATTGCAGGTGAAGATCGCTGGGTATGTTGTACCTTCCCTGGGATCGTAGAAGTTCGCTACTGTGAGATCGCGAAGGGACACCCCGATGTTCACGAATACCCAGGTAGCCATGGGGATAAATTCGTATCCGTCGCCTTCGCTGAATTGGGAACGAATACTCAGCGTCCGCAGACGCGGGAGATCATCTCCCTCATACTGCTGCATCCATTCCATGACCTGTGTGAGAGTCCCGTCATGACGTTGCAAGTTGATCCTGAGGTCGTGCAGTCTCCGCGGTAGCGTATACTTCTCTATAGATGGTGACTCCGCCTCCCACCGAAACCAAGTCACTGAGTCGAGGGACAGGCTTTCCAGATCGCGGAGCGAGCATATCATCGCCACAAGGTGGGTTAACGAGTTGAACTTCGACTGGTACAGTTTGAGCTCGGTTAGAGACTGGAAAACATCCCTGAAGATACGGGGTTGCAGAACGATGTCGTAGTTGGATGGATCGCCAGCGTTTCGGCGATCGATGATCAGGTTTCTGACGATAAAGCCAGTCAAGTGTGGTATGAAGTCGTGCAACCAGCAACGTCCCACTTCGGCCCCTTGCGTGACGGTCATTGTGTGAACACGCGCCTGAAGCATCTTTTTGAAGTCTGGGGATTCATGTAGGAGATGAAGGAACCTGCGATAGGTGTGTCGTTTGATCGTGATCTTGTGCAAAAGATGATGCTGCGAGGCCGGGCGCCAGGCTTTGCATACTAGTGCACAGGCGGAGAGGGACCTGGGGTCAAGATGCAGGAAGTCGATGATAGTCTCGCGAATTTCGACGGGGATAGCGTCTGTGAGTGGCCTGGGAAGTGGTGATAATTGATGTCTTCGACCCTCCATGGAAACTGCGCTTGCACTTTTCAGCACGCTCGACATGGTGGGTAAAGAGTGGACATCCGCATACCTAGGTAAATGGGCCAGTAGTAATAGCTTGGGACTCGGAGATCAACACGGCGCGTGATATGACCGAGTGCCTTGTTGATCGCAGTAGGTCACCTCCAATTTACAAGTACTTGTTGATCAACACAATTGACAACATCCGCGCTGTCATTCCGGATCAGGTCCATCTGTCGCGCCATAATCCACCTCTTTTTGACGTGGTTACATTACCATCTTGGCCTCTGGATAATTCTATTCGTGAACCCCCGAAAGTCATGAACCCCCCTATGAACCCCACCTAAGCGCTGACAAATTCGAAGATGTTTTGCAAGTGTCACATCATCAGGTTAGCAGTCACTGTCAGCGGTTGGTCGTGCCATGAGGCCTTGTGAGGCCTTGTCCATCCACGGAGCAACGTCGATGAGGTCGAGCTGGCGGACGAAGTCTAGCAAGCTTGCTCGAGCTGGGTATATAGGTTACCAGATGTTGCAATACATTCGCGCCCCCGGTTTTCCTCCATTTTTGACTCATGGGCTTTGGATCCAAAGGCCCCCGGATGCTCACACTCAGCAGAATCTTTCTCGTCTGTCACCTTCGAGAATGTTTCTGAACTTGCATATCCTATCGTGGCGCCCGATATCGTGCCTCTTTCGTGTTTGAATCAGTTCAATTCGCTTCAGCTACCCTTGTGGACCTTCCTGCCAGTGATACTACCAGGTACTACCGAGGTGATTCCACATACAAGTCATGTATCGAATATCTTGCGAGACATGTACTTTGCTTACTCACAAGGTTGAAGGAAAGAGGCCAGTAGCAGCACAGTGCCTCTCGCTGAAGAGACCAGTCCATAACATCGATGGTGGCGGGATCAGGTAGCGTTACAATAAATAATTGATAATTTTTGTCACACACGCTAGCTAACTGAGGGTTCACGAGGGGGTTCATGACTTTCGGGGGTTCACAAATAGAATTATCCCTTGGCCTCTAGCAGAAAAGTGTCAATTACGGAATTTGAAATGCAAGACCAACTTGCTTCGATTTCCATAAATAACGTCACAAATTCGTCAATGAAATGTTACGACTTGAGCTGGTGATGAGTGTAAACATCAGAAGAAACATTATGGAAGTCGTATGACGGTGTCGACAAGGGTCACAATGCCTTAACGTCAGTACATATCTTAACACCCTGCATTGGGAGAAGGTGGCGAGGAGGGGTAAAGAGAGATGTTGTAACTACCGCTCGAGAAATAGGGAGAATTCCAACTCTTTTCAATTCACGCAATAAAATAAATTCCATTAAATGGTAGCTGATATTTTCGTGGACTGGTGAAGGAACTTGGAAATGTTCCGATGCCGACTAGACGTCCCCTCACCAACGTCCAGACCGCCACCATGGCCATCTGCCGCCATTACCGCCATTGCCGCCATTGCCGCCATTACCACCATTTCCACCACCACGCCATCCACCACCGTGCCATCCACCGCCGTTCCAACCACCACCATTCCAACCACCACCGTTCCAACCACCATTATTCCAACCTCCACCATGCCAATTCCCTCCACCATTACCACCATTACCACCATTTCCACCGTTTCCGCCATTCCCACCGCCGCCACTGTTCCAACCACCACCATTCCAATTGCCTCCACCGTTACCACCGTTACCGCCATTACCGCCATTACCCCCGTTACCACCACCACCGCTGTTCCATCCACCACCATCTCCACCACCGTTGCCGCCATTTCCTGCGTTACCTCCATTTCCACCGTTGCCGCCACCTCCACCTCCATCACCATTGCCAGCGTTACCGCCGTTGCCGCCATTGCCGCCATTGCCGCCATTTCCACCACCGCCATTCGAAGAGGTTCCCCTGACCTAAAGCACGAGGAGGTTAGCATGCCAGAACCAAACGAGGGAAAGATTACGTACCTCCATATCGTTCATCCTTGCGATTTTAGAGTCAGAGGCAATGGGACTGGCGATGGCTACGCCGAGGAGTGCTGACACGACGAAGACTTGGAACTTCATTTTTTATTGCGAAGTGTTTTAGAAAGAGGTTGATGGTGGGGATCGTCAATGCAGCGATGTGCGGATGAGGTACTGGAGGGTTGGGAGCTGTTGAGATGCTAAAAAACGATGTCGAGAGGGCCCTTTTATAGACGTAGGAAAGGGGTTCAGAGCGACAAGAATGAGCAAGTGGGTCGTTGAGAAGAGGAGGCCGCCATATAGCATGTGCAGTGAACCATTCTTCAGGATGGAGTCTGCTGAGAATAGGGTTGATCGTCGAACTTGAAGCCATGGAAGGTAGCCACGGACAGGCTTCATAATGATAGAGTGCTCGACATATACAGCTAAGGTCCTTCGATTTGTTCTCAGTTAAAACGTATACCCATTGCTTCGACGCACTCACTTCGTCAAGAATAGTAAAGCAGATTACGACACACAGTTGCCGTCGCATCTTGGTCGTATCGATTCCACGCGTTAACTGCTTGCAATCAGTTAGCGAGGAATGTGGTGTTTGCCTCCTAATTATTTTTACCTTAGACATAACCCACATGAGTCCTTGACCCACTATACCTAAAATTTCATCGATTTGAGGCGCGGGCCACCAAGGACGTCATTGTCTGTGTTTAGGGGCTGAAAGGCAGTGTTCAGTATGAATCATAGCTCCAAGGATCCACTTACGTCCTCGAACGAAGCCACCCCTTTTCTTTAGAGCTTTCAGTATAATTCATGTGATCACGCTTTTCGCAGTACGTGCCAGAGCTGCGTGGATAGGCCGTGGCCTCCGAATTGAGATGCCTTCCGCTTGCAAGTCAAAGACCCGAATACTTGTACAAGGGCGGGCATGTAGGAAATGCTAGTAGCGATGCACCAGAGCTGCGGAATTGGTAGATCGGCGGGCAGTCGTTGATGTTACGATTCATGGTGCGAACGTCAAGTGCTTGTTGAAATCGGAAAATTAAAAACAAGACCAAATTCTAACATCCACCTTGCATCCTCAAGTTATGAGTCTGCTTCAAGCTTGTACGCTCTTGTACGAAATACATGAAGGCATACCTGGCCAGGTAGCCAAGTTACAACTTGTTCGCCGTTGATAAGCAGATCCAGTAACCTGGGCGGCGCGACATGTCTTGGGGATGAAGTCGCCAAGAGATGCAGTTGAGCATGGTCGATACGACATATTGAAAATCATATTTCGTTGAACTTCTCTTCTAGAGTCGGGGAGGGTGCGTCTTGAAGGACTTTGAGAGCCATGAGAGGACAAGAAGACCACTGGAGACTTCAAATTGACTAGTCAGATATTTGCAGAGGGTGCAGGGCGGGAGGTGACACTGACATACTGTAAATCAGGAAACCACGTCTCTTCACTCCCCCTGACAAGCTCGGAATCGAAGGAACCATTGAGTTTTTATGGACGCATTTGGTGGACGGGTTTACGCTACTGGAAACAGAATCCGAGTCGGTGTTGTCCACTCTTCGTAACATAAGCAAGAGATGTTGATTATTAGCCCATTAATCACGCATGGAGCAGCGTAGGGGTGGTTGTGCGCAGGTGCTAGCGCGGCTTGAGACCTTGAGCATCGAAAAACGGGGAGAACCAATTTGTATAGACCTGTAGAGCGAAGACGTCGAAAGGGTAGGATGATTGCAACTTGCGACCATGCCGGGTCGAAACAAGACGAAAGCCTTGCAAGCGATGCCGCTCTTTCGCTTGCAGACAGATGATGACGTCGACACCACTTGCTACACCGTTTTGCAACCTTCACCACATTACACGCCGAACGATGTCAAATTCGAAGATATAAGACATATAGTACAACATCCAGTGATATCCTTCCTGCCACCTCAACCTCCCTGCCAACCTTCAGAAAATTTTGCCACATAAGATTCACGAGAGGATCCCAGAAGCCGACGCTTGGGATGGCCTTCCCCTACTGTAGAGCGGCAAGCTTGTTACGGATGGCTTTGAAGCGCCTGGTCGAAGCGGGGGTGTCAAGCCGAAGAGGTATCGACCATCGACAGAACGCAACAGCGGCATATAATGCACGGTAATCTTTATCATCAATGGCCTCCTCGAACTCCTCGTCGGACATCGTGTTGTTCCGCGCGCGTCTGAAAGTAGTGTTGGTCCACCAAGGACCTGAAGCTGCGATGCACATCACCTCGGTCATCTCAGGAAACCTTCGAAGGAGTAGGACCACTTGAAAAATAGAGTCCTGTTGAGCTTCTGCGATCTTCTGCCACAGCGCTTCGTCAAACTCAGCTCCAGTAAGGCTTCGCGACGGAAAGCGTTTCTCCTCCAGAAGGAGTGGCACCGTGAGCTTGTCCACCCTATAACCTTCGTAGCGTGTGGGAAGAGCAGGATTCTGCTGGGGTTTGATGTGAAGGATAGCGAAGTCGGTAACACGAGTGAGAGGCTTGGATTCAGCAGAAGTGGCAGCAGTTGAGAATGAGGCGTCGGCCAGCAAATCATCAGTGTCTGCCTCATCTGCCACAGGCCCGGGTGCAAGGAAAAAGCGGGGCTGGGGTGCAGGGGAAAGGGGGGTGAGTGCGGCGGAACCATCAGTCACTTCTTCATCATCGCGCCTTGTGAGGGGGATGAGTGCGGCGGCACCGTCAATCCATTGTTCATCATCGCGCCTTTCTTCCTCATCGGCGGATTGAACCAAATGTTCGTCAACGTCAACGTCCGCCTTCTCTTCGGGACCGTCAACGCGAAGCCTAGATGAAATATAGATGGGAAATTGTGGTGCGACTAGGAGCCGGGGATTATCATAGATAAGGTCGAATAGTGTATGGTTCCAGCTAGGATACCAATAATGTTCCAAGTTGCGCTTGTTATATGTGCGAGAGTAGGCCAAGCATCGGGCGAAGACACGTCGAAGTTCCGCGATTGGGTTGTTACCAGGTAAGCTGAAGACCATGGCGCGTTGAGATGTCAGCCTGAGTTGTCAGGTCCTTTATATACCAGTTGTCGGCAGGATGAGAGGGCGATGAGCCGCGCGGTCGGGTTGCGGGCCAGATCCTTGGCGGTTGGCAGAATGGCAGCAGACAATGATCCAAAAGTTCATCAGAATCCAGACACAGTTTTCTTGCAGATAATGAGATCTTCCTTCACGAGAAAGTCCAGATTTAGAACTTCGCTAATAAGCAGCGGTGTTGTAGTCGGAAGTCGTCCACGAGTTGACATCGCTTTTCGCGAAGAACAATGGCGAACGTGACGATGGTTAAACTTCCCTGATACAAGCGACCATGAGATAGCCCGCTCTTTTTGGGAGACAATGGTGAGTAATGCATTGGCCAGTCGGCCTGAACTTTCGGGACCAATGGAGCAGATGACCCTATTTACCTTATCTGGCATGTGTAGAAACCCTTCCAAACAGGGCCACAAACACGTGTTGGTTGATCGTGTCTATATAAAGCGTTGTCCAGTTCCACAAAATAACGACTCGCCACTGCCTCTACGCGCGACAGCCTTAGATACGTTTGAAACTCTCCAATCGGCACAAAGCCACATCCCGCAACGTCATTCAAACAAAGGATTTTGCCTAGTACGTATATCATTGCTCGACTCTGCGTCCCTTGCTGACGCAGTTCACCTTAGACATGTTCGTGAAAATGCTGGGTTATATCGTTAGCGACGAACAGCTGGTGGCTTACGGCAAGGAGGCGAAGCTCGGAACAGACGAGTCGATAAACGCCAAGCGGAATACCATCGTCCAGGCAGCGACCCACCTCTTCGTTCGCGGAGGACTCTTTGGACATGGGAGGCTGGTTGGCGTGAGGGTCAACGGCAAACTTCACACATGCCTTGCCGTCGCCTGCAATGATCCCGATGAGCGCTTTCCGATGCCAGCGCGAAAAAACCTGGATGAGTTCAAGGCAGTCTTGAACACGGACTTGGAGCCCAGATGGTATAAATATGCATGAAGCTTCCAGTCGACGTCCATACCAGGTAGAAACTAGTCTCCCGTAGTCAGACCAGATTCTCACATTGTCTTTTTTGACGGGGGAAGGAGACAAGTGATCATAATGAAGACCAAAGCCGCTCTTTCGCTTCAGACAGATATGATGACGTCGATACTATGTACTTGCTACACCATTTTGCAACCTTCACCACATACTATTGTCACTGGAATCAAAGCACAATGACTGCCACAAAAAGACTCGAGAAATATTGAAAGATTATTCCAGATCTTTAGTATTCTTTGAATACTCTTTGAGTATGGAATATCTTTCCAACAATCTGCATGTTTTATCCGATCAATATTTGCATCCGGTGCATGTACGCTCCCCACATTTCTACACGTAACACTACGAATCCACCCCGATAGAAAATATATACACCGTCCTCCCAATCGCCGCCACAATCCTCGGTATCCCCCCCATCCCCAAGAAATCGAAATCCTGCACCACATGCGGCCTCGGACGCACATTAAACACCGTCGGCAGCGCTTGCAGGTAATTCGTATTGTGCACATGGATAACCGCGCCTTTACCAGGTAGTTGTGCTGAGATGGCAAAGTAGTCGGGGTACGTCGGACACCACCTGGATCATGGGCATAGTTGGTATGTGTAGAGGGAAAACGAGGATGGGAGGGGAAGCATACCTGAATTTGTGGCCGCCTTCTGGGAAGCTTATGCCGGAGGCGTAGGGCTTGCCGCCTCGAAGATTCGAGATGTCCCAGATGGAGAATTTGGATCCATAGACAGCGCCAATTCTAAATAATGAAAACGTCAGAACGTACGCTCCAACATAGCAGAATATAAATCACATACATGTCCGTCGTATCCCTCCTCCAATCCACCAACCCACCCCAATGCCTCGCCACCCCCATCGAATGCTCAGCCAACGCCGTCGGCTCCACCAACTCAACAACACTCGAATGCCTCCACCTCTCCTGCCCCACCTCCACCGGGTCCGACCTCCAATCCGTCAAAAATATGGATCCACGGCAGTCCGCGACTAGGAACTCCTTGCTCGTGGACGGGTGCGAGCTTATGGATGTGAGGGGATGCGGGTACGGGATCACATACGCCGTGGGCTGGGGGCGGTCCGCTAGGAACGGTGTGGTGTCGGGACCTGCGGAGGGCTCGCGGGAGGAAATGTCGATGGTGGGGTGGAGGTCCCATACCATCAGCATCTTGTCATCTGCGTGCACACGTCAATATCCGATGCACAATATATAACGAACGGAGTCGGACGCATGCATACCTGATACGGTGGCAACATACCGCGTACTGTCCTCGCTCCGCCCCCCGCAAAACGCCATATCATTGACCTTCCCATGGTGCCCACTCAGCCCGCCCCCAAACGGGAACACAGCCTCGGCGTCCTTGTACGATTTCGTGAGGAGGTGCAGGCCAAAGTCTGTCCCAGCCACCACGAGCCTAGTAATCATAGGTAGGCGTGAATAACAACACCCGAGGCGAATGAGACAACGCGTACTCGATATGCCAACAATCGCTGGCCGACGGCGATATAGTCAGCGGCGACCACGCCAGCGCCGTTATCCTCACACCAATGTGGAACGTCGTCAGTATCTGGGTGGTAGAACCCCCCTGTCAAGTGGTATCGTCAGACAGCTCGTCGGGAGCGAGCGGCGCGGGCACGTACGACGAGGAGGATGTCGAGGGAGTGCTCGGAGGCGATGGCGATGAGGTCGGTGGCGTCGTCGTTGTAGCAGCAGCGGACGGCGTCGACGCGGGTGGGGTGGTGGTGTTGAAGATCCATGGTCACATGACGTGGACGCGTCTCGGCTTGGTGGATGTCCGCGTCCCATTTTTGATCAAAGCGATATTCAAGGCTGTAGGGTCATCACCCATATTCATAGCGAAACAAGTTTGGCGACGACTTATATTTGAAAGGGATCAGCATTAGAATCAGTATCCGTGCATCGACTATATATCCATACGTTCTCCGCCCATGCGCTATCCGTTTCTCAGAGACAAAAATCCGATACGAGCAAACATGCCTCGCCCCTCCCAATCTTATCACGTCGACTCCTCATGATCAAGCTTGGACGAGCGTACACCCCATCGATGATCGTCCTCCTCCTCCTAAGCCCTAAGCCCTTTCTCTCCCCTCCCCTCCTTCACGCCGGACATCCCAACTATATCCCTCGGAGTCCATGTAGACCGAGCTCGCCTTGCATTAGAAGCTGTTTGTCTAGTCGTCATCGATAGACGGAGAAGTTGAAGGAGGGCGAACGGGTCCGAGTCTTGGTGGTACACAGAAGCATGCCGATATCCATGCGAAAGCCGGGCTGAGCCTGAGGATCGCTTGATTGCACGAACTGTGCCCAGGCCCAGCGGCGGGACTCATGAGTAGATGTAGCTCGCTCCCCGGCATCCGGTCGTCCTCCAGGGTGAATCAAGAAATGGCCTCCCCACCTCCCCTCAATTTCGTAACATAGGTTGGAGTCTACGTAGCTGCTCGGGTCCAGGCGCTGTTTGAGCATCTTGTTTCAGTCAGGTGCCCCGCGTCGAAGGAAATTCAGGACATCTACCTTCAACTTGCTACTTCGAGTGTCCACAATCTTCCTGTCTGCAGCCTCCTTCGATTAGACCCCGGAGGTGGGTGCTGTTCTATAAAGCCAGGCCGCTGTCTTTGATCGCGAAATGGAGGTAGACCCGCAGCATGGACATTAGACGTCTGCAGATGAGCGCTAGTGACTCCCTACCCATACCCATACACCCCCGAACGTCGGTAGAGACCTATACAGCCTCGGCGCTACACAACAATCCCGAGACGCCCACTTATGTAGCGGGTACTTACTGCACATCTCCTCTCCCATCTGATGCATGCCATATACTCCCGCGCGGGATGAAATGGAGGAGCGGATCCTTCAAGATCCGTGTTCTGATCATGAGATGAGGGCGAATGAGCATTTTGTGTAGGTGGAGGGTGTTTCGATGGTGGGGAAGTCCATCAGAGCGTGGGGGATGAGGTACGTTCATTTCTTGTCCTGTTTTGCCTGATACGAAACGCGTGTGGCGTGCCGGACTGTGTAAGTCTTGATCCACAGCCAGGTTCGCCGCAATTTTTCGATTGAAGGATGGGTGGAGACCTGATCCGGCCATAGATGAATGGGTGTCCCAACCTAAGACCGCCCGGCGCAATGATCTCTAGTTCCGGTGCATTTTATCTCGCGGAATTTGAGGATCGCGACGAAGTCTCCCGTGATATTTTCTGTACCACAATGCCAATCATGACTCATCCCCCGTACTATGCCGAGTCGCCTTAAGATCGTAACAAACGCGTGCGACACCCGGTGGTTCCATTCTGCTAGGGAGTATACGGGGCTGTAGCCGTCCACCGGCGGTAAGGCCCGCATGGAAGCATTCAAGGAGGAGAAAGGCAGCAATTGCAAAAGTATGATGTCATTCGATTGATCCGGACGCAGTAACGGGGAACGGCGTTCTAGAGGGGAGGTTCAACGTCTGAAGTTCAGAAGGGTATGGGGGTATGGAACCACGGAACGTTTATGGACGCCTGAGATGGACGCATTTGGTGGACGGCTTGACGCTACTGGAAACAGAATCGGTGTTGGCCACTGTTCGTAACATAAGCAAGAGATGGTGATTATTGGCCCATTAATCATGCCTGGAGCAGCGTAGGGGTGTTTGTGTGCAGGTGACAGCGCGGTTTGAGCATCGAAGAACGGGGAGGACCAAGTCGTCCAGGCCTGTAGGGCGAAAACGTCGAGATTAAGGCTGAGTACTCAATAATAAAAGGTGGGATGGTTGATAGAGTAGAAGCTTCCAGCCTGAGTCGACGACCATACTGGGTCGAAACAAGACCAAACCCTTGGTCGATGTGGCTCTTTCGCTTGCAAGTGTTGGTTGATCGTGGCTATATAAACGCCGCATTGTCCAGTTCCACAAAATAACGACTTGCACTTGCACTGCCTCCTACGACAGCCTTGAAAACGTAACTCTCCAATCAGCACGAAGCCACATCCCGCATCCTCATCCAAACAAAGGATTTTGCCTAGTTCGTATATCATTGCTCGACTCTGTGTCCCTTGCTGACCCGCAGTTCACCTTAGAGATGTCCGTGAAAATGCTGGGTTACATCGTTAGCGACGAACAGATGTTGGATTACGGCATGGGGATGAAGCTCGGAACAGACGAATCTAAAAACGCCAAGCATAATACCATCGTCGAGGCAGCGACCCACCTCTTCGTTCGCGGAGGACTCTTTGGACATGGGAGGCTGGTTGGTGTGAGGGTCAACGGCAAACTTCGGAGATGCCTTGCCGTCGCCTCCAATGATCCCATGGACCGTTTTCCGATGCCAGCGCGAAGAAACCTGGATAAGTTCAAGGAAGTCTTGAACACGGACTTGGAGCCCAGATGGTATAAATATGCATGAAGCTTCCAGTCGACACGACGGCGTCGACGCGCGTCGCGGGTGGGGTGGTGGTGTTCAAGATCAATGGTCATGTGATGTGTTGGGCTTGGACGCGTCGTGGTGACGGGGACGGTCTCAGCGTGGTCGATCATTTCAAGGAGGATGGCCACACCTTGAAGCGCTATTCAGGGCTGCGAGTTCAATATCCAAAATTCCATTGTGGAACAGGTTTAGAGACGACTTGTATTTGGAAGGAGAGCATTGAAATTACAATCCGTACATCGACTACATATCCCGATACGTTTACATAAATCCACCCGGCGTGCGCTATCCGTCTCTCAGAAACAAAAATCCGACCGACGAGCGAACATACCTCGCCCCTCCCAATCTAATCACGTCAACTCCTCAAGCTTTACCCCATCGTCCTAAAATTTCCTCCTAAGCCCTCCTTCCCCTCCTTCACGCCGACGCATCCACCACATGTACATCCTTCGCAGTTCATAAAGACCACGCTCGCCCCGCACTGGACGCTGTTTACCTTGATAATCCTGACAATCATGGATAGACGGAGTGGCTGAAGGAGAAGGGCCCGGGACGGGTCTTGGTGATATACAGTAAGTAAAACTACCGGTATCCATGCCAGGGCCGGGCTGAGCCTGAGGGTCGGATGGTTGCATTGTACGAACGTAGTGCCCAGGTCCGTACCCAGCAGCGGAACCTACATAGACGTGGCTCGATCCCTGGCCCTCGAGGGTGAATTGAGAAATGGCCTCCCACTCCCTCTTGACTTCGTAGTACATGTTGGAGTCTACTTAACTGGTCGAGTCCGAGCGCTGTTTCTTGCATCTTGATCAGATAGACGTCCCGCGTCGAACGAAACTAAAAATACGTACCTTTCAACTTGCTACTTCGAGTATCCACAATCCTCCTGCAGCATCCTTCGACTATGGAACATGGGTACTTTTTCGATGAAGCCAGGCCGCTGTCTTCGAGGTGGAGGTAGAACCGCAGCATGACGTCGGTGGGTGTCGAGGACTGAAAACCGTATACAGCCTCGGCGCTACACAATAATCCCGAGTCGCCCACTTGGGTAGCAGGTATTACACATCTCCCCGAGCTCGGAGCGGATCCTTAATTATGAAGGATGCCTTCTCGTCAGCTCCGCGTTCTGAGATGCGAGTGAATGAGGTGTGGGGTATTTCGAGTCGGCCAGAGCGTGGACGAAGCCAGAGATGAACTGTTTGCTGTCCGGTTTTGGTTAGAACGCGTGTGTGGTGCCGAACTTTGTGGGTCTTGCCACAGTTTTTAATCCATAGCCAAGTTCGGTTCCAAAGGCCGTACACAAGCGATTTTCCAATTGAAGGATGAGTAGAGAGACCTGATGCCGATATATAGAATGGGTGTCGCAACCTAAGACCGCCCGGCGCAATGATCTCTTGTACCCGTGCATTCCATCTCGAGGAACCCGAGGATCGCGACTTCTTTGGCTACCATTCCCCGCCCATAGTTTCTGACCCGTACCATCTCCACGTCGCCTTAAGACCGTGACAAACGCGTGCGACACCAGATCCTCCAAGGTCACGTCGTATGAGTACCTAAACCTCAAGTGAGTATCAAGCTATTTTGCCCCACAATTGGAAGATGAGGTCTACCGCCAACCTCCCTCCCAGGCAGGGCGCTGAATCTGTTCCGCGCAAGTCGCTGGCCCTTTCCATTTTGCTAGGAAGTATACGGGGATGTTGCCGTCAAGTAAGCCCGGCATGGAAGCAGCAAGGGTAGGGTGTCGTTCGATTGTTCCGGGCAGAGTAAGGGGGGTTACGCCCAGGGAGCGCAGGTTCAGCGTCCGGTGGCCTGAAGGGAATGGGGGTGGGTGCATCAGTGACAGTGCCTTCGTAGTACTGCGGTCCTTTACTGTTGGAGGAATATTGGTTTTGCTCTTTGAGTACTCAGGCCAGCAGGAAGCGTTGGGAGTGGCTTGAATATGCAAGTCATAAGACGGAGTCAAGTATGGAAATATTTAGTGATCATGAGTCATAATGATCACCAAAATCTCCTCTTCTAATCACACGGCCACCACGCCTCGAGGCTCCAGGCAGGTCCACACCTTACATCTCCCCTTCCTTCCTTCTACATTATCTGTACTCTATTCCTATCACTGTATGCCCGCATCAACAACCTCCACCAGCGCATCGCCCCGAGCCCCCATCAGCCCCTTCTCCTTCACCTCAGCCGCCTCCGACTCCCACTACACCTCCGACGACCTCCCCGACCTCGGCGCGTTCAACACCGTCCTCCGCGAATGGATCTACCTCCAGCCGCCGCCCCGCATCGTCCCGCCCTACCACGACTCTGGCACCACCGCATCCGGATCCTCTCTAGGCCAGGACACGGGCACGGGCACCGACGGCTCGGGGCGCCGCTCGACGGTGTGGAACCATGTGCAGGAGTACCTCGCGTCCGAGAGCACCGACCACGACAATGACAATGACACGGAGACGGAGGGCGCACGCTCTGTCACCATTGAGACTGTCCTCGACGACAGCGCCTCCTCATTATCATTACCACCCGACAGCTACTTGTCGCTCTCCCCACTACAAACACAGCCCTCCCTGTTCGACTCCCCCGCGCGCGAACTCGAGCTGGAGATGGAGCTGGAGTTCCAGCCGTCCCTGGGGTACCTGGACGAGGCGCTGAGTTTCCTCGCGGCGGAAAGGGCACGGCTGGATGCGAAGACGGCCAGTAGTCCTGATGCATGGAAGCACGTCATAGGTATTTATTCTTTTTTTGGAACCCCTCTTCATTCATTTGCACTTTTACTCACACACGCCGAGTGGAATAGAACCCCGTCGCAAACGACGCCGACGCAGGCCCCCCAAGGCCCGATTATTTAAGACCTCGGACACCGAGCCCCATGTACTATACCAGGAGGAGGAAGACGACGAAGAGGACGAGCACGATGAGCCATACCACCCCCGCCTCGTGCCCATATCCAAGTCGACGCCTCTGTCCCCGCGCGCCGCCATCTCCTCCGACTTTACCACCCCCAAGTCCCCACGCCGGCGCTCCCGCTCCCGATCCAAACCCAAACCAATCCTATCCCACTCCCGCTCCACCCCCTCCCTCCGCTCCCTCCTTGCCCCTCCTACCGCCACGCACACGCTCGTCACCCTCGCCCGCTACCTCGCCCAAGTATGCCCCACCGAGCGCACCCGTCTCGCAGGCGTCGAGAAGAAGTTGCTCGCCGCAACTGGCGGGGCGCAGGATTTGGACCCCGAGATGGACTCTCTGGACCCACGCGGCAGGGCGCCAAGAGCAGGCGACCCGCCTATACATGTATTTATCGACCAGTTGCGTTTCCCCCTCCCTCCTTTCTCTTTTCGTTCTCGTGATCTAATGTAAGGATTGGACGTATAGCTCTAATATCCTTTTTGGGCTGTTGACGTATCTTAAACGCCATCCGCCTCCCAGACCTAATTTGCGTCCTATCAAGATTCTTACGCACCACGCTAAGACTATGACGCCGACGACCCCGATTCCGCTCCCGTCGTTTGCGACGGCTGCGCGGTCCCTATCCGACACCCCCGTTTCTCCTACTGCGGGCCGGCAGGAGAGTAGTACCACCACCAGCCCCGCGCGAGCAAAACGCAAGGCCGGGCATGGATCTGTATCTGCAGCTGTATCTGCATCTAATGTATCAGACTCCGTATCTATTCCTATTCCTATCTCTGTATCTACGTCCTCGGACGACATCTTGTTAATCGGGAGCGCGCGGGGTGCCTCCCTTGGCGGGGCATGGGGTGCGGAGACGCAGACACCCACCGAGGAGGAGGAGGAGAAGTTTCTCGACGAGGACCGGGACGCTGAGGAGGGGGAGGAGGTGGTGGAGCAGCCGAAGCACCAAACCAAGCGCCCCGCGCGGCACCTATCGCATACAGCCCTCTCCCTCATTCTCGAGCGCGGGCGGCCCATCACCCGTGCGTTTCCTTCCCTTCCCTTCCCTTCCCTTCCCTTTCCCTTTCCCTTTTTTTGGGTTTTTTCTTTTTGCTCTTCTTTCTTTTTTTTGCTCTTTCTTTTTTTTTTTGAGAGAGAGAGGGTGCTGACGAGTGTGTGTTGGGTGTGTGTAGGGAGGGTGGTGGTGACCTCGAGCCCTTTGTATCAGCCGATGGAGGGGATGGAGAGGTTGGGGTATGAGGTGAGGGTGTATTTGAGGGTTCCGGATTTGGGTGCGTTCCCCCTTCCCCCGTCTTCCTTCACTTACACTCATAATGCATTGAACCCCGTAGGCGACGGCATGGACCGACGGGAGAAGAACCAGGGCCATGGGAGGAATGCGAGTTGGAGTCGGAGCCCGAGGAAGGGGAGGGGGCAGGGGCAGGGGCATGCGAGGCGTGTTTCGGGGAGTACTAGTGCGGATAGCGCGGGCGGGGGCGGGGGTGGTGCTCCGTCTTCTTTTGCGGTTCCCCAGCCCCAGCAGCTCGACGTCAACCCCGTGACGCCACCTGTCATTTCTTCCGCCCCGGCGTCTAGTGTGCTCGGGCAGCATTTCACGCCGCCGCCACAACCACCGCCGCCGCCGCCACCCCAACCCCAACCACAACCCCAATCTCAACAGCGAGAGCAAGGCAAGACACCGAGGATCAGGTACCGCGAGCAGGGGGTGGACGAGCTGCTGCAGCTGAAGTTGCACCAGGCGCTGGCTGCGACGGATGAGGTGCCGGAGGGGGCGACGATTGTGCTTGCCACTGGGGATGGAATGTGGGGCAGTTTAGTGAGGATGGGTTCTTAGGTGGGTCGCTCGCTTTTGTTTCTATCCCGGCGTTCTGCTTGGATCGTCCCTTTTGTCGCCTGTTCTTATCTTCCCGAGAAATGTACTGACCACACATTCCCCGTCCCATCCCACAGGCCCCGTCCGCACAGCACTGAAACGAGGCTGGAGGGTCGAGTTGTACGCCTGGGAAGACGGTCTCAGTGAGCCACACATCCCACCCTCCCATCTAAACCACTCTCTAAACTCTTATCCATAGGTCGAGCGTGGAGGAGAGAATTCGGCATTGGAAGCGAGTGGGCACGGAATGGGATGTTTCAAATCATTGGGATGGAGCAGTTTGCGGCGAGTCTGGTCAAGGGGGGATTCTAGGAGTAATCCCCCCACGTTCTTTCAGGATACAATACACTGGGAGGGTGGGTGATCCGGCGGCTGAATTCATGAATCCTGTTTTTGATGCCGCGGCATGGGTGCTTTGCGTATCAGTTGCGATGACTTCCCGATTGATAGGTGGTTCTTACTCCTTCCCTCACTCGGTGCTCTACACGAGCTTTTGGGCGATTGTTACGGTGCTGTCGTCGCAGGGCTGCGGTTTGACTAGGCTTCGCTTGGGGCGATAAGCTGTGGTCTCGATGCTCAACGAATAGCAAGCCATTCGAATGTATTGACCGTGGCATTGCAGGCCATACATGAGTCGATAACGATAACACTTTGAAGGGGCCACACGCGCAGAGCCCTTCTTTTCTTTGTTGGAATTGCTTCCCTGCTGCGGCTTTCCGATTCTAGAACGCACTGGCCTATGTAATCACAAGTTACAAGTCAAGGACTCGGAGGAACCCATCTGGGCAGCCTAGCCCCTCGAATTTCGCACAATTAGGTGTTAAGATGATGGACACCTCTTCGAGTGCATCGCCGGGGTACACTGTATCGGATCCGGCGTGCATTGACTGCGGCGGCACGAGAGTCACGGTGTTGGACTCAGATTTTGTTGAGGCCAGACAGGTCCAGGTCTGTCTCCGTGTGTACGCAATGGCCGGGTGTCGCCATACATACGTACCTCCATTCATGGGAATACCAAGCTTAAGGCGATCAAGACGAAGTTACTAAGATCAGAGATGAGTCGAAGGGGTGGAGGACGACACTCAGATCAGTCCAAAGTCGACGCTATGATCATGATCTCACTCTTTCCATCGCGAGACCGTTCTTGGTTCAGGCCTGTTCAGGCCGCCCTACTTGGATCATTTCGGTTCCGAGTTCTATTTATAGAACGAGGATATATCAACCTGCCTTGCGCGTGGGAATCAGAGCAATAAAAAGTGATGGCGTGATGGCATTACGTGTTCCCAATGACTCATGGTCTACCATAACCATTCATGAATACACGTCGTAGTAACACGATAGACTCTACTAGTACTACCAACCGTGTTGTCGCTGTCACTTGCGCAATATTGCCCCCGCCAGTCGTCGAATTCTCGAAACGAAGATCGTTTACGAATTTTTTCACCTCGTCGCGAATCCCCTTATATGTATTGCCGCCTGTGAAATTTGGTCTGTCAACCCCAGTGAAAAGTCGGTCGGGCCGAATTGAGCGCAAACGGGCGAAACGGGCCCTGCCGTTAACTGTCTGAAATAGCTCGTTTCAACTCCGGACGGCTCAGTATTATAGCCATCTATCCAGCCATATTGAGCAGCTTCAAGCTATATAGGTCTCTCCACATCGCTTCATTCTTGCTCGATATCTTCCAATTCGATTCAATTACAATTTCGTTCAATTTTGTTCAATCAAAATATATTGACTCTGATAAATACATGGGCAGGAGTATACAACTAAAATACGCATACATACGGACGGACCCTCAGCGCATCCGCCGTCCGTCACCCAATAAGTCCGCTACCCGCCAATTATCGCGATCGCGCTAGCCTGTCTGAATATGTACCACTTATTATGTACCCTTATCAACAAAACATGATTAGATGGCACGAAAGCAAAGCAAAACATCGACGTACGACGAATACGGCGGCTTGAACACCCTAAATGCTTGGCTTGAAGTCCTACTGTTGCTTCTCAGTCAGAGTGTGACCGATGGGATCGGCGTTATGCACACACCAAAATGCCTTCGTGGTTCGCGAATGCTACCGAATTTTGATGGGCGTGCGGTTGCTGCTTGATCGCGATCAGGCGGGGAGGAGCTACGTAAGGTGAGAGCGATGCTGATGGCGACTACATGCGGGCAGCGGCGGACAGTCGGAGTGGAGAGTTTGGAGCGACGGGGTCCCGAGAACACGGTGGTTGGGGGGAAAGAATGGAGAAGTCGTTTGGCCGCCTGCGCCAGACTTATGTATGAATTCGCGCCAAGTTACGCTCTGAAACAGAAGCAAACAACGGCTTTGAGGAGATATTCCATTGAGCTCAAATTGAGATGACCATGACGATAAAACGTCTGAGCTGGACGGATTTCACATGTCCATTTGACGAAGTCATCTCGAACTCACGACAATGGCTGAACTTGACCACAAACCATTGGATGGGTCAGAACAAATGATTGCTTTGGGTAGATTTGGCTCGATTGACTACCGTTTGGCTTGAATAAGCTCAATTCCGCCCGACCGACTTTTCACTGGGTGTCAACATTGACCCGTGGCGACATTAATCTTGCATTAATCAGTGCCAGTCCTCACCTGCTCCTTTGAAATTGCTCGACCCCAGCATTCACTGCCCTTCTACAGCTCCTCCCTGGTAAGTGACCTCTTCCACAATTATAGAAGTCGTGATGTATTGTTTTTGTCCCATAGAAAAACCGACTCTGCATTGCTACAGCGATTTTCGCGGTCTCTGTGCACCTGCCACCTCGGCACTCTCGACGTTCCATCAGCTCTCGATCAACAGCATCGATGCCGGTGCATCCTGTGTCCGCAAGTCTGTGAGGAACTCGCTGTTTACGAGCGTTGTCAGTGCCGTCCTGATCTGTCGAACGCTTTCGCTCTTCGAGTCTGTTTGGAAGCATGATGGTTTAGTCGCTGGGGGATTAATGGCTTGTAACACTGACATGGTTCTCGATGATCTGGATGATAGCGCTCTGCAGTACACCGTCGGTCCATGTTGCTGAATCGGGATACGAGAACAGCCCTGGGCCAGCTTCCGTCTCTGTGTTTCACAATTGTTGGCAGCTAGTGGGAGTCCCTTCGCAGTATCTGGGCGTATTACGGTAGATTCATCTCAATTGGCATGACACTCTCCTTTCGTAAAAAAGTATGCGATCACACCACCGATTTCATGCTTCGAGGCTGATGTGCACAGCAGAGCGGCATCACATATTCATTGGACTTCCCCTCGACGTCAACTACCGCATGCCTCCACCCTTCGAGGTCCTCATCGGCACATGCAAACCCCATCCGATAGTCGAGTCCGCCGAATACCCAGAACAGCAATCCTTGTTCTATCCATCCGGCCTTCCTCTCAATTCCACGTCGGACCTAGCCAACCAACCACATCATCGACGCAGTCCGCCATTCTCTCTTCTCAAATCTACCACCCGGTCACTACCTCACCACAGTGGGAGACAAGTTCAAGGTTGTGGATGCCGGCGCCTGTCTCGCTCCCCAGCCATGCTTGCTGAGGAAGGACGGTCGCGCGGCCACGATAAGCGTCAGCCTACCCTCGCGCTTCGAAGGCGGCGCCCTCATCATCCACGACATAGAGGGTGACCTGGAGAAGTATCCCGGGCAGGGTGGCAAGATGAGGGACGTCGAGTGGACAGCTTACCTCCCTGACTTTGAATATGAAGTCGAGCCCATTATGATGGGGTGTCGCATCTTCGTGAACTACGGCGTGTTCCCCAGAACATTTGGCCCATGCGGCCCGGAACCACTCATCCGACCCGGCGATGGGTTCCTCGACCGTCTCGCGCCCGTGCTCGATCTCTCCTGCGGGCGGAAGATTGTGTCCTCCTTCGAGTTTGACTACTCCATGAACCTAGCGGAGGCGCTGGCAGACGCAGTAGTCCCCATGATTCGGGGCCATCGTACATCACATTCCACCTATTTCTCTTCAAAGTGCATAAGCAGACCTATCCCATCATCCCGCAGCTTCGAGTCTTCGAGTCGGGGACTCCGCTCTTCCACGCTATCAAGCTGTACAAGCGTGCTCCGGAGCTGCACTCGACCGCGGGCGGGTACATCTGGCCCACTGACCGCACCGTTGATTTCGTCAGCGAGGACATTGCCGGTGCACACTCAAGCACCAGCTCCCAGGGCGTATGCCCCTCGGCATCATCAATGGTAATGGCCTGAGCGTGCCTCTCGTCTCTGTCCTGTCTCAGTCTGTCCGGGGCCCTTTCAACAGCGCACCATATGTCTCTACGAACGCCGAGAAGGAGGTAGCGATCTCAGGATGTGAGAGTGGAGGACAGCCGGGCGATTCCGCTGGGGGAGGTGGATATCACCATCTTCACGGATGCGAATGGGCCGGGGCAGGGCCCAGTGGCGGGGAAGGGGAGGGTCTACTTCGTGTCGCCGGGGAAGCTTGAGAAGCTTGTTGTCAATGTTCTTTTGGTGGTGTATGTACCGTGAGGGTGGGGTGGGATGGGATGGGCGTTGCGGCACGTCTTTGGTATTTTTGGGTCTTTGATATGCTTCTATTTTTCGCTTACTGTTCACTGGAATCACTTGGCTTGGCTTCTCATTTGTGAATATCGGATGGTCGTGCAAGTATATAATCGTCCAGGGATTTTAGAGAAATGTTATAAAGTTCTTGATCTAGTAAGTGCATGAAATACCGTGATATTAACCCACTTTATCACTTCCACGATTGAAGTGAGGCCCATTCAGGATGATGCCCATGAGGCATCCTACAACACCACCCATTGGCAGCGCCTCCGAAAACAAGCGAACAACCAAACGCAGTACACACCTGAAAGCATCGTCACACCGGCACAGTCGAAACACAACCCAGCACGATCCATACCAGCGCTCGCCAATTCACCGCGCAGGCTACATCCGAGGACGTTTCGTGCCTTCTATATCTACATGCTTCAAAGATCCTTGCTGTGGATGCCCGCCAACTCATTGACGTCAATTATCCTATTCCCGGAGCCTAGAACTCGGATATGCCGTTCATCGGCCCACTAGCACCAGTGATGTGTCCGAAAGCAAAGGGGTTTGTCCTATGAATACTATGACACAGTCCCCACTCGAGCCCGAGATGTAAGTAGGCTGTGCATACACCCAGCCCGTCTCTTCAACGCGATAGGAAACTGCGAATCCTTTCCCAACTACATGGAATTTCAAATTCACCTACGGGAGTCCCACGAGCGAAAAAGGTGATTTCCGAAGAAGGCCAGGGGATCGTATACGCCGTTCAATGTAAAAGCTTCACCACTGCTGTAACTCCTTTTCGGCCTACGAGGACACTTGGGAACGGGTGATCTGATCAAGGCTTTGCGTGATTGCCAAGATAAATATAGTTCAGTTGTACTTTATGGCCGATCAGGAGCTTGCTCGTGGTCAAGGGTTGGCCAAAGAAGAGCTTAAGTTAACTCCAGTGGTTGACTTGTTCTAGCAAGTTCTTTCAACGGCGTGAGCCCATCGCGCTCAAAATCTATCATGTACTTACGTTAACGCGTCACCCTGCAGGATCAAGCCAACTGGGCTTCGCCGTATCTTTACTTTTTGGACAGTCGGGACCATTGTATAGCTTACGGCTTATGACGACGTCCGGCACGTACTGTAACACCAGCACTGCTTACGTTCCTCCGTAGACGCATACTGA
This sequence comes from Lyophyllum atratum, assembly GCA_014905825.1. Lineage (NCBI taxonomy): Eukaryota > Fungi > Basidiomycota > Agaricomycetes > Agaricales > Lyophyllaceae > Lyophyllum > Lyophyllum atratum. The sequence continues at coordinate 95,402 of JACGCN010000050.1, read as the reverse complement.
CTGCCGTAAAGCCCACTATCATCCCCGCGCCTCGTGGGCGTGCCCCTCTTCCCTGGGCAGCAAACGCAACAGCAATACCACAGGAACAAACTTTCAAAACGCCCGATCTCGAGCGTGCGCGGGCATATCAGGACAGGTGGGATTACGTCCAGCTTATGCCTTCTCGACGTTTCCAGTCCGGCGCGTCGCAGACTCCATCCAGTTGGCAGCCGTCGCGCACAACACCGAAATCGCGTCCACAGGAATCGTGGACTCACCTCCCAAAAGTCCGCGGCAATTCCCAGCTTTCCCACCTCCTTCGATGTAGACAGGGGATGGGTGTCGCGTAGGTGTCGCTATTCCATGTGGCATACGCATCCTGCGAACGTCACGGAGGTCGTCTGACTTGGATAGTAGCGCGCTCCGCGAACCTTGTTTGTTGCCGGTTGTGAATGATGCTGGCAATCAAGTTGGGCGACCCTCGTTTAATGTCCCATGACGACATTGCGGAAGGCCGCAGAGAAGCTCTGGCGTCGTGTCTATGAGGTTTCTGTGCCCTTGAATTGCAGGACATCACACCTGCTCAGCCATGAGTGAATGACGGCTCTCGTACGTTTTTAAAACATACCGTACACACCTGAGAAATCGCAGGAGAAGTTGATGGATCGCGGTTCAAGGCGGACGGATCTAATTGTCGTCGCCCGAAATAAGAAAAGGTCCCACGTCCAAGAGATGGTAATAAATTGACGCCTACACAGTGTAGTACACACCATGCTCTGTTCTCCTGCTCTAACACGTCAGCATATGGCGCATAGCGATCCCTAAGATTGTAGAGATAACCCGATAAGATGATTCCGCCACTCCGATAATGAAGATACCCTCACCTGGCTCATAGACGGCATTCATATGTGGAGTGTTGGGAAGACGAGAACCACCATTGGTGGGTTCTTAGGGGTCCCTAGATATAAAAACGTAAGAATGCATTGGGATTGGTTAGACAAACCTTAACACAGTACAGGGTCTTCATATATCGGGGTCGCTGCTCCCGTCCGATTAGCTTCGAGATGCGGTCTCTTGGAATCGATTACTATCCTGAGCGTCGCACTATCTAAAGTCGAAGAAGTTGTCCTCCAGACATACACATGGGGGACACTCCGCGCCATGGTCACGTCGTGGCGCCTGAGAGCGTTTCAGGGCAAAAACTCCTGGCTGATGATGTCAGACCTATGTGGTGGAGCGCGCGCATGAACCGTCAGGTAAGATGAAAGCCTCGCAGGGCGAATTTCCACTGGAACTCACTTTAGATTCACCCATCTACATCTATACATGGCTGTCAAGATGATGACGGAGCGCCGTACATATTTTGTTAAGATTTGGATACCATTCGGCGTGTTCCGAGTCATCAGGGCTTGCAACTCGCATGCTTGGACTGTCGTACCCATTCCTGGAGGTCAAATGTCCGGTGAGGCAAATGTCCTGCAGCTTGAGTCCACATCGAGACGCGCGGAAGCCTGCAGGTGTAAAACATCCGGATAAAATAGAGTTTTTGCTTAGTCGGTCGCATCGAAGATATGTAACATTTCGTTGCGCAGATGATCAATTCAGTCGGGTTTCACTGAATCGTTCCCAAGAGCGTGAGTAGGCGAGAAAGTAATAACTCGCTGATGGTTGTACCGGAGAATGCGATCCCAAGCCTGCAGATGGGGTGAAAGGTTCCGCACACATGCTGAACGAATGCAGGGATGATATTACCTGGATACCCCTCATAAGATGACCACCCCAGAATTCGCTCTAGCATGTGAGCTGATTACCCGTTACCTCGAGGCAGCCCTAACCAGGCCCTGATTTGCCCGGCAGCAGCCGCCGGTGAGCGATCTTGAATCGTATCGCTGGATCGGGGAGGTGGTAGCGACCGAGATGAGTATTAGCAGATGAACGCCAACAGCAGACCCTCCTTCCGCTAAGTCTTGTGTGAAGATCTCAGTTCACATCTTGTCGTAGGCTCACATGGGCTTGCGGAATTGATGCAGCCTCCTTACCGTAATGAGTCCAGTGTAGAAATGATCGAAAGCGTGAGATACAAACCCTGTCACGCATGCTCACAAGCAAGTCTATAAAGTCGCCCTTACAACCGCCAATATACCTCCTCACCCCGGTTTCGCCTTGGTCCTCTTCCGTGTTCCTACTCGGCCTTCACTCTTTCTGGCCTCTTGCATACCCGCTGCCCACCCTAGGTGTCCTGCTCAGCATCCCCCGGTTGCAATCTCTCCGACCCTTTCATCATGTCTACTCGCGACGCGTCAAACAGGTCGAGTCTGGTCGCCTTTCCCAGTGTATCTTCGTCACTACACTCCCTACCGCAAGCCACCAGTATCCAAAATGTTGCACTACATCCCAATATGTACGCACAGCGAGCTGCAGAGAGCGAAGCCCTGGTCAGTCTGCAACCAGTTTTTCGGGCCTCCTTTCCGTGCTAACTTGTTTTTACATCGATAGCTACAAAAAGCTCTTTCAAAAACCGCGTCGTCATTCGCACAGCATCCTCCAGCGTCACCCTATTCGTATGCGGTGAGTCTTTTCTTTGTTCTTCGTATAGTTCAGTCCCGCTCATTGACGTTTGCCACTAGCCACCCGCTCAGTCAAACAGCAATTCTTCGCCTTTGATGATGCGAACAGTAAGCCTTCAGTTGTCATGCTCCTCCACAAAGCCGCGTCTAACGTTGTACCTAGAAAAAATCATGAATGTTTCGAGCGTTCATGTATCCTTTTCTTTCCTTTCTTTCGGGACTTTGGAGATGCCAACTGGCTAGGCTCAGTTGACGTCAAACTACCATCATCGCTTTCTCGCTTTCGCTTTCCGCATGCATCTCATCCACACTTAGACGTCTCACCGCATATCTTCTCTTCTCTACGCATATGGTCTCCGGTCAGGACATACTCCTTCCTAATAGATATCAATATTACTCTTAGACCGTATGTACATATACATACCACACAACATGAACAGTTTTTACTGGTTTCAGGTCAATATATTGCAGCGGCAGCTAAGCAGCTTGACAACAATTCAAGGGACGGTACATTTGTTTCACCAATATAGCTTCAAAATCCTTTCCGGCAATCATATTTTCTCGTTTCTGTCGTCGACTTACTCAGTTTCATCTTCGTTTATGACCCCTTTAACCCAATCGTCAATATTGCGGTTGATGAGCAGCAAATGACGCGCGGCAGATTCTTGGCATGCCCGCGTGTACCTTCATGCAGGGTCACGGAGTTTCCTGGAGGCTGTAAGTACGCGACTGCCTTTTAACAGCGGAATCATGGCGGGTAGCCTACCCTTCCTCCGAGTTAAGTGCGTATTTCCATGGCTCAATTGACTCATTTTCTGACCGCCATCGTATAAGCGGGCATCCTTGAACCCAGGTCCATGTTTGCACGCAAAGTTCAACGATCACGCCAAATATTTCCGCCGGCGGCCTGTCATGATCATGCCGCCGTCAAACCGTCAATGTTTTTTTACAAATTCTCTGGGCCACTCTTACCGCTTTCGCCCAGTCCGTCCATCAAACAGATTACTTACATCGTCACCGCAGTTTTGGGTGGTTGGTTTCCCCGCTCTCACAGTCGAACAGCTATTTAATTACCTCGAGGCTGCTCGGACTGGTCCAAACGGAGGTGCGTGGATACTGAAGCGATGTCCCCATCCCCGCCCGAGGTTTCCCAGCTATACATACCGACCCGTGTCTTGCGCGCATCGCCGCAGTACTATTTTCCGACGGATGGCATAATGACCTTCCAAGGAGTCGTAAGGCCGCACTGATAGCCTCAGTGATAGGTTTGTTTTTCTAACCTGCGCTTAGACAATCGATTGGTTTCTCGAGTTCCGAAAACTTCTATTCAGACTTACCTACAAGTTGACGTCGACATCGTAGCGTGCCCTATCTGTCCTTCAAGTGGCGGAAATGATACATATCGATGTCATAGTCCTCCTTTGCTTCAGTGGTCTGGCGGAGATTAAGGGGTGGTCTTGTGTGTCGGTTGCTACATGAGAAGTGAGTACATTCACTCATGTCAAGGATCTCCTAGCTCTCATTTTCAGAATCTCGTCAGCTGGCCGCCGGATGAGATAAAGCGTTTAATCGAGTTGATGTTGAGTAAGTACTGCTTGACAGCGAAGCACAAGACCACTCATCAGGTGCTGCTAGTCTCAAGAGACTCCGATTTCCCATCGTATTAGCTGCTAGAGAGGATATCAATCTAAACTACGATATCGCCTCTTAAATCTTCGATCATCGTGGCTTCATGAATTCCTCACCCATATGCTCATGCAATACCACACCACACGAGAATTCCTCGACCACCGACGGCCGACGGGACAGTAAAACGGCGGTCACCTCTTCTGCTTGTATTATCTCGACAGATTCCGATAAGCCTCGCGCTAGTCGAAGGCTACGCGTAAAATGAAATCCAGGTTCTCATTATTGTGTTCGTCGACGCCTCATCATGCAGTTTCTTCGGCACAACATGGGCTTCTTTCTGTCAATTAGCCTCGCGGTTTACGCCCTTTCATGAAATCGACGATCCCTGAACCGGGAAATGAAAATAAGGGGACGTTCATGTTGTGGTAATCACAAAGCTGTACAGGAAGTTTCAGGGTGTCAGACCTGGGCAAGGGTTAGTTTATCAGGAAGCACAACGTGTGTCCATAACCTTTATCTTTTGTCGCTCATATGCGGAACGTCGATGAAATCTTTACGACGTGCGTGATTGGACCCCCGAATTGCTTTGTGCGATTGCGAATCATAGATAAGAAAGTCCTATAACTAGATAGCGCTGTTCGTTCGACTACATACAGTAACAAAGCAAGAGAGAATCAATATCGCACCACGTGCTGTATGTACAGACCAATCTTGCTTACTTTGACATAAGGTGACCATGATTACTTTCGACGTCATCCATTCTTGCTAGATGGGGTTCAAGAGTGCTTTCCGCCGGTAGTGATAAAACATCTCTCCCTACCTGACGTGTTCAGATGAGACCTCGACTTGTGACCTTGACCAATATGCGCATGCGCGGCGCCGGAGCCCTTCATCGCTCAACACCTCCCAAGCCTTGATTTCATTTACAACCTGTTGCTAGTAACCCCCTAGGTATGAAGCAAGTGCGGGATAAGCAGATCCAGCGTAGATAAGCGGTTCTTGACGGCTTGACCATGAAGAGGGTTTAGAAGGAGCCATATGTCAGATCATGGAAGTTCCCAGTCCTCTCATGCGCGCAGGACCCTGAGTCCGGCATAGAGATATTGCGTTATAGACAGATACTATACTCCGGTGTGGGTCGATACGATGTCGTGACGGTGAGCCGCGTCTTGGACATCGGAGATGCTACTCTTCTCAGTGTTAATGGCAGTAGATGATCTGACATAAAAAGGTGACCAAAGGCAAATTCTGGGGGGTCTGGCTAAGAAAGCCTCGATGATCATGTAGCACAAGAAGTCCAGCTCGACACTTTAGAACCTAACGAGTCTGAGAACGATAGGCGGTCGCCGATTCAGACGCATATCATTCTGTGATCTCCAAGCACGAGTTGGCGAGCCACTGGACGTCCATGCGGGTGATTTTAGAAATTAAAAGATCATCATCAACTAGATATATGTACAGCAGCCTGTGCGCTCGTGACGTCACATCGGGGACATGCCAGAGAGATAGGCATAGTGCTATATGAGGGAAATCTGAAGCTTCATCTTTGCACAGTGAATGGGTTACCAGCGGGCCCCGTCGGAGTCGCAGTGGAGTCGCCCGAGGAAGGTGGTGGAATTCTCGTGCCCTTGGCGCGCCATCGTACAGTCCGCGAAAAAGAACAAAGTCCGGATCTGAAAATTGTATACGCTTCCGCGCAATGTGTAGAGCTACAGCAAGTTTGTCGTTTTGGGTGAGTTCAAGACGATTTCTCCACCTGGTCGGATTTCCACTGGCTTCGAAGGTTATTAGGTCTTTAGTGATGATTCACCGCCTTGCTTCAAAACGAGATATCAAAACTATTCTGAGCTTTAGTAGGTCGATCTCCTAGTGGAGGTAGGTAGGTTTCACGAAGGTGGCTGGCGGAAGTCTTCCCAAAGATCTTGGCGCGCGCTCCGGGACTTCTTTTTGTTGATTGTTGTTGTCATAAAGCAGCAAGCATGACTCGTATCGCCTTTTCTTCAGTCAGCTTCAGTCGGATCCAACAGCCACATACGCGCTGAAACGCTGCTGGGCTCACATGGATCTGTCAGACGGGTCTATCACTAGGTATTCTTACATGGAAATCTTGGTATGTACAGCCTTTTCGGCCTTTTCTAGCCATATATCCTCTCAGCGCGATCAAGGATGGGTGGAGGCCATCATGATCATGATTGTTGATCTTTAATTCTTATGGTCAATAGTTCCGCGACCAATGTATATCAATCTCCTGACGAAGCACGCGGAAGACGAAGCGTGACGCATCTTTAACTGGCGCCTTGATATACCCCGTGTATTCGGACTGTATGATGCAGCTAATCCGATCTCATCTCATTCTCGTCCGGCCGTGCCCACTACGGTGTATTCCTAGGCCTCACCTCCGCCTGAATCATTCTATGACCCAAAAGTTTCCAGATTGACAATATAGACAATGTCCGAAACTATTCAAGTTGAAGCTCGATACAACATGGCTGTCAAGTACGTCGTATCCTTCCAGTAACCAAGTCGAACCTCACTGTTCTGTGTTAGCTCGACGTTATGTATGTTCCCTAAGCCAGCCATTGTATGTTGGTTGATTCGATACCGAAACAGTTGCTGGATTCTCGATGCTAGTTTACGATCATCTTATAACTGTGAGTAACCATCCTCCCAGCTCCCATGCATGCCGCTTACGAGGTCTAGTTGGCCAGTGAAGTAGGTGAACCCAGGAAGGTCATTCTAAAGCTCACGATGTAAACAAGGTAGAGTTGGTCTGGAGAAGACCGAAGAGTGCAGTATCGGCCATCTTTGTAGTGGTGCGTGCTGGGCTTGCCTACGTCATTATATCTGCCTAATAGCTTCTGCGCAAGTAGAATCGATACCTTCCGTGCGTATGAATTCAGTTGATGAAATACTGGAAGTATATTTAATCAAAAGCAGGCCGTGCATCCTTGCTTTGGATATGTACGGTGAGTTCTAAACATCTTTCACTCCATTCACTCCGCCTCAAATAGCCTGTCAGACAAATTATCTCCCGTGATGCATGATATTATGGTCAGTTCTGTGGCTCTGAAACTTACCTTTCTCACATTATTTCCTTAGTTTTGCAAAGCGTGGATTCTACTGCAAGCCTATCTCACCATTATCTGCTACGTGTCAATACACGGTGCGCTGCTCTAGGCCCAGCTTTTATATCTGAGCCTGAGTCTTCTCATAAGCTGTGGTCGCGATACGAGTGAATGCCATCCACAACGGCCAATGTATAGTGCGAAAACTTTTGTGGATAGGAGGGGCTTTCTATGCGGCCTCGACTTTTGCCATCATGACTGCAGCATATTCGGGAATCGTTGGTATATATACCTACTTCATTTCTGCTGTCGTGTGTGTCAATAAAATTGCCATAGGACGCATAGACTCCACCCGTTCAAAGGGTGCATGCGTATCCGAGGTGAATATTTATTACAGCCTTCACATGTAATATCGTCTTAATCTTCTACAGATCCCGTCGTACCTGTGGATTGCTTGGATGCCTACGTGTGTTTGACTTTGCCTCTACTCCAAATGTCCGACTGACCATTCCGCAGGATTGTATTCGAGACAACACTCTTTGTGATCACTGTCCGTTATGTCATTTCCCGATTCTCTAGAAAAACGGATTGTGGAGCTTTTTATGTTACTCTATTCCTCGATGGTCAGCTACTTCGTTCTCATGTGCGCTGGTCTCTTACCTTGACCAATAGGCACCGCATACTTCATAATTGTAGCAGGTGACTAACTTCTTTCATCTCCCTCGCTTTGAATTCACGATTTATTCAGCGTGTGCCATATTTTCACTTGTGTGCGTAACCATTCAGGAAAGAGTCTATTCTCATCTGATTAGTTTCGTAGTATGTGGGCGAAAGCCCCGCCCATACTGATCGCAGTTGCACGGCCGTATGCTAGAATCCTTTCCGCTTGGCTGGAACAACAAGCCTAACCCTTGTTTTCAGCTTTTCTTTGTCCATGGTGACAATCGCCGGCAGCCGCTTGATCCTGAGCCTCAGACAACGAGTTTCCGAGGGTTTAGCACCTACTTCGGACAAATCTCAAGGGCCCGTGTTGTCAGGTTTCGAATTCGTTGTGCCCGACCGGGGGGGTCAGTCGGTACCGGACCTCGAGTCTCGCCCGTAGCATCATGGTCTGCTTCCTTCTCCCAGTCGTATTTAATGGGTTCTAATATGTTTCATTTTAGTAGCATCTGTCACCAGCCAATGTAAGATTGAAAGCAACGTTGCCCTGCGGATATTTATGGGACGACCATGGGCATTCGCCCCTTCTACTCGATGATTCGTGGTTAATTTACAGCAGAACCAGGTATGTGACTCGTGAGCACATCCAAGCCACCCACACGCACAGGCGCTCAAAAACCTGCAACCTCCGTGTACAGCGCCGACAATCATTCACACGAGGCTACGGTCTTCCAAAGAAGCGAGACCCTTTCGTTCTTTCGTTCATTGCGCTCCCACCCCGTTGGCCAGACTCCGGGGTGTCGGCTCTCAGCCGCAATGTGTGATGATCATACTCGACATATGTGGGGTCGTCCGCTCATGTTCTCGAAATTACGATTGAGATCACTAAGACAAATGGCTGAAAGCAGAGGTCAGTGAGACGCTAACGCTACAAACGTATTGGTAGTAAACGAGGCTCTATAACCAGGGGCTCACAACTTCTGATACTAACCTTCTGTATTGTCGTCTAATCCGCGGAAGACCTTACATGGTGTCTAGATGAGTTTCAAAGGCGTATCAGTCAAAAGGTTTGATCCAGTATGGAAGGTGTTGCAAGGGTTAGTCAAGCCAACCATCTGTCAGATGGCGCAGATTACTTGACTCCGAGGTCATGCGAACACAGCCTTGGTGGACTTTGTAAAGCTTGTCCGCCTTGGCGAAAAGCATCCCGGAGCAAGCCTAAGGGGCCTGCATACCTTGAGATAACAAGCTTCAACTGGTCCTTCTCCGACGGATTATTTCTTAAAGTATGGATTTGCGTAGATTAACACATAAATTTATAGACTTTGCAGGAGATTTTCGATATCCGTTCTCAAATTGGTACCTCGGGGATAGGTTCCCTGGACACACATGCGATATCTGTCAGACGTCCCGTCAGTGCCGTAGTGATGACGTCTCAAGAGAGGTCTTACCTCCCGCAGGCTCTGTCCCAACGAAGGCGTAGCTTCCCCAGATCGCCCGATACCAACGTTATGTGATACTGTGGGGACGGCATGTATGAAATCCTACCCAGATCCTACCTCCGACAGATGGTGTGACAAGAATATTTCTCCCAAACCGTGGACTTTGGGACGCTCAAGCAGGCACCTCCCTTTGACGCCCAGTTCAATGTCATTGGATCCCAGGGTTCCTTAGCAGGGGCGGTGACGCTGGAAAGAGCAAAGGAAACGGCGATGCATATGAGGATGCAATGAGGATGAAGTTAAAATTTGGTCTTGTTTTTTGTTCCACCAAGCGCTTGCTGTGTTCACGCCATGAATCGTGACATCGAGGACTGTCCGCCAATCTACCAATTTCGCGGATCTGTTGCATCGCTGCTGGCATTTCCTGCATGCCCATCGTTGTAGAAGTATTCGGGTCGTGACTTGCAAGCGGAATGCACCTCAATTCGGAGGCCGCGGCCTATTCCACGCAGCTGCGACACGTACCTACGAATACTGCGAAAAGTGCGATCACATTAAAGAACTGAAAGCTGTAAAAGAAAGGGGGTGGATTCGTTCGAGGAGGTAAGTGGATCCTTGGAGCTCTGATTCATACTGAACACCGCCTTCTCAGCCCCTAAACACAGTCAATGACGTCCTTGGTGGTCCTCGCCTCAAATCGACGAAATTTTAGGTATAGTGGGTCAAGGACTCATGTGGGCTATGTCTAAGGTAAAAATAATCAGGAGACAAACGGCACACGCAAGCACTTGACGCGTGGAATCGATACGACCAAGATGCGACGGCAACCTTGTGTCGTAATCTGCTTTGCCATTCTTGATGAGGTGAGTGCGTTGAAGAAATGAATATACGTTCTAATTGAGACACAAATCGAAGGACCTTAGCTTTAGAGCACTCTATCATCATGAAGCCTGTCGGTGGCTACTTCCCATGGCTTCAAGTTCGGCAATCAACCCTATTCTCAGCAGACCCCGTTCTGAAGAATGATTCTCTGTACATGACATACGGCGGCCTCCTCTTCTCAATGACCCACTTGCTCATTCTCGTCGCTCTGAACCCCTTTCCCGCGTCTATAAAAGGGCTCTCTCGACAACGATTCCTAGCATCTCAACAGCTCCCAACCCACCATCACCTCATTCGCACATTGTTGTATCAACGGTCCTCATCACCAACCTCTTTCTAAAACGCATTTCAATAAAACATGAAGTTCCAAGTTTTCGTCGTGTCAGCACTCCTCGGCGTAGCCATCGCCAGTCCCATAGTTTCTGACTCTAAATTCGCAAGGATGAACGATATGGAGGTACGTTATGTTTTCCTCGTTGTTTTATCTGGTATGCTAATATCCTTGCGCCTTAGGTTAGGGGAGTCTCTTCGAATGGTGGTGGTGGAAATGGGGGCAATGGCGGAAATGGCGGAAATGGCGGTAACGCCGGCAATGGTGATGGGGGTGGTGGCAACGGCGGAAATGGTGGTAACGGAGGAAATGGAGGCAATGGAGGTGGCGATGGTGGTGGTTGGAATAGTGCAGGTGGTGGTAACGGGGGAAATGGCGGCAATGGTGGTAATGGCGGCAATGGTGGAGGCAATTGGCATGGCGGAGGCTGGAATAGTGGCGGCGGTGGAAATGGCGGAAATCGTGGAAATGGCGGAAACGGAGGTAACGGCGGAGGTAATTGGCACGGTGGAGGTTGGAACAATGGCGGCTGGAATGGAGGTGGCTGGAATGGTGGAGGTTGGAACGGTGGCGGTTGGCACGGTGGCGGCTGGCACGGTTCGGGAAACGGTGGTAACGGCGGTAATGGTGGCAACGGGGGCAATGGTGGCAATAGCGGTAGATGGCCATGGTGGCGGTCTGGACAGTGGGGAAGCCGGAGGTGGTAACTGTCGATTTGGAAATTTTATCACCACTAGTCTTCAAAATCCTAGCTCTCCACTATTTAATGGAATTTATCCTGTCGCATGAATCGAAGAGGAAGGGATTTCTTGATAGTATTGCTCGATATTCTTTTTCTTTCCCTTTCCTCTTCTCCAAATTTTGAACCAACATAAATACTGACGTTAAGCCATTGTAATGGCGCTCAAAACTATATCTGATATCGTTGCTACTGACACCTGCCGCCAACTCAAGTTGTAACACTCCCCTGGCGAATCTGTGGTGTTATTTATGCAAAACGAAGCAAGTTAGTCTTGCATTTCAATTTCCGTATTTCCTCCTACCACTTCTCCCGTATAGCAACTGCGATCGACGTCGTTGGAGGAGGTCTGCAAGCGAAAGGACCGCATCGACAAGGGTTGGTAGATCTTGTTTCGACCTGGTATGGTCGTCGACTGGAAGCTTCATGCATATTTATACCATCTGGGCTCCAAGTCTGTGTTCAAGACTTCCTTGAACTTATCGAGCTTTCTTCGCGCTGGCATCGGAAAACGCTCATCGGGATCATTGCAGGCGACGGCAAGGCATGTCCGCTGTTTGCCGTTGACGCTCACACCAACCAGCCTCCCATGTCCAAAGAGTCCTCCGAGAACAAAGAGGTAGACCGCTGCCTCGACGATGGTATTCTCCTTGGCGTTTTCCGACTCGTCTGTTCCGAGCTTCATCTCCTTGCCCCAATCCAACAGCTGTTCGTCGCTAACGATATAACCCAGCATTTTCACGGCCATCTCTGAGGTGGACTGCGGGTCAGCAAGGGACACAGAGTTGAGCAATGATATACGTACTAGGCAAAATCCTTTGTTTGAATGAGGATGCGGGATGTGGCTTTGTGCTGATTGGAGAGTTTCAAACGTATTTAAGGCTGTCGTGGAGGCAGCCTTGGCAAGTCCTTGTTTTGTGGAACTGGACAACGCTTCTTATAGACACGATCATCCAACACGTACTACGTGTTGTGTGGCCCTGTTTGGAAGGGTTTCTACGCGTACACATGCCAGATAAGTCGATTGTGTTATTCCATCAACCGTCCCACTGTTTCGATGTCTTCGCTCTATAGGCCTGTACGACTTGGTTCTCCTTGTCCTTCGATGGCCAAACCGCGCCATCACCTGCGCACAACCACCCCTCCGCTGCTCCATGCAACTACGGTCCTACGGATTTCTCCACAAAGATAAACAAATGCACAGAAGAGCTCGTCTTACATTTTAGACTGCGTACGGGGTAATAATGGGCCGATAATGACCATCTCTTGCAATTGCTTATGTTACGAAGAGTGGACAACACCGACGGGGATTCTCTTTCCACTAGCGTGTACCCATTCACCAAATGCGTCCATGAGCGTTAACACAGTGGCTCTAATTCGATCTTGTCAAGGGGAGTAAAAAACGTGTTTTCCCATCTTTGGTTTACGGTATGTCACCGCCCCCTTGCACCCTCTGCAAATATCTGACTAGCTACAGTTTACGATGGTCATCCTGTCCTCTCACTGGCTCTTGTCAATACACGACTCGACCACGACCCTGGGTCTATCTATGAGCGGAACTCACAATGGGATGGCTGGGAATACGGGAGGACTTTTAACGCCATCCTTATATGCTGCTCAGGCTCTTGGTCTTCACTCCACTCTACAATGTTGTGGTTGAGACGGTTGGCCATTTGCGTCATTTAGGTCGTGTCCCACCTACCCCGACTACTTCGCCATCTCAGCGCACTTCCCGACCAGAGGCGCTGTGATCCACGTGCACGATACGAACTACATCCACGCGCAGGCGACGGTGTTTAATGTTCGGTCGAGGCCGCGTGCGGTGCAGGATTTTGGTTTTTTGAAGGGGGAGGGGATACCGAGGGTTGTAGCGGCGATTGGGAGGACGATGTTTGCTTTTTCGATTGGGGTGGATTCGTAGTGGTAAAATGTATGGCGCGTACTACTACTAATATGTGTGATGAAGATTGCAAGACGGTGTAGCAACTGTGATCGACGTCATCATTATTTGCAAGCGCAAGAGCGGCTTTGATCTAGTTCCGACCTGGTAGTGACGTTCGACTGGAGGCTTCATGCATATTTATACCATCTCGGCTCCAACTCCGTGTTCAAGACTTCCTTGAACTTATCCAGGTTTCTCCGCGCTGGCATCGGAAAACGGTCCATGGGATCATTGGACGCGACGGCAAGGCATCTCCGAAGTTTGCCGTTGACCCTCACACCAACCAGCCTCCCATGTCCAAAGAGTCCTCCGCGAACGAAGAGGTGTGTCGCTGCCTCGACTATGGTATTATGCTTGGCGTTTTTCGACTCGTCTGTACCGAGCTTCATCTCCATGCCGTAATCCAACAGCTGTTCGTCGTTAACGACATATCCCAGCATTTTCACGGACATTTCTAAGGTGAAGTGCGGGTCAGCAAGGGACACAGAGTCGAGCAATGATATACGTACTAGGCAAAATCCTTTGTTTGAATGAGGATGCGGGATGTGGCTTTGTGCTGATTAGAGAGGCTGAAACGTATTTAAGGCTGTCGTGGAGGCAGCCTTGGCAAGTCCTTATTTTGTGGAACTGGACAACGCTTCTTATAGACACGATCATCCAACACGTACTACGTGTTGTGTGGCCCTGTTTGGAAGGGTTTCTACACATGCCAGATAAGGTAAATGAATTCTCATTATGACTCTTCGCACCATGAATCGTGACATCGACGACTGCCCGTGCATCGCTGCTGGCATTTCCTGCATGCCCATCCTTGTAGAAGTATTCGGGTCATCGACTTGCAAGTGGAATGCACTTCAACTTGTCGGAGGGCACGGCCTAGTATTCACGCAGCTGTGGTAGGTACGCATACTGCAAAAAGTGCGATCACATCAAAGAACAGAAAGCTGTAAAAGAAAGGGGGTAGACTCGTTTGAGGAGGTAAGTGGATCCTTGGAGCTATGATTCATATTCTTGAACACTGCCTTTCAGCCCCTAAACACAGTCAATGACGTCCTTGGTGGTCCTCGCCTCACATCGACGAAATTTTAGGTATAGTGGGTCAAGGACTCATGTGGGCTATGTCTAAGGTGAAAATAATCAGGAGAAAAACGCCACATTCTTTGCTAAGTGATTGCAAGCACTTGACGCGTGGAATCGATACGACCAAGATGCGACGGCAACCCTGTGTCGTAATCTGCTTTGCCATTCTTGATGAAGTGAGTGCGTTGAAGAAATGAATATATGTTTTAACTGAGGCACAAACGAAGGACCTTAGCTTTGTTAGCTTTGGAGCACTCATCATGAAGCCTGTCGGTGGCTACTTCCCATGGCTTCAAGTTCGACAATCGACCCCTTCCTGAAGAATGGTTCTCTGCACATGACATACGGCGGCCTCCTCTTCTTAATGACCCACTTCTTCATTCTTGTCGCTCTGAACCCCTTTCCTACGTCTATAAAAGGGCCCTCTCGACAACGTTTTGACGCAATTCCATACTTCCCAATCCCTTATCATCCCGCTTGCACATCGTTGCATCAACGATCCTCACCCCAGACGTCTACGCAGATATCAATCCACTCAATAAAAAATGAAGTTCCAAATCTTCGTCGTGTCAGCACTTTTCGGCGTCGCCATTGCCAGTCCGATAGTCTCTAACTCTGAATTCGCAAGGATGAACGATATGCAGGTATGTCATCTCTTCCTTGTTCGATTCTCTGTTATGCTAATCCCCTTGCGCCTCAGGTCAGGGGAGCCTCTTCGAACGGCGGTGGTGGAGATGGGGGCAATGGCGGAAATGGCGGAAATGGCGGTAACGCCGGCAATGGTGACGGGGGTGGTAGTAACGGCGGAAACGGGGGAAATGGAGGAAATGGAGGAAATGGAGGTGGCAATGGCGGCGGTTGGAATAGTGGAGGTGGTGGTAACGGGGGAAATGGTGGTAATGGTGGTAATGGTGGTAATGGTGGAGGCAACTGGCATGGTGGTGGTTGGAACAGTGGCGGCGGTGGAAATGGCGGAAATGGTGGAAATGGCGGAAATGGAGGCAATGGTGGAGGGAATTGGCACGGTGGAGGTTGGAATAATGGCGGTTGGAATGGAGGCGGCTGGCATGGTGGACGTTGGAACGGCGGTCGTTGGCGCGGTGGCGGCTGGCACGGTGGTGGAAACGGCGGTAATGGCGGCAATGGTGGCAACGGCGGTAATGGTGGCAATGGCGCTAGATGGCCATGGTGGCGATCTGGACAATGGTAAAGGGTTAGAGTTTGTGACTGAGAATTTGGAGGTTTTATCATCACTAGTTCAAAAGATCCAGTGTCTCACCATGTAATGGAACTTATCCCATCGCATGACTCGAAGAGGAAGGGAATTTTTGACAGTTCTCGACCATTGAATCATCTTTCTACGTCTTTCCTAGCCATCTTCTCGCAATTTAGAATATTCATAACATAAATACCGACGTTAAGCCACTGTAACGTTTTATGGCGCTCGAAACTATTTCTGATATTGTTTCTTCTGGTGTCTACACCTTTCGCCAAGTCAAATCGTAACGCTGTACTGGCGAGTATGTGGCGTTGCTTATGCAAAGCGAAGCAAATCAATCTTGCATTTCCATTTCCGTATTTGTCACTTGGCTGCTATGTAGGGGCTAAGAAGATGGTAACTCAACCACGTCAAAAAGAGATGTGCTGTTCGTCGCTAACGATGTAACCCAGCATTTTCACGGCCATCTCTAAGGTGAACTGCGGGTCAGCACGGGACACCGAGTCGAGCAAATGATATACGTACTAAGCAAAAATCCTTTGTTTGGATGAGGATGCGGGATGTGGCTTTGAAGTTTGTGCCGATTGGAGATTTTCAAACGTAGTGGCAAGTCGTTATTTTGTGGAACTGGACAACACTTCATATATATAGACACGATCAACCAACACTTGCAAGCGTTGAAGGAGCCACATCGACCCAAATCGACCAACGGTTTTGTTTCGACCCAGGACTGGAAGCTGGTTTTTCTATCAACCATCCCACCTTTTATTATTGAGTACTCAGGCTTAATCTCGACGTTTTCGCCCTACAGGCCTGGACGACTTGGTGATCCCCGTCCTTCGATGCTTAAAGCGCGCTATCACCTGCAAACAACCATCTATGTGTAGGAGAACGCGCGGGGGCGACGTGACATGTTAGATGAGAACAGTAACAGTAAGAACAATGTATCTATTGTGTAGTTACATCCTGTTGCTGTGTTTTGGGGAAAGGACCGAAGGTCCTTTAGCTCGAAACATCGACCTGAATCTGTGAAGAAACGGTCCGCCGTGAGCTGCGATAATCCAGCTCCATCAGAAAGCAAGTCTGATGCGTCGAGCAGGCGAGACGACTGGAAAAAAGGGAGTGGTGGGCGGGTGCAAAACTAATCGTAATGTACGATTCTGCGTGTTGAGTGAGCTTGCCGGTGGTGGTGGGCAGCAAAGCGGGTGCCCGCCACCGACGCTGACTCATCACGTAGACCCTCTTTTCGGGTCACCCTCGTTCCTCGGGTTCCCCGAAAACGTCATCTATGTGTAGGAGAACGCGCGGGGGCGACGTGACATGTTAGATGAGAACAGTAACAGTAAGAACAATGTATCTATTGTGTAGTTACATCCTGTTGCTGTGTTTTGGGGAAAGGACCGAAGGTCCTTTAGCTCGAAACATCGACCTGAATCTGTGAAGAAACGGTCCGCCGTGAGCTGCGATTCCCAACACTTTGAGGAGCGCCGCGACGCGTCGAGCGAAGCGCGGACCCCCACAGAGCAAAAGGAGCGGGACATACATCATCGAACCCGGGGCAGGGCTACTGTCAACCGTGTGAACTCCTCAAATACTGGAGTGTCCTGGAGGTAAGGTGCCAGAACGACGGCGTGTTTCCGGAGATACACCTCGAAGGCATCACTACTCCATCGACCCATAACCTTCACGACTGCGAGAGGTACTCCTCGAAGAAGGTACTCCAGGACTGATCCGATCCGGATGCCATGAAAACGTAGGATCTCCAAGCCAAGTTGGTCGGCAATGGCGTTGAGTCGCCTCGTGAAGGTGGTACGGGTCAGCGGCCGTTGCGACTTGCCGTGGTGATAGGCAAACAGGTGTGTCCTGTCATCGAGCTTGTTAACACGGAGGTGGCGTTCTAAAGCTTCCTCCGGGTCGCACGGTCCCTCCTGGCGCGCAAAGTAGAGTTCCTCCCCTTCGGAGGACACCTTCGTGCGGGGAACAAAGAGGATGGTGACCTCATTTCCCTGTCGATCCTGGCCTGTGCGCACGTCACTCCGCTTGATGTGGATGGCCGGGTCGAAGGACTTGAGGTTCCCGAGCACAAACTCTCCCAAGCACGCCGTCGAGAAGAAAGCGCACTTGAAACAAGCGCCAATGGCAGCGTCGAGAGGATCCTCGGGGTCGAGGCGTGCACACAGCCGTGTCATGAGATCCACGGTGAACGGCTCCCTCTTCGAGCGCTTTGACTCTGGTGGCGCCAGCCGCTTCGCCCCATCCAGAGCTGCCTGAACTTCGGTAGGGGTTATGTTCCAGGGCGCACCATGAAGTGTATGCCATGCCTGTACCCCATACACATTGTTGGCCAAAGCTGTCCCTGAGTAAGACCCCGCACATGCGGCCAGAAAGGATAAAATGAGGTTTGAATGTGCTGGGCATCGCTCTGAGTCCGGTACGCCACGTAGGTCGCAGAAGACATGGTAGACGAGCAAGCCCGAGCCATATGTCTCCCTGGTGCCATGTGACCATGATGCGGAGATGACGTTGAGGACCCGCACCAGGTCCTGCTCGTCCATGGCGTGGTCGGAATTGAGCTGACGCGATGCGAGTGGTGTCCACAGCAAGAGGCGATCCCTCGCGAGGCAGTGAGGTCGGAGGGAAGATGGTAGAGGCGCCAAGTCCGTCTTGTAAGGTCGGGGGCGCCCCACCGTCAACGGCGATGGTAAAGTCGCACCAAACCTTGGGACACCATTAAGCCCCCCACTCGACGTCGTCGATGGAGCGTTCCTCCCTGAACCTCTCACCGTTAAAGCGCTCACGCGCACGAGTGTCCTGGAGGGAGGCATTGATGACCCGGGCTGCGGCTGGTGGGTACCTGCCCTCCCGCAAAAGCCGAAGCTCTGTGGGGGTGTATGGGTCGGTTGCGTCGACGAGGAACCGGTCAAGCCCATCTGGTAGTCCCACCGGTGGGAGGAGGAGATGCTGGGAAGGGAATTTGCCCCGGGAGGGAGCATCTGCTGGGTTGTAAGCGCTCGGTACGTAGGCTGAATGGAACTTCCCCGTTCTGCCCTCGCCCTCGAGGAAGCTGTGGAGGCGACGAAATACGCTGTTGACGGCCGAGTTACGGCTTCGGCCGTTCCACCATCCCTCAACCACTCCTTGGTTGTCCCCATAGACTCTATGATGGTCCTCCGGTTCGCTAGTGGAAACGAGGGCACGGATGAGGAGCTCAAACCCAATGGCCTCTGCCCACTGGATATCACGCTTCCCCTCGAGGGTCTGCCAACCTGGGACCAGGCGCCACGCACGCCAGAACCCCCCCAAGATGATGGCGACACCAATTCCAGAACTGGCGTCGGAGAATGCACCAACGTCGGAGAGGAGGACTGGCCGAGGGATGGTGCGCTGCTTGGCCGATCGGAGTGTAGCTGCCCACCAGTCAAGGTCCGATGATAGTCCTCGAGGAGGGTGGTGCGGAACGAAAGGACGGTCACTACTCCCTCGGAGCATGGTCTCCAGGCCGGTGAGATAAGCCCGTCCTGCAGGGTAGACCAATGAAGCATGGAGGAGCTTGCCGTAGAGCTTCTGAACGTCCTGGAGGTCATGAGTGGGACGTCCATGCCATTCCTCAATCGCTGCCAGGTATTTCTCCACCTTCCCTTCTCCCAAGGAAACAGAGAGCGCCTCGAGATCCCACGACAGGCCGATGAACGTGTTGACTGACGCAAACGGTTTGTCCTTAGACTTCTCCCAGGGGATCCCCAGGAGGTCGGAGGTGCGGTCGACATCCTCCATACTGTAGGTGAACTGGGCGTCGAGGGAGGAGCGGGGAGACGCAGCGGAGAGGTCCTGGAGGGGGAATCTGCAGTCCTCGTCGAACTCCTCAAGTGTGCCATCATCAAATGTGCTACCACCATACCAAAGGCGACCCCCTGAACGGTGTTCACCCCGCATGACAATGTCGGCATGCCATTGGCGCCGGAGCTCGTTGTAGGCGGGGAGGTGTCGGCGAGGGATGCGGAGGAAAAGGTGGTCGTCAACCCATTTGGAGAGGGGACCCATCCCTCGATACCGCATGATGTCGAGGCCAGCATCTGCCGGACATCCATAACCGCCTGAAGAGGGAGACGCCCCAAAGCAGAGGCTTGTGTCGACGCAGAATTCGTCGTCCCCCACCCGCGCAACCGCCGCCGGCCACTGCGACGGGTGGAGGGGAATAGTGCGGTACGCCTCCGCCACGTCCCGAACCGCTGCCTGCGATCCAGGTGGGAGCCTGGAGATGAGCAGGCATATGACCGAGAAAGTCCCCCAGGTACATGGGAAATCGTTCGAGTTGGTGAAAGAGTTGATAGAGGGGTTTGGGAAGGCGGAGGAAGGAGAATGTGGAAAGGAGAGATTTTGAATGATCCGAAATTTCCCTGGCTTGTTAGGTTTAGGTATGATGGAGAAGGGGGAAGTTTGAAAGGGCCCGATGGTCTCCTCGAGCTGCCTGCGAGAGAACGGACCAATGTACCTTCCTTTTGAGATTTCGGCGTCCACAATGGTGCGAAATTCGCTGGCGAAATCGACGACTGTGGTGCTATTAGGTGGGGACTGGGTGGCGAGGATGGAAGGGACATTAAATTTAAAACCGAAACTAAAGCCTCTGGGGAGGTGGGGATACTTTTCGAGGAGGCCGGCACCCAATAACTGGGAATGCCAGACATCCGGCGGGTAGGGGCACCTCGCTCTACGCCCTCTGAGCTCGATGGCAATCTTGAGCTCCATGAGAGTTGGAGCCACAGCCCGAGCAGAAGTGCTTGGTGTCGTGGTGAGAGGCGGAGCAGCCCTCTTCCCGCTGCCAGTCCTGGCATACTGGGCGGCCGTCTCGCATGGTGAGCACTCTGTTGATGCGGCAGGCGAGGGCGTCGAAGCGGTCGTCCCAGGTGCGTTGGGCCTCGCACCTGATGATTGGATGCGGGTGACGACCGAGGCAGACGGCGCAGGCTGCCAGCGTCCTTTTCCCTGCGCCTCGACGAAAACCCCCCTCTCGCGATGGAAAGGAACGGCCCTGCTCCTCACGACCGCCCCCCCGGCCTTCGCCCCGGCGTCCACTGCTCTCATCCCGGCGGTGTGGAGGAGTGATGGAGCGGCGACGGCGCGAGCCTGAAAAGCTCCGCTGTGGTGACCTGGAACGACGTGCCCGGCCTCGCTGCTCACGTCCAGCCTGCGCGGTGGCGAGTTCTGCCATCTGTTTCTCAAACTGTGCCCGTTACGCATAGGATACGCGCGCATGAAGATGCGACAGGGAGGGGGTTCGTCAAGCCACATGAAGATGGGACCGCATGAAGATGCAACGAGGGCCAACCGCATGAAGATACGGGCACATGAAGATGTGAGAGGCCAGGACACCGCATAAAGATACGGCCGCATGAAGATGCGTAGAGTATAAACCGCATAAAGATACGGCCGCATGAAGATGCGTAGAGTATAAGCCGCATGAAGATGCAGGTGTCGCAGGTGATGCCGCATGAAGATACGGATGTCGCATTTGCAGTGGTGATGGGACGAAAAGGGAGGTATGTAGAGGGGAAGGGGAAAAACTGTCTGTGAGCATTCTGAAATGAAAGATGAACAAGACTACGCACGAGGTATGTCCTCTCCGCATCCCTCCTGGCCCTATCTTCCTTCGTTACTGCGTCAACCGCTGCGCGAATCAGCATCTCGCTGAGGGTACCGATGTCCCACGCGCCCCCCGGCGTGTCGATTGCTGAATGCCATAATCGGCGCTGTTCCGATAAGTAGCGGAGGAGCCCCCGCCTGTCGAGGGGGTCCTTCGTGGACCGCAACGGGTGCATCTGTAACCTGGTGAAGAGGTTGGTCATCATGACCTGCCTCTGTCGTGTCCAACCTGCGGCGTGGATCGCGTCGAGGAATCGCGGAACCGCGATCTGAACCTCCTCCCACGTCAAGTTCCTGTCGTCCACGGCAGAGCGCGCCTCCCTCGATGCTGCGGCTGAGACCCAAGTCGCACGGCCCTCCTTGTCAAAGGTCTGCACCATGGCACTCTCGTCCAGGGTCGCGGAGTTCTTCAGCGCGTGGTCGAGGCCGTCGTTGGTAAAGTACCAGAGCTCGACGTAATTCCCCTTTTGGAGCCGAGTGGTCGCGTATGCCGATAAGATCTCGGGCGGGGTGCTGGGCGGAGGAACCTCGGGGGTCTCGATGTACTTCGTCCTGTGCTTCTTGCGCTCCTCAGCGCGTGAGGTCTCATCCTCGTGACTCCTCGCCTCCTCTTGGCGTGCCTGTGTTGCCTGCATCTGCCGTTCCGCCTCCGCTGCCGCCGTCTCCTCTGCCTCCACCTGACGAGCCCAGATCGTCCTTTCGACCCTGTTGCTAGCGTTCCAGGTCTGGGTCAACATCACGGTCGCCGTCGCGTCGTCGATCCCGTCTCGGATGAGAGCTTCTCGTGCATCCCGGTAATCTTCTGACGCAAAGTCGGGGCATATCGCCTCGTTGGGGTCGTTCCTGATGACGGGCATGGCCAGAGAATGTTTTTAAAGCAAGTAGATAGATATAGATATGCAAAACTAATCGTAATGTACGATTCTGCGTGTTGAGTGAGCTTGCCGGTGGTGGTGGGCAGCAAAGCGGGTGCCCGCCACCGACGCTGACTCATCACGTAGACCCTCTTTTCGGGTCACCCTCGTTCCTCGGGTTCCCCGAAAACGTCACCCCTACGCTGCTCCGTGCGTGACCAATAGGCCAATGATCAACATCCCTTGCTTATGTTACGAAGAGTGGACAACACCGATTCTATTTCCGGTAGCATAAACATCTTTGAATTGTGGGGCATGCCGTCTTCTAATCCAACACCGTATGTTCGGCCTCACCCCATTCCTAGCTTGACACTTACTTGAGGTTTAGGTATACGGCCTGATCTTGAAGGATCTGGTGTCGCACGCGTGTGTTACGATCTCAAAGCGACTCGGCATACTATGGCGGATGATCCATGATTGGAATTATGGTACAGAAAATATGTGCGGGGGACGGTAGCATGGGAGGTCGCGATCCTTAGGTTAGGACACCCATCTCCATAACCGGATCAGGTCTCCACTCGTCCTTCAATCGAGAAATTGCGCCGGACCTGGCTATGGATAAGAAACTGTGGCACGGCTTACAAAATTTTGGCACGACATACGCGTATCGTGTCGATCAAAACAGTATATTAAACGAACGTTCATCCTTCACGCTCTGGTCGACCTTTCCACCATCGAAACCTCTTACACCTACACCACCTGCTCATTCACCCGCATCTCAGAACGTCCAACATCGGGGGTAGACCTCCCCACCGTCGAAACACCACACACCTACACCACCTGCTCATTCACCCTCACCCCCATCTCAGAACAGGGGGATGACTTGAAAGACACACCTCCCAAGCACCCACTCCTCCATCTCATCTCGCCCGCGAGAATGTGCCATGCACCAAATGGGAGGGTGGTGATGTGCAGTACCTACTATCCAAGTGGGCGACTCAGGAGTGTTGTGTAGCGTCGAGGGTGTATACGGTCTCTACGGACGGTCAGGGGTGTATGGTAATGGCATCACTGGGGCTCATCTGCAACTACTTCGACCCACCTCTTAAATGACCATGCTGCAGTTCCACCTTCACCTCGAAGGCGGCAGCTTGACTTCATAGAGACAGCACCCAGTTCTGACTTCGAGTCGAAGGATGCTGCAGGAAGAGAAAGATTGTGGATACTCGAAATAGCAAGCTGAAGGTTGAATTTCCTTCGACGCGGGCATCTATCTAAACCAAGATGCAACAAACAGCACCTGGACTCGACCGGCTAAGTTGACAATGTGCACTGCGGTATCAAGAGGGAGTGGGGAGGCCAGTTGCCAATTTACCCTCGAATGCCGGGGATCGAACTGCATCTACGTGGGTCCCGCTGCTGGGTATGGGTATGGGCACCGAGTTCGTGGAACTATGAGACCCTCCGGCTCAGCCCGGTCCTGATATGGATACCGGCAGTTTTATACCATCAAGACCCGTCCGCCCTCCTCCTCCTCCAACCTCTCAGTCTGTCCATGATTGTCAAGATTGTCGAGATACACCGCTTCTAGCATAAGGCGAGCGTGGTCTATGGACTCCGGGGACATAGTTGGGATGTGGTGGATGCGGCGGTGTGAAGGAGCGGCGGAGGGAGTCGCGGGCTGCCGGGGGTCGATCTTTGTGACGGATTGGAGGTCGGACTCCGGGGATGTGGGGCAGGAGGGATGGAGGCATTCGAGTGTTGTTGAGTTGGTAGAGCCGAGGGCGTTGGCGGAGCATTCGATGGGGGTGGCGAGGCATTGGGGTGGGTCGGTGGATTGGAGGAGGGACACGACGGATATGTGGGTGCTTTGTAATCTGTTATGTTAGAGGGTACTTCTGACGCGTTCATTATTTAGAATCGGTGCTGTCTATGGATCCAAATTCTCCGTCCGGGACATCTCGAATCTTCGAGGCGGCAAGCCCTACGCCTCTGGCATAAGCTTCCCAGAAGGCGGCCACAAATTTAGGTATGCCCACCCCCCTCCCATCCCCATTTTTCCTCTACTTACACGCAGCTTGATCCAGGTGGTGTCCGACGTACCCCGACTACTTTGCCATCTCAGCACAACTACCGGGTAAAGGCGCGGTCATCCATGTGCACAATACGAATTACCTGCAGGCGCTGCCGACGGTGTTTAATGTTCGTCCGAGGCCGCATGTGGTGCAGGATTTTGATTTCTTGGGGATGGGTGGGATACCAAGGATTGTGGCGGCGATTGGGAGGACGGTGTATATATTTTCTATCGGGGTGGATTCGTAGTGTGAACATGTATGGAGCGTACAGTAGTATGTGATGAAGGTTGCAAAACGGTGTAGCAAGTAGTATCGACGTCATCATCTGTCTAAAGCGAAAGAGCGGCTTTGGTCTCGTTTCGACCTGGTATGGACCGTATGGTCGTCGACTGGAAGCTTCATGCATATTTATACCATCTGGGCTCCAAGTCTGTGTTCAAGACTTCCTTGAACTTATCGAGCTTTCTTCGCGCTGGCATCGGAAAACGCTCATCGGGATCATTGCAGGCGACGGCAAGGCATGTCCGCTGTTTGCCGTTGACGCTCACACCAACCAGCCTCCCATGTCCAAAGAGTCCTCCGCAAACAAAGAGGTAGACCGCTGCCTCGACGATGGTATTCTCCCTGGCGTTTTCCGACTCGTCTGTTCCGAGCTTCATCTCCTTGCCCCAATCCAACAGCTGTTCGTCGCTAACAATATAACCCAGCATTTTCACGGCCATCTCTGAGGTGGACTGCGGGTCAGCAAGGGACACAGAGTTGAGCAATGATATACGTACTAGGCAAAATCCTTTGTTTGAATGAGGATGCGGGATGTGGCTTTGTGCTGATTGGAGAGTTTCAAACGTATTTAAGGCTGTCGTGGAGGCAGCCTTGGCAAGTCCTTGTTTTGTGGAACTGGACAACGCTTCTTATAGACACGATCATCCAACACGTACTACGTGTTGTGTGGCCCTGTTTGGAAGGGTTTCTACGCGTACACATGCCAGATAAGTCGATTGTGTTATTCCATCAACCGTCCCACTGTTTCGATGTCTTCGCTCTATAGGCCTGTACGACTTGGTTCTCCTTGTCCTTCGATGGCCAAACCGCGCCATCACCTGCGCACAACCACCCCTCCGCTGCTCCATGCAACTACGGTCCTACGGATTTCTCCACAAAGATAAACAAATGCACAGAAGAGCTCGTCTTACATTTTAGACTGCGTACGGGGTAATAATGGGCCGATAATGACCATCTCTTGCAATTGCTTATGTTACGAAGAGTGGACAACACCGACGGGGATTCTCTTTCCACTAGCGTGTACCCATTCACCAAATGCGTCCATGAGCGTTAACACAGTGGCTCTAATTCGATCTTGTCAAGGGGAGTAAAAAACGTGTTTTCCCATCTTTGGTTTACGGTATGTCACCGCCCCCTTGCACCCTCTGCAAATATCTGACTAGCTACAGTTTACGATGGTCATCCTGTCCTCTCACTGGCTCTTGTCAATACACGACTCGACCACGACCCTGGGTCTATCTATGAGCGGAACTCACAATGGGATGGCTGGGAATACGGGAGGACTTTTAACGCCATCCTTATATGCTGCTCAGGCTCTTGGTCTTCACTCCACTCTACAATGTTGTGGTTGAGACGGTTGGCCATTTGCGTCATTTAGGTCGTGTCCCACCTACCCCGACTACTTCGCCATCTCAGCGCACTTCCCGACCAGAGGCGCTGTGATCCACGTGCACGATACGAACTACATCCACGCGCAGGCGACGATGTTTAATGTTCGGTCGAGGCCGCGTGTGGTGCAGGATTTTGGTTTTTTGAAGGGGGAGGGGATACCGAGGGTTGTAGCGGCGATTGGGAGGACGATGTTTGCTTTTTCGATTGGGGTGGATTCGTAGTGGTAAAATGTATGGCGCGTACTACTACTAATATGTGTGATGAAGATTGCAAGACGGTGTAGCAACTGTGATCGACGTCATCATTATTTGCAAGCGCAAGAGCGACTTTGGAGAAGTTTCGACCTGGTATGGTCGTCGACTGGAACCTTCATGCATATTTATACCATCTGGGCTCCAAGTCTGTGTTCAAGACTTCCTTGAACTTATCGAGCTTTCTTCGCGCTGGCATCGGAAAACGCTCATCGGGATCATTGCAGGCGACGGCAAGGCATGTCCGATGTTTGCCGTTGACGCTCACACCAACCAGCCTCCCATGTCCAAAGAGTCCTCCGCGAACAAAGAGGTAGGCCGCTGCCTCGACGATGGTATTCTCCTTGGCGTTTTCCGACTCGTCTGTTCCGAGCTTCATCTCCTTGCCCCAATCCAACAGCTGTTCGTCGCTAACGATATAACCCAGCATTTTCACGGCCATCTCTGAGGTGGACTGCGGGTCAGCAAGGGACACAGAGTTGAGCAATGATATACGTACTAGGCAAAATCCTTTGTTTGGATGAGGATGCGGGATGTGGTTTCGTGCTGATTGGAGAGTTTCAAACGTATGTAAGGCTGTCGTAGAGGCAGTGGCAAGTCGTTATTTTGTCGAATTGGACAACGCTTTATACTCGAGTATAGACACGATCAACCAACACGTGTTGTGGCCCTGTTTGGAAAGGTTTCTACACATGCCAAATAAGGTAAATAGGTTCATCTGGTCCATTGGTCCCGAAAGTTCAGGCCGGCTTGGCCAATGCGT
Organism: Lyophyllum atratum; assembly: GCA_014905825.1. Taxonomy (NCBI): domain Eukaryota; kingdom Fungi; phylum Basidiomycota; class Agaricomycetes; order Agaricales; family Lyophyllaceae; genus Lyophyllum; species Lyophyllum atratum. The sequence continues at coordinate 68,610 of JACGCN010000050.1, read as the reverse complement.
TACTCACCATTGTCTCCCAAGAAGAGCGGGCTATCTGATGGTCGCTTGTATTAGAGAAGTTTTATTATCGTCACGGTCGCCATTGTTCTTCGCGAAAAGCGATGTCACCTCGTGGACGACTTCCGACTACAACACCGCTGCTTATTAGCGAAGTTCTAAATCTGGACGTTTCTGTGGAGGAAGATCTCATTATCTGCAAGAAACCTGTGTCTGGACTGTGTTGAACTTTTGGATCATTGTCTGCTGCCATTCTGCCAACCGCCCAGGAGCTGGCCCGCAACCCGACCACGCGGCTCATCGCCATCTCATCCTGGTATATAAAGGACCTGACAACTTAGGCTGACATCTCAACGCGCCATGGCCTTCAGCTTACCTGGTAACAACCCAATCACGGAACTTCGACGCGTCTTTGCCCGATGCTTGGCCTACTCTCGCACGTATAACACGCGCAATTTGGAATATTATTGGTATCCTAGCTGGAACCATACACTATTCGACCTCATCTGCAATAATCCCCGGCTCCTAGTCGCACCACAATTTCCCATCTATATTTCATCTAGATTTCACGTTGACGGTCCCGAAGAGAAGGAGGACGTTGACGTTGACGAAAATTTGGATCAATCCGCCGACGAGGAAGAAAGGCGCGATGATGAAGAAGTGATTGATGGTTCCGCCGCACTCACCCCCCTTCCCCCTGCACCCCAGCCCCCCTTTTTCCTTGCACCTGGGCCTGTGGTAGATGAGGTAGACTCGGACGATTTGCTGGCCGATATTTCATTCTCAACTACCGCCACTTGTCCTGAATCCAAGCCTCTCACTCGTGTCACCGACTTCGCTATCCTTCACATCAAACCCCAGCAGAATCCTGCTCTTCCCACACGCTACGAAGGTTATAGGGTGGACGAGCTCACGGTGCCACTCCTTTTGGAGGAAAAACGCTTTCCGTCGCGAAGCCTTATTGGAGCTGAGTTTGACGTCAAGCTGAAGAGCAGAATTAGAGATGCTCAGAACGCCTCTATTTTTCAAGTGGTCCTACTCCTTCGAAAGTTTCCTGAGATGACCGAGGTGATGGTCATCGCAGCTTCAGGTCCTTGGTGGACCAACACTATCTTCAAGCGCGCACGCAAGCAGATGTCCGACGAGGAGTTCGAGGAGGCCGTGGAGGCTGAAAATTACGATGCATTATATGCCACTGTTGCGCACTATCGATGGTCGATGCCTCTTCGGCTTGACACCCCCGCTTCGACCAGGCGCTTCAAAGCCATCCATAACAAGCTTAACGCTCTACAGTAGGGCAAGGCCATCCCAAGCGTCGGCTTCCTGGGATGCCTCTCGCGAAATCTTACGTGGCAAAATTTTATGAAGGTTGGCAGGGAGGTTGAGACGGTGGCAGGAAGGATATCATCGGATGTTGTGCTATATGTCTTGTATCTTAGAATTTGACATCGTGCGCCGTGTAATGTGGTGAAGGTTGCAAAACGGTGTAGCAAGTGGTATCGACGTCATCATCTGTCTGCAAGCAAAAGAGCGGCATCAATTGTAAGGCTTTGGTCTTGTTTCGACCCAGTATGGTCGCAAGTTGCAACCGTCCTACCGTTTCGACGTCTTCGCTCTACAGGTCTATACAAATTGGTTCCCCCCGTTTTTCAATGCTCAAGCTCTCAAGCCGCGCTAGCACCTGCGCACAACCACCCCTACGCTGCTCCATGCGTGATTGATGGCCTGATAATCAACATTTCTTGCTTGTGTTACGAAGAGACTCGGAAGAGTGGACAACACCGACTCGGATCCTGTTTCCAGTAGCGTAAACCCGTCCATCAAATGCGTCCGTAGACACTCAATGGTTCCTTTGATTCTGAGCTTGTCAGGGGGAGTGAAGAAACGTGGTTTCCCACCTTTGGTTTCCAGTATGTCACCTCCCGCCCTGCACCCCCTGCAAATATCTGACTAGTCAATTTAAAGTCTCCAGTGGTCTCTCATTGGCTCTCAAAGTCCTTTAAAACGCACCCTCCCCGACTCTAGAAGAGAAGTTCGACGAAATATGATTTTCAATATGTCGTATCGACCATGCTCAACTGCATCTCTTGGCGACTTTATCCCCAAGACATGTTTTGCATCACGCGCCGCCCAGGTTACTGGATGCTGCTTATCAAGGGCGAACAAGTTGTAACTTGGCTACCTGATCAGGTATGCCGTCATGTATTTCGTACAAGAGCGTACAAGCTTGAAGCAGCTTCATAACTTGAGGATGCAAGGTGGATGTTAGAATTTGGTCTTGTTCTTAACTCTCCGATTTCAACAAGCACTTGACGTTCGCACCATGAATCGTAACATCGACGACTGCCCGCCAATCTACCAATTCCGCAGCTCTGGGGCATCGCTGCTGCCATTTCCTGCATGCCCATCCTTGTAGGAGTATTCGGGTCATCAACTTGCAAGTGGATTGCATTTCAAGTCGGAGGGCACGGCCTAGTATTCACGCAGCTGTGGCACGTACCTATGCATACTGCGAAAAGTGCGATCACATTAAAGAACTGAAAGCTGTAAAAGAAAGGGGGTGGATTCGTTCGAGGAGGTAAGTGTATCCTTCGAGCTATGATTCATACTGAACACCGCCTTCTCAGCCCCTAAACACAGTCAATGACGTCCTTGGTGGTCCTCGCCTCAAATCGACGAAATTTTAGGTATAGTGGGTCAAGGACTTATGTGGGCTCTGTCTAAGGTAAAAATAATCAGGAGACAAACGCCTCATTCTTTACTAAGTGATTGCAAGCACTTGGCGCGTGGAATGGATACGACCAAGATGCGACGGCAACCTTGTGTTGTAATCTGCTTTGCCATTCTTGATGAGGTGAGTGCGTTGAAGAAATGAATATACGTTCTAATTGAGACACAAATCGAAGGACCTTAGCTTTAGAGCACTCTTTCATCATGAAGCCTGTCGGTGGCTACTTCCCATGGCTTCAACTTCGGCAGTCAACCCTATTCTCAGCAGACCCCGTTCTGAAGAATGATTCTCTGTACATGACATACGGCGGCCTCCTCTTCTCAATGACCCACTTGCTCATTCTCGTCGCTCTGAACCCCTTTCCCGCGTCTATAAAAAAGCTCTCTCGACAACGATTTCTAGAATCTCAACAGCTCCCAACCCACCATCACCTCATTCGCACATCGTTGTATCAACGGTCCTCATCACCAACCTCTTTTTAAAACGCATTTCAATAAAACATGAAGTTCCAAGTTTTCGTCGTGTCAGCACTCCTCGGCGTAGCCATCGCCAGTCCCATAGTTTCTGACTCTAAATTCGCAAGGATGAACGATATGGAGGTACGTTATGTTTTCCTCGTTGGTTTCTTTGGTATGCTAATATCCTTGCGCCTTAGGTTAGGGGAGTCTCTTCGAATGGTGGTGGTGGAAATGGGGGCAATGGCGGAAATGGCGGAAATGGCGGTAACGCCGGCAATGGTGATGGGGGTGGTGGCAACGGCGGAAATGGTGGTAACGGAGGAAATGGAGGCAATGGAGGTGGCGATGGTGGTGGTTGGAACAGTGGAGGCGGTGGTAACGGGGGAAATGGCGGCAATGGTGGTAATGGCGGCAATGGTGGAGGCAATTGGCATGGCGGAGGTTGGAATAGTGGCGGCGGTGGAAATGGCGGAAACGGTGGAAATGGCGGAAACGGAGGTAACGGCGGAGGTAATTGGCACGGTGGAGGTTGGAACAATGGCGGCTGGAATGGAGGTGGCTGGAATGGTGGAGGTTGGAACGGTGGTGGTTGGCACGGTGGCGGCTGGCACGGTTCGGGAAACGGTGGTAACGGCGGTAATGGTGGCAACGGGGGCAATGGTGGCAACGGCGGTAGATGGCCATGGTGGCGGTCTGGACAGTGGGGAAGCCGGAGGTGGTAATTGAGGATTTGGAAATTTTTATCACCACTAGTCTTAAAAATCCTAGCTCTCCACTATTTAATGGAATTTATCCTGTCGCATGAATCGAAGAGGAAGGGATCTCTTGACAGTACCGCTCGACATCCTTTTTCTTTCCCTCTCCTCTTCTCCAAATTTTGAATCAGCATAAATATTGACGTTAACCCATTGTAATGGCGCTCAAAACTATATCTGATATCGTTGCTACTGACACCTGCCGCCAACTCAAGTCGTAACACTCCCCTGGCGAATCTGTGGCGTTATTTGTGCAAAACGAAGCAAGTTAGGCTTGCATTTCAATTTCCGTATTTCCTCCTATCACTTCCCCCGTATAGCAACTGCGATCGACGTCATTGGAGGAGGTCTGCAAGCGAAAGGACCGCATCGACAAGGGTTGGTCTTGTTTCGACCTGGTATGGTCGTCGACTGGAAGCTTCATGCATATTTATACCATCTGGGCTCCAAGTCTGTGTTCAAGACTTCCTTGAACTTATCGAGCTTTCTTCGCGCTGGCATCGGAAAACGCTCATCGGGATCATTGCAGGCGACGGCAAGGCATGTCCGCTGTTTGCCGTTGACGCTCACACCAACCAGCCTCCCATGTCCAAAGAGTCCTCCGAGAACAAAGAGGTAGACCGCTGCCTCGACGATGGTATTCTCCTTGGCGTTTTCCGACTCATCTGTTCCGAGCTTCATCTCCTTGCCCCAATCCAACAGCTGTTCGTCGCTAACGATATAACCCAGCATTTTCACGGCCATCTCTGACGTGGACTGCGGGTCAGCAAGGGACATAGAGTCGAGCAATGATATACGTACTAGGCAAAATCCTTTGTTTGGATGAGGATGCGGGATGTGGCTTTGTGCTGATTGATGATTTTCAAACGTATTCAACGCTGTCCGATCGTAGAGGCAGTGGCAAGTCGTTATTTTGTGGAACTGGACAACGCTTTATATAGACACGATCAACCAACACTTGCAAGCGAAAGAGCCACATCGACCAAGGGTTTGGTCTTGTTTCGACCCGGAACGATCGTCGATTGGAAGCTTGTATTCTATTAACCATCCCACCACTCGATTTTCAGGCTCACCTTCGACGTCTTCGCCCTACAGGCCTGTACGACTTGGTTCTCCTCATTTTTCGATGCTCGAACCGCGCTATCACCTGCACATAACCACCCCTACAGCTGCTCCATGCGTAACTAACGGGCCAATAAATTTAATCAACATCGCTTATCTCATGAAGAGTGGCCAAAACCGATTCTGTTTCCGGTAGCGTAGACAGGCGTAGACGCGTCCATAAACCCGTGGTTCCGTTGATTCCGAGCTTGTTAGGGGGGGGGAACGTGTTTTCCCACCTCTCAGGATCCTTGAAATGGCCCCTCCCCGGCGCTACAACAGAAGTTGAAGACATATGGCTTTCGATATGTCGTGTCGACCATGCTCAACTGCATCTCTTGGCGACTTATTCCCCAAGACACGTTTTGTATCACGCGCCGCCCAGCCTTACGGGATGTTGCTTATCAAGGGCGAACAAGTTATAACTTGGCTACTTGATCAGGTATGCCATCATGTATGTCGTACAAGCAGCTTCTGACCGAGACATTGTGGGGTTGAAAGACGGCTTTTATCATTACGAACGAACGCTGAACGTCATGATCCACTGGAACGGACGTGCCCCGGATTTCGCGTCTATCCAGACCCAGGGTATCCTGGATCTACTCGGAGGCTGTGCCCGTCGACAAATCACCATTATAACGCGAGCCCTGCAAATCGTGCATTTCCGTCCGCGTGTATGTGGGTGGCGAACACGGTACCGCATTAATTGGTTAAATCAAGCGCCCCTGTTAATATACGACTCGACTCGAACACGACCCTATGTCTCGGAACTCGCAACGGAATGGCTGGGGATACTGGAGGGCTTTCAACTTTCAACACTCGCCTTGCTCAGGCCGCTGCCTAATGTACACTTCACTCTACGTTGGCCGTTTGCGTCATCTTGACGCCCTCGGCCACTCCAAAACGGGCAACCCGTCACAGGCGGGAGGCAATAACGTGACCAGGAACGTGATGCGGAGATGAGACGCCAAGAAAATACCAAGCGACCCCCGGCGACATATAAGGCGTCTGCAATTACCACAGCCACGCCTCCCACCCCCTTTTTTCTAATACCCTCCTCAACGTGAATGGGAGATTCCTCTGCTGCCCCCGCTAACAATGCCCCAAGCCATGTTCTGCCCCAGCCAACACGCCCTTCTGTCGTCGCTGAAGATGACGACGAACCCCCTAGTAGTGGTTCCCTCCATAGGTCGTCTGAAATGAAGCTGGGTGGTGAGCCGAATAGTCCCCTCACGTCCCCCACCCGGACCTCTGTCAGTGCACACGATGTCAACATACACATCGTTGACGAAGAGAAACAAGAGGCTATACTCACCGTCTCGAAGGCTGAGGTGGTGACCGCTCGGACGCGCGCGATCCGCCCGAAGGGCCTCAGCACCGGCGCCCGCCTCCGCACCCTATTCACGCCCACCCACGCCTTAGGACCTAGGCCGACGTACAAGGAGTCCGCCCTTGCGGCAGTCAAGTACACGCCGCTCAATATCTGCCTGGTGTTCATCCCCGTCTCATGGGCCCTCCACTATACGCACCAGAGCGCCACCATCGTCTTCATCTTCTCTGCGCTCGGTATTATCCCTCTTGCCGCTCTGTTGGGACTTGGGACAGAGCAGATCGCACTCAGGACCAGCCAGAGTGTTGGTGGGTTGTTGAACGCCACGCTGGGAAACATCGTCGAGATGATCATCGCGGGTATTGCGCTACAGAGGGTAGGTCTCGATTATTACTGCGTAGGTGTCCAGAGCTGATGGTGTGCCCTCCAGTGTGAACTTGAGCTTGTGCAGAGCTCCCTCTTGGGCGGTCTACTGAGCAATTTGCTCTTGGTTTTGGGAATGGCTTTCATCGGTATGTCTTCTCCTTGCCAACTCCCAGGATATGTAGCTGATGAATTTTCGTAGTTGGAGGTTTCCGCTTCCATCAGCAGGAATTCCAGCCTATGGTGGCGCAACTCAACTCTTCATTGATGATCGTTTGTGTCACTTCGCTGATTGTCCCCGCGGCCTTCGTATGTCGTCCGACGTTTTCTGGGTACAGTACTCTAGCTGACAGTTCATCGTAGCACGAATATTTGGAGAATAGGCTTGCTCCTGGAAGGGAGGTCGAGATCCTCTTACAACTTAGCCGCGGAAGTGCGATCATCCTAATCTCGATGTAAGCTCTTTCCGTTGTACACCCTATCCACAATGTTCTTACCAATCGCCCGCAGATATTTTGCATATGTACGTCTTGAAACCGTGGGTTCTATCAACGACAATTAACTCTGTTGTCTAGCTGTTCTTCCAATTCTACTCGCACAACCATCTCTTCCTGGACACCTGCCAAACCGGATCCTCCATCGCCTCCTCGAAAAGCTCCACGTTCGCCCGAGCCTCCACCGAGTCCCTTCCGAGCATGGTCTCTTCCACGTCCTCCTCAGCCGAGCACCTCAAGCTCAACGCCCCCGTCGCGCTCTTCCTACTCGTCGCATCCACGGCTCTAGCATACGTCACGGCCGACCACCTCGTCGGGTCCCTCGAGGGGCTCGTCGCCGCGCACCCGAATGTGTCGAAGGAGTGGATCACGCTCATCGTCATCCCTATCATCAGTAACGCCGCGGAACACACCACGGCCGTCGTTGTCGCAAGGAAGGGCAAGTTCGATCTGGCGATGAGCGTGGCGGTGGGGAGCTGTATACAGATTGCGCTGTTCGTCATCCCCATGCTTATTCTTATTGCGTGGGGGATGGGGAAGCCGTTGACGCTGTTGTTTGATCCTCTGGAGACGGTGGTATGTGGCTGTTTTGCTTTATGGGGTGATTTTGGTTTGTTGATGGGTGCGGTGTGATAGGTCTTGTTCTTCTCGGTGTTGTTGGTCAAGTTCTCGGTGGAGGATGGGAAGTCCCATTGGATGAGTGGGTTCGTGATGATCGGTATGCTTTCTATTATCTGACGTACGGCGCCGTACTAATGATGGTTTGTCGCGCAGCGGTTTACACAATGATTGCACTCTGCTTCTGGAACTTCCCAGAGACAGTGAGGTTGATCCAGGGGGGACCACTCCTTTGCTCTTAGGTGTTGTGTGCGTCACAGTGCTATAGGTCGAGGTTATGAAAGACGATGTGATTCATGAGTTTCCGCATGTCCATGCATGATTTTTGATGTCTGCTTGTTGTTGCAATGATCAATGTATCAATGTATAGCCTGTATCTGTCTGTCATGGTGATTATAGTGCTACTCTTGCTTGTTAGAAGTCTCCTGTGTCTGCCATTACTTGAGGTTGTGTAGGTGCATGATCACTTGACGTGGTTGTAAATCTCATGCAATGCATATCACCTACTCAAAGCTTGATCGCAGATTCCGGCTGCCATAGTCAACTGTACGCGGATTGAAAATAATAGATAGGCTGATGTTTACAATTTTCCATGCGACACCTGCTGGTACCTCTTTATCTTCTTTCTGACTGGTGCCGACTTCAACTTCCTGTGGTTGATTGCGAAGCCTCCCTATCCCACCCTTGGAAATACTTCATGACAGTATCTGCGTATCCGGCATTTTGAATCGGTGACCTTGAAACTGCCTAGGAACGTCGCTTCCTGAACATGACCGAAGCGGTCGGGTCTGGAACAATCGAATAACCATAACAGCGATCCGCTGGGCGCACGCCGTTTTCAAAAGCCACGTCGTAATTCAACAGAACGTTTGCCAACAAGGCTTTGAGCTCATTAACAGCGAAGAAACGACCAGGACTGATGAATTCAGAAAGTCATTAGCGCGGAAAAATACCTGAGGAGGTCACTGCAAGCGTACCATGCGTGGCGCCCATGTCCAAAGACGATATAGTCCAGCCCGAGCGAGATCATTTGGTTCTTACTGAAACCTTCCACTTCGGAATCTCTTAAGTTGGCAAACCTAAGTCCGTCGAACGTGTTGGGGTCGGCGTAGTTATCCTAGCAGTATCCAGTTTAGCTGTCGGTGCAGCGGCAGGTCAGCGGATCTAACTTACTTCGTCGCGGTGCATGGCGAAGTTGGCAACAGCAACCATATGTCCCTTCGGGATCACTGTCCCATCAGAAAATGCAAAGTCTTTACGAATTTTGCGCTGCATGACAACTGAACCATAAGATCATTCCATGAGGTCGGGTGGCAGCGGAAAAATAGCGGAAGCTCGTACTGGCGCCGTTCCCTCCTAAACGCTGGGATTCCTTGATGAAGCTGTCCAATTTTCGCATCTTGTGCAACGAGACTTTTGTCAGGCCCTCCGTTTTGATCACTGCCTCGACTTCCTCTCGTAGGGCTGGGACGTAGGACGGGTATGCCGCAAGATCGAATAAGACTTGGGTAAAAGCCTGGAGGAGAGCGACATCATAAGCCATGCACCCTATGTATAAACAGCTGAGTCCTGACCATTGACGTCGTGTGGATGGCCGCAAAATTGACTGCCAGAACGCGGAGCGTAAGATCGCGCACGGTGCGCTGCTGTCCTTGGGCAAGATCCAGCACCCAGGTCAAGTAGTCATTCTATAATATGGGCAAAGGCGTCAGTAATTATGTATACAGGAGATCTGAAGATTCCTCACAGGCTTCCCAGGCCATTCCTTTCCGTGTATCTCTTCCTGTCGAAGCCGCTCTTCTATGATTGGACGGAGATGCCGCACACCGCGTCTGATGCCTGTCGGGACACCGGAGAATAGGCGACCGGCTATCCTGTGCCACTATGTTAGAAACAGGACTTCACGCATGACCGGCTATGACTAGATGAACTCACGGCTTGAGAAAGTTGGGGAACAGGTTGATGATATTCGCGGCTTTGATGACGTCGATCGTGAAATCTATATTCAGGGACATGTAGTCTGGGTCTCGACCTGCAAGCTCATTAGCGAGGAAACTCATGTCAAATCGTCGGAAACCCGCACAAAGAGGAAGCCCGACGAAGAGGCGGTTGCTCGACCGACAGACGATTTTCATAACCGTAGGGAGTGCAAGTACGTTGGTCCAGGCTAGTATAAGGCCAGAAACAACACAGTCAGTCTCCGCCAACGGTACAAGAGCATTCCACTCACCTTCAGTCGCGGGTATAAGTTCTGCGAAGGCTGTGACGATCTCATCTTGCACGTCGGAGAAACGCTCAACTAGGCTGCGTGTAAGCGCAGAGCGTACCACCGCGACGTGGTAAGGGTCGTGATGTATTTCTCGCCCCATAGTATATTCAATCTGGGTGGACTATGGTGATCTTATTAGAGACCTTGATAATGTAGGTGAAAATGATGTATCATACCTCCCCAACAGCTTCCCAAAAAGAGACTTGGTCATTTGGGGCCTTCCGCAGATCATCCACCATCTGCGTGCCACTAACAATAACTGTCCATTTGAAGATGCCAGGAATTTTGAAGGCAGAACCACGATACTATAAGACGCGTCCAGATTGAGTTCGGTGGACTTTCAGGGAGAAATATTCACAAGCCTTATCATATCCTTCCTGGAGCAGGTCACGGCTATTCCAGAGTCCCTTATATGCTTCAATGTACGAGGAGAGGACTCCAGAGCGTCCAACAGTCGGAATTTTATTCAGCTGGGGATTGGTGTCAGCTCTGAAGATTCAAGAACTCGACATGAGGAAAGGTGTGGAACTCGCCTCGCGTCTGGCGACCCAAGCGCTGTACACGCTCGAGGCGATGAAGAGACCGGTGGCTATGGCAAGGGTTGGCAAAAGTAAAGCAGGTAAAGACATCATGGGGCGTTAGCGCGAAGCATTCAAGCTGAAAGTATTTAAAGACAGTAATCGGGCCCCGTACCAGCTGTTTATCTAAAGCCGTGGGGTAATGACTCTCACGATCCCTTCTTCAAGTTCGACGAGGAAGGCAGGCGAAACCTGCCACGTTCTGGACGTTTAATGTAGTGATAGTGATATGTAGTGATATTACCCACGGGTGGTCCCGACAAGGAACATGTGGGGTTTGTCTTCGGCCGCCGAAGTGTAAGAGTGCTTAGGAATTAATAACAATGTCTAATGTCCAATGCGCGCATGAAGCATGCAGAGCGTACGTGTGTATGGGGGAGATGTGTGGGTGGAACCTATGCATAGAGAAGCAGGAAATAAACAGCAACAAGAGCGAGTGTCCAAAATCTATGGCGGAGGCCGGCTTCAAAAGATGCTCATGGTCTTCTGCATCTCTATATGACCTCTCTGCATCCACTCGAGCGGTGAGATGCGTTCGCTGTCATTTTTATTGGAAAAGAGGAGGTCATTTTCTGCAGAGAACGCCCAGCGGGCGGGGTCAGGAGCGGGGGCAGAGGTAATGGCCCGCAATTCATTACGAATGATGTTGTTCGTAAAGTGGTCAAGATTCTAAGAGAAATGGTCAGCGGGCAATGTGCGACTTATGATGGAATAGCATACCAGGTCGTTTTTGTCGTATCCAAAAGGGTCTGGGAAGGCCCGTGAGTCATTAGTGCTACGGGAATGGGTAGAGGACTCACTTTCGATTTCTTCGCCAGCTACCAAGAACCCGAAGAACATGAACGACTGAATACATGTTAGCGAAGGCAGGGCGTCCACTAAGTATAAGACTAGACTTACCAGAATGACAGTGCCAGGTATCGTCACCCATTTCAGGGTGCTCCAGATCTGGAACGGCTGTGCGAAACGGAAGTCAAGAGATGGTAGTAGGTCGTATCAAGTGCGATCTCGTACCAAGAAAAAGCAGTAGATGACAGTGACAACCCAGAGATGGATGGAATATCTGATCACCGTGGCCATTAGCGGTGGCGGGCACGGAAACAGACTGCTATGCTCACGAAAAGGGGATCGGAGTCGTAAGGATACGTTCTAGACCCGTGAGTGCGTCCACAAGCTGATTCAGAGACTGCAAAAGGGTGTCTAGGGGTACAGCCAGTCAGCTGGTGCACCGCGAAGTCAAGCCCAACTCACTACTTGTCGGCACATCAACCTGCTTCCTATGCTGAAGCGCAGCGATGTATGAGCTCTGCGCATCGTATCAGCATCGGATACACAGACCCACGTCACAAACATACCAGGTATAGCGAGATCTCAAGCGGTAAGTTATGCGACACTGCATTCTGGCGCATCTTCGCCCTAAGCTTTGTGGCCTTCTTACCCTTGACCTCGCGCCCACGTTTGGTGAGCCACTTGACAAGTAGCGAGAACGGGAAAAGGTCGAAGATGTGGTATTTAGGCGGCATACGCCCAGGCAGCAGGAACCCCTCATCACTTGGAGGCAATATAATCTTTTCGCGAGGAGTTGAAAAAGGTGTGCGCGGGGGAGGATCTAGGAATGTCGTCTTCTTCGAGCCTGACGACGTCACGGGCGCAGGCAGAAGGTCCGGGGCGGAGGCATAGCTTCGTTGGTAAAGGAAGGAGCTGGCACCGGGCGAAGAGGGGAGCCGGAGGTCTCTGGGGTTAGCGGGTCCGTTTGTATACTCTGGCGACCTGAGGTCGGATGCGGACGGAATGCCTGCAGGCAAGGCATAGGCAGGTAGAAACTTGACCAGGTAGTAGAGATCCCTGAGAGTTTATTTCAGTATGAGGTTGATCCGTGGAAAAGGATGCGGCGTACTGATAGTAGATGCCATCCTCACCGCGAAGATAATGCTTGATTGAAATGGCATATGCCTCCAGCAGGTTGATCGCCGTCTTTTTCTCGATCATGGATCTCGACGCCATTTCGTCAGCGGTTATTTGCTGCGTAGCAGGCTGGTCTGAACAAAGTTAAACCACTAGATCGCAATCCTTCAAGAGTCAATCTAGGACGCACCAGGAACGTGGAACCAGGTTGTCCGTGCAAAGGTACGACTCGCCAAAATCACTTGTGACCACAACCTCCTGCCCTCATTGTACCGCTCAAACGACGACGTGGTCCTGTACGATATCACGAAACCCAATACCGTACCAATTCTGCAGACTATCAGCTAGTTCACTAGTCGCACCACGTCGGATAAAGTATAACGTACACTGTTAGGAGCGTGGGCTGTATGAACAGCTTATGGCCTTGTGCATTCAGAACTGAGATAAGGGTGGCCCACGCGGCGAAGAAAAGGAGGATATGCCAGCATCGAAATAGGGCTGTCGCTAACAGTGCATTGAAGAAAGACGATCCAGGCCTATGTCTAGGCGCGAACCTACATGTCCAGGTGGTCAGTATCCTCCGAGCTGGGTAGAACTCCTCTGGGTACCCACGGGTCAGGCACTTGAAAGCCTCGATGAGAGATGTGGGTCTCTACTCGCTGTTCCAAGACCAGAATCAGAACGTTCGGTAGGGTAAGGAACTGAAATCGAACGCACTGTCAGAGGTGACATTGGGTTGAACGACATGGGAACGTATAAAGTGTCACAGTTGTGCAGATGATGACACTGTTCCTGACGGTCCGAAGGCCTTGAAGGAGGGAGATAAGTCTAAGATCGACTTTGCAGCGCTGTTCAGGTCGTTAGAGGAAGAGCCAAGTCGTGATCAACCTGCTGAAATCTATCGAGATCCACAACTTCTTGGATCTGATGGCGTAGTCATCTTGGCGAGTTCGTCTGAATGATAAGAGTCGATGACCTCCATAATCTGCAGAAGCGTATCGACCCTCGCAGGTCGATGAAGCATGGGCGACGGTGGTGGTGGGTGTTAAGGATCACAACTTTTTATGACTGGCACGTTGAATGCTAAGGAGCCGAACTTACGGTAGTCACGTAAACTTATAGTTCCTGGCCCGACTGCCTGCCAATTTCGTCCAGCTATGTAGCTTAAGTGCGTTCTTGTGTTCCTTTCCCCCCCTCTCTCGCTACATAATTTCCCGTGTCATGAAAATGGCTTGATCCAATTTCCTGGCAGCAACCTTGACACGACTACCGGACCACAGCCTCTTTTTTTCCTTGGATTTAATTATGATTATCGATGCTCCATCATGATCCGAGCTACCATACTTGATATGTACAGGTGTGGACGCCGGTGGATACTTGCGCAGTGCGGACGATGATCAACGCCCGAATGCTTGATCCGCTGTGGCTTTACGAGATGTTCGCAGATTGCGGGGGTGCAACGCTGCAAGTCAAGGATTAGCAAATTGACAAGTGGCAGCGGGCTTTACAATGACAGGGATCATGGCCAGGTATGACGATACCACAAGCATCTATCCAACTTCTGACTAGACCATTCCTTCGGTTCATCCAGCTGAATCCTTAATTTTCACAACTGTCGAGATATCGTTCGCTGGATACAAACACGCCGTACTGACAGTGAGCCGATTAAACTTGTACAGGGTATCCTAAATGTCCCAGCATCTGAAGGAAAAATTCTCGTGCGCCCCGAAAAAAAAGCCGCCCACATGAGAAGGAAAAAGAAAGTGTGTCCTTCGACCCTCCCCCAACGTCGAGTGGCCGATGGCCGACTGTCCAGGTGATATGCAGTGACAGACGACTCCCCCAGTGATCCATATCTCCGCTGAAGCGATTACCACCCCGGGGGATATCTCCTCTTGTCAGAACGTCTCCAGCCGGACGTACCAGCCTCTGCCTCCCTTTTCCATTCGGGTGGACCAGCTTCCGCCTCACGTCTCCAAGCGGGAGTACCGGCCCCTGCCTCCCGTTTCCATTCGGGTGGACCAGCTTCCGCCTCACGTCTCCAAGCAGGAGTACCGGCCCCTGCCTCGCGTCTCCATTCGGGTGGACCAGCTTCCGCCTCACGTCTCCAAGCAGGAGTACCGGCCCCTGCCTCGCGTTTCCATTCCGGGGGACCAGCTTCCGCCTCACGTTTCCAGCCGGGAGGACTAGCTTCTGCCTCGCGCTTCCAGGTTGGGGGCCCTGGTTCTCTCTAGACGACGGCATATGTGAGTGTCCTGTTGAGACACAAGGATGACTACGTACTGCAGCTGCGAGCTCGCGCGCTTCCTCGGTATGGCGCGCAATCACAGCATGGGTCTAATAATAAGTTCTGGTCAGAAAGGCAGACATGTTGGCGGAGAGGGCAGGACTCACAGCGGGAGTAGCGATAACAAGAGTAAAGACAGAGGAGACAAAAAGGATCAAGCTAGTGA
Source organism: Lyophyllum atratum (assembly GCA_014905825.1). NCBI lineage: Eukaryota > Fungi > Basidiomycota > Agaricomycetes > Agaricales > Lyophyllaceae > Lyophyllum > Lyophyllum atratum. The sequence goes on along the minus strand of JACGCN010000050.1, from coordinate 53,558 downwards.
TGCGCATTCTGGGCGGGGGGGAGGGGATACTTCACATGTCGCAGGTGGGGCGCAGGGTTTTATATCAAGCCTTAGCGAGATCGTCCGAAAGCAGCAACCTCCGTTTCAAATTTCACAGCGTCCCCTGTTCCTACGTGCCTGGGCAGAGCCTGCATTTTGCCGAGCCATCATTGTCAATATCTTTGATCCTAAACTGTAACCACGATCCTCCTCCTACTCCGAGTGCTCGAGCCTGTAGTTGTACACAACTCGCTATGGATGGATAAAATGGTTTCCTTGTTCCAGCTTGACGGCGTAGGATATGAAAATTTGGACACGCGACGCGGAAACAATTGGGCCTGGTGACCTTGCCAAGCACATGGATCGATATCATCGTCATATCTGGTTGTCATCTGTCCTCTGCGTGGCTACGCGTGTGTAACTTGGGCCTTGGAAAGCTTGGGCGATAAGCCTGTCGCAGATTCGTCCCAGGAAACAAACGACAATGTCTTCAATGATTGACAGGCTACAGGCCATTCCCCATAAGACCTTCCAGTGAGAAGGTTTGAAGGTGTGAATGATCCGGCTTTCGAAGAGAGCGGAGTGGACTGAGGAAATGGCCAATTCGCGTCGCAGCTGTACGCTTACCGCTGAACTTAATTGGTGACTGTGCGGCCAGCGGCGGTGGCTTCACACTCATGCTGACACTCAGGGGACGACGGCCACGGCCTTCGTACCTTATATTTAGAGGCACAGGCATAGTTTGCGGGTCAGGAACGATTCTCGGTGGCCTGAGTGAAAGGGACGGGCAAAGCGGCGAGGGAGTGTTGCTTGGATGAGGCGTGAGTTACGGCTACATCGAGAAGTGGTCAGGCTGGCATAGCTCCACCATAAGTCGCCGTCGAGACATACAGAATGTAGACTTGGTGAGCCTACCTAGGTCATGGGTTTTCCAAGACTATTGGGCCGCGTCGACCAACTCATTTCTGCGATGGCCCTCCCATCGTAAAGCCACAGAAGGGCCGCTGAGGGATCACTACAGTCTCTTTGAGACCATAGTGTAATTCCCGGATAAGCAGCGGACTTGCGACGTAAAGCACTCGTAAAGCCGTAGAAGGTTCGGTATAATCGGGCCCTGCGTAGGCTTTTTCTTCAGGCACGGGTCCATCGCAATCGCTTTCGACTCGAGTAAAGGTCTGTCCGTGGGGTGCGAAGTCTTACTTGAGTCTCACATACATCCGAAACGTCAGCCACGCCTGATATTCACCGGGAGTAATGGACGTACACGTATAGAGGCGCGCTATGCACACCACAATGACATCTGGACGCGAATTCCATAGCAAGAGGAGACGCCTGCAATGGAACTGACTGCCAAACTTCAAGATCAGTCAATATTACTACCTCGCTTGGCAGACATAATGATCTTGAATTCGTAGACTGGATTCCCGTTGTCTATCTGTCACCTCGACTTTTGTCAATCTATGCAGAGAGCTGGCGGAGGGTATGATGGAAATTTTGGCTGCCTGCGGCTCGATGGGGGACTTCAGGGATGACGATCATCGGAACGAACGTTTGCCAATTCCGATCAGCTGGCGAGCCTATCATTTCCTGCGGCATTTGCCTTTGAATCTGATCACGATCACCCAAGCCGAAGCTTCCCTAGATTTGGACCAAAATTCGCGCTTGGCGCTGCTTGGGTGCTGTCCAGGTCGGAGTCCTCGACCGCCGGCTGCAACAAGGGCGCTTGTCATCACCACCAATGATTATCGCCTCGAAGGGAGTCCTGTACTGCCGACGCTGATTCCAAGACATGGAATTTGTCCACCATCCACGACTGGCACATGTCTGACCTGGAAGCAAGTCTTTGTCTACGCGTTAACATCGTGGAAAGGTGCGGATTTCGCCCAGAGGATGAGTGCCAACACCAACACCCTGGATCGCAGCTGCCACTGGAATCGAAGGGATGACGGCAGATCACCAAGTCATGGGGTTGCCATCAGCAAGACATGTGGGAAGTCGTTCCATTTTTGACTTTTCCACCTTGTGGTCATCATCCCACGACAACGCTCAGAACAAGGTCAACTTCGCATCCCGCAACGAGGAACAACCATGGCGGTCAAAACTCACACTTGGATTTCCCTTTGGTTTCTGCTCACCGTTCCTGTAATTGCGTGGGATGTTGGATATTGCTTTATGCGGTGAGTTTTGGCAGCCACGGTCGAAATTTGCGCTGTTCTGATCAGTGTCTGTCGAGGTAGTCCTCGGTCGATGAGGGTGAGTTTGGGGAATGAGGTCAAATTGAAGTAATTCACGAGATGTCGACGCGGAATCAGGGTGGTGACTTACATTGGCTGTGGAAACCTTACTCTATCTATCAGGATGTACGCCGCACCCAATTTTCGCGTTTCGTGTCCTCGAGCCACTAACCATATCATGACAGATTGACTATGTAATTCGACAACTCTTGCTCAGTGGCAAGGCTTATCTTTAACAACGAATCTGGTCAATAGGTGTATGGATTACCAGCTCTCCGTGCTGGAAATGGATTCACAAACGCTCAATGTACGACGTCATGCTCATACATTTTCTACTCTCACCTTGTAACATTCGTACTAGCTCTCCTCAACGTGTTCGAAACCATCCTCAACATTCTCTACCTCTACTTCGCACACGTCGCTGCGTGGCCGCCCGCTACCTTGATTGGCTTTGCTTCTGCCACCATGACTTTGGCGAAGACCATTCTGTATTGGGCACAGGAGTATTACTGTGGTTTCTGTGGCATCGGCCATAATTCGGCATCGGATTTGCTCATCTATTGGATCATACCCAATGGGTGCGAGGACTCTACCTTCCGTTTCATATCTTGTATACTCACCTGTCTCTCATAGACTATGGATCGCCGTTCCTGCCTTCATTATTGTTCGCCTCGGAAAAGACCTCGCGCAATCTCTGAATTTTGCATCGAGGGCTTCAGCCAATGCAAAGTTGATTGCTAAGAGCAAATAAGGTCACTCCCCCGTATCAGTCTGGTCATTCAACCTGTATATAGCGTCCGAAATCCATATACTCTGGAAATAGCTTGAATGGCATGACGAGTCGAAGTTCCAAGCTGTGATCCGCGCCGACCCTCAAAACATAATTCAACCAAACACCACAGCGCTTGCAATCGGTGAGAGGTTTTGGGAGCACATCTTCCCATACATGCCAACTGCCGGGGGCCAAGCTGGCCTCCCCATCTCCGAAAGACAGGCCACCCCTGCTTCAGAAACTCGGTCTTAATGCCACACTCATGTTTGTATGAACCTGCATCGCTTGGCGTTTGACTCCCTGGCTGCGGATAGCGCTTGACTAGGGCACCCATTTCTTGGGAGTTACACGTTGGAAGACTGGAATTCTTGCTTAAGTCCTCGATGGCGCACTAGCTAGGATCTGGGGTTTACACCTCCTAATTTACATTCCACTCCAGAAGCTCCACATATGCTATCGTCGCATTCTCATGTCGCCCATGCCGTACTGGAGCACAACACTTCATGACTATGCCGTCGGGTATCGGTACGAATCTTGGACGTTCCTATGCTTACTCGGCACCAGTCTCATGTACTTCATTCTTGTCGGATATGCAGGTTGCAAGGTACATGTGTATGAGAGTTCCTGAATCCTACTCCTTATGAAGCTGAAGGAACGTAACTAGTTGAGGGCGAGTAAGGGTTGACGATACCCAATGCATCCTACGCTGGCGAATCGCTGTATGCGCTCTTTTCTGACGGAACATCGCTGTTGATGGGATGGGAGTTGTAATCTCGGACCGGATTCATCATGCAATCGTCATAGGACACTCTACTCAAGGTCCATAGAGGTGAAGATCGTTTGTTGGGCGAGCTTCATACGGCGACTCAAACCTTTGTGCGTGGTGATATACTCAATCACTCTCGCCTCTTAGACTTCTCGGCGCGTGACAGGTCGCTTCAGCCGAAGAGCCCGGCCCGCGCGCCTGCAAGTGGGTTAAGGATTCTTCTGTTCGCGCTGCACGCGTCCTGTCACGAAGGCGCATGTTTTCGAAGCCTCGGTACAGACATGACTTTCGAAGCTTCGAAGCTTCGGCGCGGAAGGACGGAGAGTACCCTTGCGGTGCTCAGAGTCATAGATCCATCTCTTTGGCGAGGAGGCTTAGCGGTGTCGGTAATGCCCCGAATTCCTCTTCCAGCACCATGCCTTGGCCATGGATATCGTTTGCTTTCACCTGTGGTCGACATACACGGAGACTGGTTCCGTATCGTCAGACTGTGCAATCGGCCTCGTCAACACATAGCAAAGATAAGATCAGCTCGACAAGTTATCTGTGGTAATACGTCATTGAAGAGATTGTTCGTTAAAGATGAGCAGGGGTCTTCTACTTCTCCGGTTCTCAACTTCCGCGGAACCCTCGTGGTACGCATTCATGCATGGATAATTCTAAATTCTCTCGGACTTGTTATCCGACAAGTGAGCGGCACCTACGTTCACGTCGCGAATACGCGAAATGTTCGGCGAAATACGCCTGCCGTCTTCGCAGCTCCAATAACGCAGCTGCGTTGTCCTTCAATGGTAAGCTTGTAAGCTTTTGCTCGAACTAACATACTTCTGCGTCTAGCTGAGTCTTCGAAGGTCTTCGACTAAAGTTCAAATTGAATCATCAGAAACGATCAGAAATCATCGGCTAGCCGAATAGAACGGCGTGCAACTGCAGCGCAGTGATTCAGATTGGTACTGATACTAATAGGTCAGTCGTGTTGGATGGTACGATATGTGAAAAACACTGTCACCTGATTGACCACCCGTCTCGCAAAGCAGTCAGCACCCCTGTGGAAGCAGTGCGCTGATTTGCATGCAGGCTCGCACAGCCAGAACATGACAGGGTTATCGCGTGCCGTCAATGCGGAGCCCGATGGAGGAGTCGGCAATGATAAACCCGTTTGAAGATAACAAGATCAAATAGAAAAACTACAAATAGCCTGACTCTAATCATATGCTTCACGACTCCAACGAACTCTCTCCAAAGGTCTGCACTTCCCTTCGCATGACATCCTTTCACGCAATACCCCTCGAACTCGTCGACTTAATCATCGACCATGGTCATGCAGATTATTCCCTTCTCACAGCATGCAGTTTGGTATGCAAGGCGTGGTTCCCAGCTGCGCGACACCACCTCTTTTCGAACGCGAAGCTAAACGCGACAAACGCGTCTTCGTTCGTCGACCTCGTCAACTCGGCATCCTCGACCATCATTCCCTTCGTTCGTCGCATAGATGCCAGAGATAACTGCGAAGACGGTCGATGGGTGGAAGACTTGTTTGGAAACCTCACCTCGCTCCCGTTCGTCAAATACATATCACTCGTCTCGTCCTGCGACACCACCCTTTCACAAAGAACCCTCTCCAATCTACGCTCCTTCGATCGCCTCGTCGAGCTGAGGCTTTCCGAGTGCGCATTTGGAGACTTCACCGAAGTACAAGAGCTCATATGCTCTTTCCCAATTCTGGAGAGCCTCTACCTCGAGGCGGACTGGCCGGAACCCCATACAATCACCCCAACCAAGACCTCCCCGTCCCCACATCTACGCGAACTTTACCTTCGTTGCGAGATGTCGCATGTCTTAGAGTGGTTCCTAATGCAATGTGACATGGCGCCTGTCTCCAAACTCACTCTCCACGGACTCGATTCCTTCGAGCTGCCCGTCGTTGGTCGGTACATGGAGACACTAGGTCCTGAGTTGACGCATCTTACGATATTCCCCAGCGGCTCGGTCTACAGTGCGTAACGTTATCACATCCAAATTTAGCACGCGTCAAACAACTGACACTGTACCCCCCAGATACCCTGTCCAACCACGTCAACCTGTCGCTCAACGCGTGCCTTCGATACCTCAAACTTGTCATCGACTGCGACAGCCCCGACCTGGCCATGGCGCGTACCTTCCTGTCCCAGGTCGAGTCGCCCCTCTTCGACGAGGTGGAATTGTCGTTCTATTCCGTCCGGCAGGGCCCCAGGGTCGCGCGCGAATGGACGGATCTTGACACGCTCCTCGCGCAACCCAAGTTCTCATCCATGAGGCGGACAACGATCTCTGCTGTGTCGGCGGCCGGCCTGGCCAAGGAGACGCTGCCGCTGTGCCACAAGCGTGGGGTGCTCCAAGTGCAACGCCACTACACCATTGCCGTATCTGGCCGTTCCCCGTTCCACTCCCTCATGATCTGATGTCAATCATGTATCCCTAGGGATGCTCTTCATATTCACGACCCCACACGAAGTTGATACCCATATACCCAGAATACCCAGACGCGTTTGTATCAGTAGTCACCGTTGTATAACCAAGCTATCTTCCCTCGCAATCCATTATTTGAAGTGCGTAAGAGCGAATGATCAAGTCCTCGGAGGAATCGTCCTGGACAACCCCATGACTTGTCAGGCATCTCCTATGCACAGCATCTGATATTGGGGTATGGGGGGCTATATCCATCGTCAATTGACATGACATGCACAGCGTCTATTACCAAGCTGGGTTTAGATCTCGAACGTGACGCGCTTGCTACCCGCATACGTGATTATGTCGAGCCGTTGCCGGCTAGGATGTGTCGCGTGCGACGAGGATGGTAGTACCGTGATCAGAATCAGAATTTCAGGCCTATGGTTCTGCTCCACAGGGTAACGTCCACGTTGATCGACGCCACTCATTATGAGAGGCCCGATAGATAAGGCCGTGGGCGACCAGTCCCTCGTGGAGTCCTGAGTTAGATATAAGTAACAGAAAGAATCAGAGTCCAGAGGTACTACATATACAGGGAACATTATACTAGGGCGGAGTGGTAAGTTGAGCGCAGCGGTGATGGGGATGGTAACAATAGAATCATGATATACATACAACGGAGGATAAAGATACACCATGCTAGTCCCGAAGGTGAATCACACCCTCACCCACCCACGACACTCTACCGAGCCGCACCGGCATGGCTCTGCTCCTTCCGGGATAACGGGTCTTCCCTTCCCCTTCCCCTTCCCCTTCATCTTGGGTGCTTCAGCCGCTCCCGGATCATAGTCGACTGTAAACTCCGTGCCGGCGGGTATATCTACCTGTGCAACGAATGCGATATAGGGCGTGTTCATCTAGATATCAGGCTTCAAAATAAGGAAATGACGTCAGGACCTGGGGAGCTGATAATTCTGACCTCGGGAATGGTGTCGTACACCACGAGGTAGATGCATAAGTTGGGTGTACAGGAATGACTATTGTCGGGTAAGAGGAGATGTGAGTTGGCGGAAGGATCAGAAGACGTGAATGGTGTGACTTACTTTATGAAGCGGGTCCAGTTCCCTACGGCCGATGATGAGTACCCTAAGATGGCAAGGTAGGTATCGGCTGGACGTACCACATGTCCGCGAATCTACGCTATACAAGTCCTCCGGCGCCTCTGCGTCCGAATGCTCCCGCCCATCCAGATCGAAACAGTATGATTTCTCATCGTCCGGCAGCGCTTCCGCGACGTCCCGACGGCTAAACACGATACATGGCTAAGCATCAAGCGTGACGTGGCCCAGACTCTAGAGCGGGACGTACATCAGATAGCTTTGACGTATAACATCAGCTCGTCGGTCACAAGATAAGAGTAGGCGTCGGTAAAAGGCGCACCCTGTATATATGCCCAGGACCTTCCCCCGCTCAACGTCGACGGGAGATTGCACGCCCCAACCCCGATCATCTGTCTTGAATATCGCCACGGGGACGTCGCGTGGCTGCTGTGCGACACGATTTGGGCATGCGCGTCGGTCGCATTGGCAATACTGGTGAGTGAAGGCCGGGAGCGGGTGGTTAGCGAGTGGCGAAGTATGTTGAGTGCAATATTTACAGTGTTACATTCGATGACTTCTACACCCCGTTCAACGTTGAATGCGAATAGACCCTGGGTGGCGTACATATGAAGGGGATAACGCATCTCAGGGTAGGTCACGTACGTCTGAGGTGTACGCGAAGGTTTTCTTCTGCTTTTCATCTACAAGTTCCGACAGTTCCTGGCAGCCGCACCACGCCGCCTGAGAGCATTCGTCGCACTCGCAACGCACGAAAATACCTTCGTCGTCGAGTCGTGGTACCTTATTAGAGCTGGCCTCGAATCAGTGATAGAAGAAGGCTCGTTGAGATATTAAACTCACTACAAGTACTCCGATTCTAGATACTGGAATTTTGGTGGGAGCGGAGGGATCTCTTCGTCGTCGATGTGGTTGATGATACGGATCGACGCAGCGCCAGAGCCGCGTGCACGGGCGGTCCAGTCCAGCTCTAGCTTCTTGCGTCTGTAAGCATGGAGGCTGAGCCTACAGTATTGCCATCAAAAAGAATGACTTACCGAGACACCTTCACGGTAGACGGCCGCTGGGTACGGCACGGCAACGGCAACGGCAACGGCAACGCGCGCTTGGGACGCGACTTGAGATCGAGGTCCTCGATGGGGGATTGAGACCGTGAGGAAGAGGTGCTAATCGCCCGTTTCTTGCCTTTGGAGGAGGCGGAGGCGGTACTCGAGACGGATGCGAAAGAGGAGGTGGCGCTGGGGTAGAATTCGGAGCCGGAGGCCGTGACTGAGCGCTTGGGTATTCTGGAGCTAGAGGTGGAGGGTGTATTTGCTGCGCTCTTGCTGACAAGCGTTGAGCTGGAAGCGCGAGATTCCGCTTTCGACGGTGAGCGTCCATATTGCTTGGATGAACGTAATGCGCGGGAGCCTTCCGCATACGATGCGGACGTCGAAACAGAGCTGTCGCGGGTGAAGGCACGGCCTGATCGGGTATTTGACGAGGTCGACGCGCGTGGTTCCTCGGTGAGACCTTTCTTCTCGGCCAATAGTTTCTGCATTTTTTGCTTCAGATTGAGAGGCGACCGTGTCCTCAATCGAAGTTTCTCGTCGTAAGCCTGCACTCGCAGTTGAGTAGCCGTGTTGTGAACGTCCAGGGTAGCCCAGATATCGATATCGAAGGATTCGCTTGCGAGTTGGTTTCGTCTGGCTGTCTGTTTGCGTTTCCAGAATTTGATATCGTCTGGGTGAAGAAGATTGTTGTCATATGTGATATTTGAGCCGTCGGCGCGCGCCCAGTCCTTCCAAGCCGCCTGTAGCAGATGATTAGCGCGCCCCGGGGACCTTTGCGACGCGGCTGACCTCGTATCTGCACAATGTTAAGCAGTGTTACAAGAGCACCGAGAAACGACGCACCTTACTTCTCCTAAAGCGTCGACATACTCCCCGATAAAATTCACCTCCCATTTCCCATCCTCATCGCCTCCCGCTGCGTTGCTGAAGTCTTCCTCCTCCGTGCTTGATGCATCCCACAACTCACTCGTATCCTCGCTACCGGAGCTCTCCGCATCTGAGGACCTGTATAGATAGATAAATATTAGGGATAGACTATAGTTTCTCGGTACGCACATGAGCGGATGGGGCAGAACAACAAACTCGGAGTGTGTTGATCACCGCCAAACAATTGACAATCGGACTCACGCCTCCTCACGCCCACATCATCATGCTCAAATGTATACGGACAGGGTCTCTGGCTAATCCTTGCCTTGCCTTTCACAAAGTCAATTCATTTCGGATGCTTCGCGCACCGACAGATTGGGGGTGCGTACTCAATTTTTTCACAAAGCATTAACTAACGGTACATTTTGCGGTATAGCCAAGCCATACCGTCACTGATGCGCGCACATGAGCTTTGCAGTGTGCACGATGAAATCGGTGTACTGCCACATGCCACAAGAGATTTGTCGAGGACAGACATGCGGCTGCGGTACGTATTGCCTATCCTTATCATGCGTCTGAAGGGCTCAAAATAATCACGCAGACACAAGAAAAACCTCCATCTGCTCGAATAAATACTACAACAAGCCCTCGAACGGTGTACCAACCCCAACAGCCCTTTCCAGCCCTCTCCCCTTTGCAACCTCAATGCGGACCTCCTAATTCCCAGGAAACGACATTCGAAGCGCCTTGTCCTGCTCTATCCTCGAATCCCGAAACTACCCCGATCATAGATTACACACAAAGCTAGTAATCTGGGCAGCCTGACGCGCTTAACCCCAATTTTGATGTTCTTCCGCTCGAGGATTCTAGGGACCTGAAAAGGAAACTCTATCGAGGATGGGGATGAAACGCGATGGGTGGCGCGGGATCATCACACATATGGGATGGCTGCTTGCGAGAGACGCCTTGAAATGGGTGAGTTGTTTCGGTAGAACCTGTTCTTTTCCGAGTCCCTAAACATACTTCCAATCCCATCCCTAGCACCACCTCTTAACATACAACCCCACTTCCGTACTACTGCGACTGGCACGGCTGCTCTGTGCATCGCTAGAGAGTATTGTATTCTCTGCCAGAAAATCAATGTCGATTTGACCATTGTAAGTGCGCCCATGTTTAACAAAACCGGCAAGTTCGAAGGCGTAACAGTGGATGATAGGGAGAAATATGAAGATATTTTCCTGTCTTTCAACAAGTATGTCTCCCCGAGTACTTGAGTACTTGTAAGCATCAAGCCGCATATTCAAGACTACGTGCCCATTATCTCGAGCTGGCTACTTACTGATGGTGATATAAACCGACAGCTTGTTTCCATCAGCAACGTTATACTTCAAAGAGACTTTCTTTCCCGTCGCGCTCGTCTTCTCGATGCTGTCCAGCTGCTTCCACAACATGCCGCCCCTGGTGCCACTATTATAGTAGGTGGGGTGGATCTCCATGCTCGTGTCCTTGTCTTTGAGGTCCGTGATGATATCGCACCAGCGCTTGTAGTTGTGCACTCCGACGGCAGCCAGGAACACCTCGCCGGTATCGGTGTCCATGAAGCGTAACGTGCCAGAGGTACCGCTGCCGTTGATGTTGAGGATGAAGATCTGGTCATCCTCGATCCATGTCCCCCCGTTAGCGTAGTACCAGACGGTCCGCTCGATGTTTTCGATTGTAGCGGTGGTGTTGTTCACGACATGAACGCGAATGTTATACGACATAGCTCTGTACGTGCATTCTTGTCAGCATTTTTGGGCGTTGGTGAGGGTCAAGTCGTACTCAAGGCAATGGTTCTCGTGGGACGGTCAAGAGATATACAGTCGAGGCAATTTCTGAATCCAATGGCTGTTGCGTATCAATATCATCGTTTATCAGGAAATTGTGTAGAAAGCGCACCACTGAGTAGAGAGACGAAGAGGGAGCTTTAATGTAATCACACATCTTCAGTTCGTCGATTAAATATCTAGAGCTTGAAGCGAAATGGAGATAGTAATGATTTAAGACGCGGACAGGTAAAATGCACGAGTACTAGTCAAACCTCCAAGATTAATTCCGAATCCGAGCCACTGTCACGTTGTCCAGACACGGGTGTAACGCGTGTATTTAATATGGTCTGCAGGTCCAGCACTTCCCAGCAGTCGACAAGTAAAACTTGAGCTGGACGGGACACCAGAAAGCCTTGTTTCCATCAGTTCTTATCTTTACAATCCAAATGACCGAGTTATGAAGGCACAGATCCCCCAAGCAGTGTGGTCATGAGTTCACTTGATGTCCGCGCCTTGACAGTAGTATCAATGTATAGAGCATCTTGGAGGATAGCATTGACAGCGGCGGTGACAGGCTGAGGGTAGACCCAGGTCCCATTGACAACTAAACGATCACGTGAAAAAGCGCGCGAGTTCAGACCGAGGAAAGTTCTTGATCCGAATGAACGCGTTGGAGTGGAACTTTGACGATCATCCTTTGGCATCGAGGAGCGACACGTAGATATCCGCGATCCAAAAGTATCGGGACACGACGCAGGCTCCTCCCCACGGTGTTGAAATTTCAAATGACTCACATGATGATACATGTAAAACGTCAGTACGCAGTTCACCTCATTGGAAAGACAACGAAGACTGACGATCTGAAAATACCTTGCATTTGGTATTTTTCTCATAGAACGAGGCCAATACGAGATCTGTCTTTGCGCCCAAGTCGGGTGGGACCTTGACATCGTGTATTGCAGTAGTCAGGATAGTACGATCTCGCGAGCGCTGTTGCTTATCTGCCCCTCCTACGCGCCGTTCTGGTCACCAAACGATACAACATTATCCGGCTGACAATCCGGAGCATGCCACCTGACTCGTTTGCCGGAAAATATGCTGAACGCTTCTTGACACGCCAGGGCCTCATTGTCCTCCAAACATATAAAGTGGGCTGTTTGCCTTGCCTTGGTGTTATCGTTGAGAGCCCCACCACGTATAAACCGTCGCGAACAGCTCGCCAGTGAAACCTACCGCTCTTCGTGGCTACGAAACCACTCGATCTCAGGCCGACGATTTTCGCAATCACTTGGCGCAATCCATGGCTGGCTTGTTTGTGGATCCCATGCCTGTGGAACATTTCCTCCACGATTTATTGCCAGCTCTTGATGACCTCTTGCCACCTACTAAATCGTCTGATGCTTTCTTCGATGACATGCGCCAAGGCAGAGTTGGTACGGAAGCCAACATGTGTAAAAGATTTGTAAGAACACGACGATTTTTTTGGTATACCTACTCATTTTCCTCGCAAACAGGTTCAATATGTCCTCAAAAACGTCATCCCCGGCCTCAAAATCGCAAAGGGTTCGAACCTCCAGGACGGTGACTCTACCGGGAAGCTTAGGCCGAACCCTACTCTTTACCGAGCAGATCTCAACACAGATAGCGAGAAGACACAGTCCAACGGGATCGAACTCAACTTCCAATTGAAAAGGGATCACAAATCCGACCCTTTCCAGGATCCATCCGACAATACCAACGGATTCGAACATAGCATCGAGGCTACTACGGATGTTAAACGAATCTCTCGTCGCGGGCACCTTATTAGCTATCCCACTGAATGGTTCTCCCGACAGCACCGTGATTTCGCCTTTTCTGTGTATATGGGCGATCCTGACATGCGCTTTATTCGGTGGGATCGCTCTGGCGCCGTTCTATCAGCCAAATTCAACTATCGCAAGAATTTCCGACCGCTTGTCCATTTCCTCTGGCGCCTCACCAATCCGACCCGTGTGGGTCGTGGCTGGGATACAACAGTAAGCCCAGCGAATCCACACGAGGTGGAGCTGGCCCATGAACACCTTGCGAAGTGTAAGAATGATCTCTATCGGAAAGTGATGGTGTTCACGGTCCCAGATGGCGAAGTGGAACGCAAATTCATAGCTTGGGGCGCCGTGGCTTCAAATCCCGAATCGCTGACACGTAGATGCACGCGTGCATATCCTGTCTACGCAGAGCGGACTGGAAATTTAGGTTTCATGAAGGATTCTTGGAGGCCTCATCGCCTCGAGAAAGGGTCGTCGATCCTCCGACGATATCATCGTATGATTACGGACGTCACTAGGCATCAGCTCAAGAAGTTCTCATCGTCAAGAGAGATGATGCAAGTCATCTCTCACGCGTTCACAGGTGGGTGTTGCACGTTTTGCACACCCTTCCTGTTAGCCTTACTGACTTCTATGTTAGCGCATCAGCAAGCATACGAGCGGGGCAACATTATCCATGGAGATATCAGCGCGTCCAACATCCTCATCACAGACGACGGCGAGGGCATCCTCAATGACTGGGACCTCGCAAAGTACGAGAAGGATATGATAGAAGACTCGTCTAGGCAACCCGAACGTGCAGTCAGTCATGGACTTAAGCCTCCATAGCATTCTACTAATGAATGCTTTCGCAGGGTACTTGGCAATTCATGTCTTGCCTCCTTCTCAAGGACAAGAACAAGTGGCACACTATTCAAGATGACATTGAATCCTTCGTATACATCGTCCTCTATCACAGCATGCGCTACCTCCCACACAACAGAGCCGCGCCCGAAGTGCTCCTGTACATCATTAAGCTGATCTTCGATCAGCACTCCTTCGTATGCGGTGTCAGGGTAGGAGGTGGAATGAAGCGAGCTCTCTTCCAGTTAAAAGGCGACTTTGATGCTTTTAGTGGCTTTGAGTTGGATAATCACCCTCCCTTGAATGGCTGGATCAAGGAGGCTTTCGATTTCGTGGAGCAGTGGTTGGCAGCCATCGTCAAGAAAACTCCAGACGAGGACCTAAAGGGGCTGTCCCTCTACACCCACCAACCTATGGCGGATCTATTCGCCCGTTGCTTGTCGCAACCGGGGTGGCCGTCGAACGACGCTGCCGTAGACCAACTTCCCCGATCGCATAATGCATAGTTATGCTAATCAGGGTGGGATTTTGCTGAGAAGTCGTACAATATGAGGCCGGGTACAGGTTTACGTAGACCCGGCGACCGTGCTGCTGCAGACGTCTAGATGGGTCCGAACTGCGCTCTGTACGGTTAATAAATATGGTCTTCGGCTGTATCTGTACAAAACATTTGTCGGAGGCAGGACGCCTACTCCAGTATCCGAGCCTCCATAAGATTCGAACAAAGACCATCCTGCAGTGGAAATAGACTCACGCCAATAAAATAAGTACTCGAAGACTGGAATTTCCGACTCCTTGGTATACAAAGTTATCAGCAAAAAATTTGAACAGCAACATATCAAAGGATCGCACTATCGAGGACCGATATAACGCGTTATACGTAGAAGGGCATCCGAAACTTGAAGGTTGTCGACGTTGAGTGTGGTGTCACATGACGTCAGATCCAACGCGTCGCCGGATTTGGACGACGCGTTTACTCCGCCCGATAGGTAATTGCTCCGGCCTTTCTAGGTGCGCATGGATTGGCTGTATCCGGAGGCTTATTTTCCAAGGCGCCGCTTAGACGAGGGCGAGGTTCTGTATGTTAGAAAGCATCATATTAGATCTACTCAATTTATGCCGAATTGAACAAACCTTTTATCAGCGATATATTCGCTTGTAATTTAGTAAGTAGTTTATTAGTATCCACAAAAAGAAGTCTACGTGGACATTCGTATACTATAATTGAAGCTAACACGGAATTTCGGTCGTAAACAAACCGAACTACGAACGGAACTCAGAATTGTGCACCCCAGTCGACCCTGACCCGAGTCTCAGAGCATGATCATTGGTGATGACCGTTAGATTTGGTCAAGTCGTGACAGAAAGGCGAAGAGTGACGGAGATTAAAATATACCCGCGACAGTCGACTCGCGAGCGGTAAAAGTGACAACGAGACGATCATCAGCATCAGGCTAAGCCACGCCGAGGTAGGGGGCGGTCGAGTATTTATCGAAATCACAATGATGACGCAGCACTAGACTTTGCGAGGAAGAACATAAGAAGCAGGCGGAGCGCAGCCCAATGTAAAGAGCAGAAGAACGGAGTGTGCTTTTCTCTGGGTTCTAGATGTCTTGGCTGTGTAAGAGTCCTCCCTTCTTCTCTCCCCGGGGTGGCGGCGAAGGCATTTTGTAGTGGCCGGCGGAGTTTTTTTGCGCGACCTATTGAAGCGGTGTGCTTCTTGCGTCGCTTGCGTTTAGAGTTGACAGTAGGCCGATCGTGGGGCGTGTGGGATAGTGGTCAGCTCCTCCCTCCAACTCGCCTGAGCGAAGTTAGCGTCAAGAAGGACTCCGGAGTCCAAGGAGGGGAAGTTAGCCGCCATAAGATCATTGAAGAGATGTAGCGTGTCTAGAGTCGGGTCGCTATACGTTCGTGTCTTGCTGATCACTTTCAGGAAATGTATTTCCGTGTCTCCGACACTTGGCAGGAGTGCATATCCAAGGGTTGTTGAACAAGTCGCCTGTGTCTTTGCTCCGAAATTCTCGAATGTACAGGTGGAAGAAAGACCAGAGGAAGGTTACATGCTTGGAATCCTAGCCCTCAAGACATGAGACCAAGTCAAGTCAACAAGTCACCGGGTACGAAGAAGTAGCGTCCAATGACCCGTATCACTGTCACCGGAACTCGAGCTCGTCCTATGGCAAGTATAAGTACGACAGTAGTCGGAAGTTATAGAGCACTCTTCAGGCGAGCTAGGCTGGTCACTTGATCGCTTCGGAAAGAGCGCGGAGAAAACGAGGTTGCCTGATGTAATGTTAACCGTCGAGGAAGTTCGCGGTTAAGAAACCCATTCCACTTGGATGGTGGCCCTGCGTTCTTCGAGGGTGGCAGTGACGAGAGGTGTGCCAGATCCAGCCGAGTAATAGACATTTCATTACCGTGAAATCTGTATTGAATCGCGTGGAGTGTGAACTTCGTCCCACATACTATGCTAGGTGCAGAAAGCTATCCTATGGGACGTCCCCGTAGGGTCTGATGACCACGAGTTTTGCAATACACAGAGTCGAGTAACATGCGAGAAGAAAATGACGAAACCCATAGAGAGGATTGCGGCCCCGACTGGTAGCGGCAGGTGAGTAACACGCCACTGCTCGGTGCCCTCTAGAGCAGCATGCACTATCGGAGAATATGAAAAGTGGAGTGCAGACTGTCATTGCTGCGTGATCTCAACAAAAACGCAGCGAGTGCGGGGTAAGACCACCCAAAGGACTCGTTCTCCTCTTGACGCCCATAACAGATCGGTGTAGTCATTCGTCATCGGTGGTGTTACAATTTTCGGCCCAAAAATAGGGAACGTCGTAATCTCGGGGTTCTACTCGTTCGATTATGATGAGTGGAGATTTCCGGTGCTACTCGTGTCTTAGACTGGCAAGCCTCGCATTAGATGTTTCGCCCCCGAAGGTAATAAACATTCGGGCCCTGTCAGCCCCCGCCATAACTTGTGGAATGTACGACATGCATGACAGAAAAGTCGGCCTTCGGTAACGCATCTGATGCACAGTTGCGACGTTGATCCTAGTTTGTGGCTGCGTGATGACATGTGCCGCCCGACGATTATGCCCAGAAAAAACACCTGAGCTCCACGCATCCATAGGGGTCCAACAAGCAACTAGTTGAGTGAGCTAACTGAGTTCACATACAAGTGAGCGAGGAGTGGAGATGTCTGCCCAAGAGGCATGGAAGTTGGAGGGAGGAATGGCGAGCCATCCCAAAAAGGCAACAGGAATTTATAAATTATTTTGCCGAGCACATGTCACTGCCTTTACCCAAATCTTTCCTCTCCCTGTCATGAGCTTGTATTCCATCTTGTAATTCCTCAGTATCTCTCCTCTTGTTGTAACTGTGTATGCCAATTGTTTCCTATCGTCCACGCCAGCCTCGACAGCGTGTACCCCACCATGACCACTCAAGCCACCCTCACGGTACGTCAGAATTTCCCCCAATCGCCTCGGCTCCCGTACCAACCAACAGCGGTTCTTCAGCAAGCTGATGCGGCTTCGAGTTTGCTTTCGCTCTCTTTTACGGCGGTCAGCGCTCCCCCAGTACCGATAGTCGACCAATCGCAGTCGGCGGGGGGCGGGGCCAACCTAGGGGCCCATGGGGCCACACAGGGAGTCCAAGGGTCAGCAGTCAGCACGAGTCTTGGGACTGGGGCAAGACATCATCGACGCCTGGCTTCTACTGGGAAGGCCAAGCGGAGACTGAGCGACGCCCGTGACGCTGCGAATCGCCCGTCGTACGTGTCAACTTTTCTCGTGCTACGTTTCGTTTCATTTCTCTTGATGGCAACATCTCGCGAAATCATCCGGACGCTTTTCTTAAATCTTCCCATCCTTTTCTTTATCGTGATTCTCAAACTTGCATAACTTTCTGTTAGGCCAGCGCTGCTGCAATCATCGACAGCAGCTCTCTCCCTTGCATCGTTATCTCTATCGACGTCCCCTCCTGTTGGGTCCTTACCACAGGTCTCGGCGTCTTTCAGCGCAGCGTCCAATACCTTGAATGGAGGACCCGGGTTTCATGTCGACCAGCCCTCGTCGCTACCCCTAAGTGACGGAGGAAACATTCCTGCTCCCGCCGCCCACTCGTCTGGCGATTCCAAAGGCTTTGATTCTGCCCCCGCCTCCTTTGGCCCTGGAAAGGGTGGCAGGAAACGTGGTGTGGACCATAAATGTGAAAGCTGTTCGAAGGTTCGTTCCCTCCGCTAGGTTCTACCGAGCAGTGTGAAACCAATTTTTTATATCAGATTTACCGCCATCCTTCATGCTTAATCAAGCACCGTTGGGAACATACCGCTCATTGGCGGGAAGCGTCCAAATTTGTCCTTAGCAAACACCAGCAAGTCCAGTTACTTGAGGTCAGTACTCGGTAGATATTCCTGACGTCGCCTCTGACGGACGTTCCATAATCCAGGCAGCTGCCATTCTCTCGCATCTGTCGCCATCTGCGCAATCCCTTCCAGATGACCGCTCCCTTTGGCCATCTTTCCTCTCTGGTGGTTCATTACCTAAAGTGGAGACCGATAGTCCACCAAACAACGGAGGCACCCATCTAGTCTCCAGCTCCGTCCCCGGCATCGGGAATTTCTATCGCTCCACGTCTAGTGGCCCCCGCCTTCACGACTACTCTATTCCCGCCTCTTCCGCGGGATCTGGTGGTATAACACAGCTTCGACCCGGTCTCCTCGGTGTTCCCACCGGCTCAGGGTCGCTCAAGGACTCCACACCCTCTAAGCCTGTACCTGTGCCCACCAACATGAACAGTGCCTCTGACTCATTCAGAGGATACCGGGGCGCAACATCCGACTCCTGGACATCGTCACCGTTCGAAAACGGGCACACACCGTCGTCCTTCGTTTCCAACGACCTGTCCACAGGTTCGATCCCCTATGTGGACTCTGATCAACGGAATGTTAGCACAGGAGCCGGGGGCTGGTCTCTCCCTCGCTCGTCTGTCAGATCCGTGTCCGTTTCGTCGCAGTCCCGGTCCCGGTCGGGATCGGCTTCTGGGAGCCGCAGTGACGATGAGAGTGTCGACGTCGACGTCGATGGCGACCTGGATGAATACTCGACATCCGGGTATGCTGGACGTTATCGATACCATGGGCGCAGGGGACCCGCTTGGAAGAGGGAGGAGGACGAGATGAGCATTGGATTCAGCGTCCGCGAGGAGGATGAGGGTGACGACGAGGGTGCCATCGGTGGTGCTCATGTTGATGTTCGTAAAGAGCCAGAGTGGGATGGCCTGGAGATGGATATGGACATGGATTGATGCTAGAACCCGTCGCCGCGTCACGGACTCCCCCGCGCGACACACCCGGATGACCAAGGATTTCCAATCTTCTCTATAACGTCGCTTTCCTTCCTTTCAATTTTCCTGTCTTCCGTCCCGAATTGCCCATCGGAACGCGTCCTTCATCGTTTTTTCTTATTTTTGCTTTCACCGCCCACGAAGATTGCCATCACCGATACCTTCAGTCATTATTACCTTTATCTGGGTTTTAGGCGTTCGTACGCGCACACACGAGTCACTCATTATTCCAATATCACCCACAACCCGATTCCACTCTACCGACACCTCCACTTCTCTGCCACCCATTTTCTTTTCACCGTACCCTTACGAAACACGGACGTTGTGACATGTCAATTCAACAAATGTATGTATGTATTACTACTATTCAATCGCTATCATAAATATGAGCGTCCTTTCCTGCGTTAAAAATGGTACAGATATGTATAAGTAATGGTATAGGAAGGCAATTAGGTTATCGAGGTGAGCGATTAGAGATAAGTAATATGAGTGACGCAATCGGAATGAGGCATGGATATTAGTTGATGAGAATAGTGTGTGCAGCGATAGTGAGGCGTTGATAAAGGGATGTCACCAGCATGCCAACCAAAAAGGCAATTACGATCCTAAAATCGAATGGTCCCAAGGCCTGCGACGCTTTCGCCTTCATGCCAACGGCTTCGTAGGAGCTCTTCCTGCCAATGGGCGCGGACCTGAATATTTCATCTGACACATGGGCTGAGATGACCCCTGGTAAGCCGTCCAGACTAGTGGTGTTCCTTTCCTCCCACCAGCGTTTCAGGCCCGTTTGGACACGCGGACTTGTGGCTGAGGAGAAGCCCACGGTCAATTCTGCATCCCGATCCGCAGCCTCCTTCTTTGCGGCCCATTCGAGAAGCTGTGTCCGGTGCGCTTTAAACTCGTAGAACGGGACCGAGTATCCGCAGGTCTGTGAGAAGGGGCCCAAGGTCAAAACCCTATACGTAGGTGTGGTGTTCATGAAAGGGGATACGCACGGTGGCTACTTTGAAGACGTCGAGCGCGATGACAGCACGGGACCCTGGGTGCCTGGTACCTTCAGGAAGGAGCTCGTTATATTCCGGTGTGCCAAACTCGTAGACAGATCCTGGCAAGAAGTTACCGCATGGGTTAATTACACATCCCACACCAAGCCAAGTTAAGTGGCGCGACTGACCTTTGCCGTATAGCCTTACGATCCTGGGAGGGCCTTCAAACGCGTTGAAGAGGATTGTGACGCGTCCGTTCTCGCGAATATGAGAGATGGTTTCGACGCCTGCAGATATGGGCCCGCAATTGGTCAGTACTTCTGTTCTGTTGCACGGATGGGATTGAAGCTCACCGGATCCAGAAAGGTCTTCGTACCAGACCCGCCGCGAGTCTGTAACGTGAAAGGTTCCCTGGACACCTTTGGGCGAGATGTTTACTAGGCCGTCCGCGGTAAGAGGTGCTGACGCCACCCAGAATGTTTGCTGTTTCTCGATCCAGGCAATCAAGAAGTCGGGGATGTCTCCAAACATCTGCATGTTGGCGGCCGGTTGATTGAAGCGGAGGTTGAGGAATCGTGGGGGAGAACTGGGTGCCCCAAGGCAAGAGGCCAGGTGCTTTATACATGGCCGTCATCTGGCCCCATTTCTCCATCAAACCAACTGTAAAAATCGATAGTGCCGGAGATGACGGGAGCGACTAGCCATAAATATTCCGGCGGCTTGGTTCGTCTGTGTAATCCAGGGTTTGCGGCACCACGGATATGAAGGGAGATGGCAGGAGATGGCGAGTTTATTGATTGCCTGAAAGGTACGGAGGAGCCAACGTATACAACCAGCTGACCCCCCCCTGGGCGCCTGATGTATTCTACACAGCCATAAGCACATAATGCAGGTGGTCCGCCTCATGTGCGCATGCCTGTATGTTTACAGGAGATTATGCAGTAGCAAGGTGCATAGTTTGAAAGACAGATTGATTCAGACGCTGACATTATGCCCGATATTCCGGGAGATGGTATTGTCGAACAACGCAACATCCACGCAGGCATGCACTAACACTTGACCTGTGCAACTGAATGATCTCATCCTGATAATCGGATGGAGGAGGAGTGGCGATAACTTGTTGATGCATGCTAGTCCTTCTTGAGTTACCTTGAGATCGGCAGGAATTATATACACCTGATTTGCTATGCAAGGTTAGCACGCAAAACGGTTGAAGAGAGCCGCAAATTCCGAGTGCAAGCCGGCGGTAGGGTTGGGAGTAAGGTTCGAAATAGCAACGGCATCTCAGGAACAAGCAGTTCGAACCATCGAACTCATATTGCAAAATTTGGCCACGTTTGTTCATATCAACCAACCAGAAACCTCCGAGTCGCCGCATTCACACCAACCACACAGACTATTTTCATCCCTGTATCTTATCGGCACAATGTATCAATGTATGACAGCGGAAGCTGGAGACAAAGCAGCCAACTTGCCTTATTCCTCCCAACGGGCAACTCACCGGCTCGTACTACCGATCATATTGTCTATCTCAGGAAAGTCCTTTGAATTCGGGCGACGAATAAATTAGACTGTGACAGAAAAACTCGGTGGTCTTGGGTTTCTTCCTTCTTTTTTTCTTGTTGACTCCACTGACGTTCCCATGGCCTTAAATGGGTTGAACTGTAGGTCCTCGGGGTTTTCTTTCAGCCTTGCCAAATGTGCTTACAATCATGGCTGGCTAGTTTTTCAGGCGTTGCTTAGGGCGATTGAATATCGCAGTTTTGGTGACATCGAACCTGTACCCGTCGATTATGCTGCTGCTTCAGAGGCTATCCGACGGTATCCATACCTAGAATCCATCGAGGGCCGATATTTACCGAGGCGGACCATCCTGGACCTTGGCGCCGCGGGATCAATATAGATGCGTTCTCCCATTCGTACGAAGGCCTGCTGAATAACGAGATCAGGGTTATGGCTTGGATTATCCTGCATACCTTCTCGTGCCGAAATCTCCTGTCTCGAGTCTGTGCGGAATTTACGACTTGCACCGCGCGTCGCTGAACCTTGATACGCAAGAAGACGACGGTAAGAATATCCAACAGTCCTTTGATATCGGATGGACTGGGGAAGACAGTATAATCTTTAGTGGCAGATGCATCATTCACGAGGCCGAGTGTGTATTAGCTTTGGACAAGCAGTCACACGACTGAAACCAAGCCCATCTAGATCCGCAACTTGGTAACGAACTGGCGATCTCAGTATGGCACCAATGCTTCCTGGTGCGCCCATATCCACGAGCGGTGTTTCGACGTCATTTCTGCCTTTGATTGTTTTTCGAGCACCACGAGGAGTTTCCTTGTCTGCGATGAGGCTTCACCACGCAGAAGATCCAAATAAGTAGGTTCTTTCACCCACTCCATTTCTCAGGATAATAGTTAAGACTGGTTTCTCCCATGAGACGACGATCCAGATGAACGAAACGTTGCTCAACCACCGAATGCGTGAACAAAGCCAAGGCACCGTCCCTTACTCGTTTTTTTTCGCCAATCCTTGGACCCCGAAGCCGACGACTGTTCCGCTTCGTTTATTCTCGCTAATCCGCCACCCTGAGTACAGGGGTGCTGTTCCTTGGACACGTTTTCCCGTCCTTTCACGCGTCTTTCAAACTTCAGTCGGCAAGCCGTAGAGCCCATCGATCTTTAATAATCTGTGTCAGCTACATATCTCCTCATATCTCTGCCCATCTTACGTTGGAAGGCTAATTGTCTGAACCCCGGTATTGGCAATCTATCGGTCACCAGAGAGGTCAGCAGGCATGGAAGCCTCAAGTACACTTCCTCAAGACCACCTTTAGGAAACAAACAAAAGCCACGCCGAAATCGGCTTGACCGACTCTTCTCTCAGTCGAACTGCACGATTCGGAAGTGACGCAGATGGTTCATTCGGCCAACTTATCAGGTACATGGCCCTGCATGACCTGTCGTGTGGCAGCTTCCAACGCAAAACAGCAAGGTGTAGTATGGAGCAGATCCAACGCGATAAAACTGTCACCTTGTGATCCTGATCGCAAGGGTTTCTGCCGCCGGTACACGGTCTTCTTCGCCCACGCGATTTGTTCGGTTCTTTTTCCCCTTTCTGGCTAAAATGAAAGCTTCACCTTTATTGGCACCTTTCATCGGTTCGCGACTTGACCAAGCACGGAGAACTCGACTCCAGGACGACTCGGCGACCATGTCTTCCGCCCGAGAGACGGAAACTTTTGTTGACACCGGTCATACAGTGACCCGCAAGCGATGTCTGGACGAATCAAGGTGATCATCGATATGAAACTTCCTTGCAACCCTCAGCACCCCGATACCGCGTTTAAAACGGGTTGGCACAAACATAGGCGCTTGATCTGATGCATAGGACATGGAAGACGCACATGTACATGCCCGAGAGGGCTTTAATTTTTTGCCGTCTTCATCTTCTGTCAATCCGAAGTGATAGAAAATGACCAATCGGTCTGCCCTTCGGCCTGCGCTTCTCGTGGGGTCTTAATTTACCTTGTCCTGGTCCTTACATTAGACCACAGAAGGAGCGGTAAGGAGGACGCACCTCTTGGACCTTCAAGTTAGAACAAAAATAGACAAGAAATTGTCTGGATTTGGCCAGATTTGGCCGTGATTGCTTCTAAGCTCTTGTTCAATCCACAACAAACATCAAGTTGAACTTCAACACCCTCCATGTACCGTGCCCCCACTCCACCAATTCTATATGATCCCATCTTCGACGACGACGAAGATGAGCATGACTGGTATTACAGTGATGATGCTGGCGGCTATGTTTTGGAATTCGGAAAATATAGGGGCAAGAAGATCCATGAGACGAGCATATCATATATGCACTGGTGCGATAGAAACTTCAGAAACAGAAGCGTAAGTTCTTTGTTAACCGTAACGATCATTCGACTGGACGTCCAGCACGTAGCACCCTGTCTTAAAAGCAAATCAAAACTTCGTCAATGGCCTGACGGAATATGCAAGAACAAACTATGGAGATTTCAGAGTGCCCTTCGGTCGCAAACATCAGGGAAAAAGGATTAGTGAATGTCGAGATAAGCAGTGGTTACTTTGGGCCCGTTCAAAGGAGATCTTGAGGGAAAAGGTATGTTATAACAGCTAGGCTTAATCTAATAATATTATTAACCTCCCTAATTGTGCTTTCCAGTACCCTGTATTCTTCACAGCCGTGCAATACTGGTTGGACAATCCTCGCCACCAAGGTGTCAAGCGGGATATCGGTGAACTCCTGAATAGAACAGAATACGAAGATGATCTTGACCTAGAAAACGAAATTCCGGATTATGAAGACGAGGAACCAACGCAATCAGACTTAGATTTCATTGACGACGCCGAGGATTCCGCAGAAATAGAGAGTGATTGCACGTCTGAAGACACTGGGCTTGCACCGAATCGCCAATCTGACGCGGAAGTGGAAGACCACGACGACGACGACGATCCCGCAGAAATAGAGAGTGATCGCATGTCTGAAGACATTGGGCTTGCACCGAATCGCCGCCAATCTGATGCGGAAGTGGAAGACGACGACCAGGATCCAGCAGAAGTTCAGAGTGATCGTATGTCTGAAGACATCGGGCTTGCACCGAATCGTCAATTTGATGCAGAAGTGGAAGAGGCATCTGCAACGGAAGACCACTCCCCATCCGCTTCGCGGTACAGCACTCCAGCGCCAGTGCCTAAACGGCATAAGAAGAAACGGAGAAAAAGTGAAGGGAGCTCTCGGTGCGCATTCTACTCCATCTTAGTCTTAACGCCCTAACCCCTTTTGTGCTGAAGACGGGGGGACGACTTCATCGTAAATGATGGCGACGACAATGGATCAGATGACTATGAAGATCCCGACTCAGACCTGGCTGTTCCGAGTATGTGTGATTCCCATGCCCAACATCGACAATGAAATAGATACTCACCCATTCGTCAAGCTCCTGCGCGTGTAACCAGGGCCGGCGCGAGAAAGAAAAAAGGCACAATAGCTTCATTCGACCGTGAGTCTACACATATCACCCTGTAGCTATCTTTCATAACATTATCTCAGATTCATCTACCGCGCGACGTCGCGGACGCGAAAGGACCGCCTCGCCGGAGTCTGTGGGGGGCGTGGATGTACTCATGAAAAGTAAGACCATGTTTCAATCTAAGGTCTGAGGGCAAGGCTCAGCCTGCGACTTATCCCACCCTTTCAGGTCCTTCAAGACCGCGGTTTCGAAGGAATGTGGTGCAATCGAGTGATGACGATGATGAGCCGCTATTTGACCCTCGCACACCTCGAACTCCGTCCAAACGCCTTTCCATCACCCGTCAGTGCACAAGAATCTTTATAAACCATCTTATTCAATCATCGTCTATCAGGGTCTCGCAGCAATAGCCTTGACAAGCAGCTCCCAGTAGCCACTTTAACAGAAGACGGTTTTCCAACCACAAGAAGTGCGCATATCCATATTCACCTCTACCTCCATGATCTTACCTCTTTAAGCAGGTCTCCCGAAGAAGGCAAAGAGGAAAATAGTAGAGTCTTCATCGGATGCTGATGACGAGAGCGAGACTGAGATGCAAGGTATGCACCCCTTGGGCCTTCACACGCCTGACATCTCAAGTTAACGGTTTCCCAATAGGGGTCTCAGCTTTCAATATATCCCCGCATCTCGCTAAAGCCAGCTGGCTGGCTCGGGATCGCGGCAACCCCTCTGACTTATTTGATGTCGGAAGTCCCAGTGAGCTCTTGTTGTCACTTCATTCAAGTAACCTCCTTTAACCCTAAGTCCAGCCTGTCCGCCTTCGCCTTTGCACAAACCTATGTCGAAGTCCACCTCCCAGGAAATAATTGTTTTGTCTGATATTGAATCCAATAAACCTGGTAAGTTTAAAGGTTCTAAGCCTATGTGAATCCGTACAGGCACCGTCGCGGCCAGTTATGGAATTACTAGCTTCGCTTTCAAAACCCTATTCACTCAAAACCACAGGCCCCTCGAGACATGGATCAAAAGAGATACATGGTAATTCGTCCGAGAAGCGGGCAAGGTCTTCGGATGAATATGAGCCGGCTCCGGCATCGCGAGGTAAATGTCCTTACAATATGTGTGTTCCTCGCAGAACTTGCTTAACCGCTCACCGTTCAAGATCGTCATGCTGTCGTCTCCACGACGCCAATCAGGAAGAAAAGCCGAATTGTCGATCGGTCTTGTGGTAATTTCGTGACATGACTCTCATATTCTATTTGCTGAGTTTCGGTCATGCAGATTTAACACCAAGTGTCAGGTCTGCTCAAGGCAAGGCCAAGGGAAGTCCTCATCTCCGCCCCTATGTCTTAGTGCCACCCCATCCCCGCCTCCATGCCACCGATTAGGCGTTTCTTGAGCTGTATTTGTTCCCGACGGCTTCGTCCTTTCACTTCGAATGTACTCATCTGCCGTTTTCTTGTTTTTGCCCGAGTTGTTTCGTTATCGAAGGTCACTTACAGGTAACTTGAATATTTCTACATACTCACTACGTAGGTACAGATTTCAACCATCTTTTATATATATCTGATATATCTCCGCGTACGATATTTTGCTAGCCTTTCTCTTGGTTCTTATCTTCCTTCCACCATGACCTCGCCTTGCTATCATGAAGTGTGCGGTATCCAGATGTGCAATCGTGTAATCAGTATTTCCCATAATACAAGGCCTCACTAAGCCATCTCAATACCACTCTTGGACAAGGGCTGACAAGGGCAACCAGGAACGCTGGTTCTAATACTCTGGTATCATGCTCCATTGGGGAATCCCTGTGCTTGCGGCCCGTTGTGATTAGGAAACCATAGCCCGATACGTCACTTAGCAAGTACCATATTAGTGCATCTTCTCTCATTCGATATTACAATCAGCGACTGACAGCGACTTTCAATAGAAAACACGGAGGTAAAGTCCGCAAGTCCGTCCTGAAGCTTTCGGAGCCGCATTGTCATCTTTGCAGCTTCGAATGGATGACAACGTTAACTTTCTTACTAAGTTCGTATGCATAAACGGCTCTTATCCAGTGGTGACACTATGACATCGACAGGTATATTAAATGAGTTGTAACGTATGTCATGAACGCGTGATCGTCTCTAACAGGACCCCCAGAAAGACAGTCACCCTACCAAGAATCTAGAAATACATATACAGAGCTTTGCATGCGTGATAACACTTGATTTATGACGGTTCAAAGGGCTTCATCATGATCACGAAACGTGGACGTAGTTCATATCGAGCCGATCTAGGCTCATGACGCGTGCGTATTCCAAAAACAGCCTGAGAGAAACAAAGCATAAGGATTAGACGCCTAACATTGAACAAGCGAGGGGCGGGGTAGTGTGGGGGAGGATCTGAGATTACACACCTGAATGTATAGGCCGTCAGGTCCTCTTTTCTCCAATATTTGAGGCTCCACCGTCGGCCTGCCAACGCGATCTTGCGTGCGAGATCCTCGTGCGCATTTTCGCCATTCAGGTCGCCGCGGAAGAAGAGGAGAGAGTCGTACACGTCGGAGAGATCAACCTGGACGGGGATATAGTGTACCCAAGGTGCTATCCGATCGGTGAACCTGTCCGAGGATTGAATGAAAAAGGCTAGGCGTATAATCAGGGAAACGGACCATTCTGGGTAAATAGTTGACTTGAAGATAAGCGCGTTTGAGGTGATGAGGCGCTTGAACCGGCTCGACCATCCGTTCCCGTCAACCTGAGAGCGGAAGTCAGGACAACGCACAGGAACAATACCAGCGCAACGCACGTCTAATATATATTTATAATTACCCGCGGTCTTGATGTTCTGCGCTTTGCGATACTCGAATACCCGATCCAGCTCCTCGCACGTCTCAGGCGCGCAACTCAACGGCCGTCCCGCAAACGCGATATCCAGCATCGCTGGTGCATACCTCGCCTTCCTCACCTCGACCGGCTCTCCCACCCTGCTTAACCCATCGTTCTGCGATGGCAGCACCGTCAGGTTCGCCTCCATCCCCAGCGTCGCCCACTCCACCAGCCTCGCGCGCTGCGCATCCTTCCATCGCGTACTCTTCGCATGCCAGATCCCCGTATTGCTCCCGCGCCACTGCAGCCGTTCGTCGGCCTTGCTCCCCCACTCGGGGTCGTGCGTGCGTGGCAAGATGTCTTCTACCCAGTTGATGGGCATCGCGGCCATGACGTCATGGTGCAGCAACGTTGGGCAGTACGAAAATTGTGGGATCATGCGTCGGTGCGCGACGGGACCTGAGCGGTGCGAAAGGAACTGCCCGTGCTGGAGGAGGAGGGAGGGGTGCAGGCAGGGGTCCATTGCCTCGCGGTGCTTATAGATGAACGTCTTGGTCGTTTGTGGGGCGGCGGGGGCATCCCAGTCGATGGGGTCATGCCAGGCGGGTGACATGGGATCGCAGGCGGAGAGCCAGCCGTTAAGCTTGACGGGCGGCGGGTTGTTGATGTCGAGGACTGGGGGCTTGGTCAGTCTGAGAGAAAAATAACACAAGAAAGAAAACTCACATGTGCCCGCTGCTGCATGCTTCAGCGCCTCCGTCTTGAGCTCAAAGTCGGTGTGGAGGTTCGGATTATCGTGCGGAGAGAAGACCGCACGGAAGGGCGGGATGAATTCCTCGACGTCTTTGAGAAGGTCAATGACGTGAGTGGCGCCGGATGTGAGATCGAAGGGACCTTTCTCTCTCTTAGGGAGCGAAGAGTTGACGAGCTGTATGTTACTCTCCGCTGTCTTGCCTATGGTCCAAGAGTCAAAATGGCCCTCCCACTCGCGCTCGATCTCTTGCAAATCCTTCGGATCCATACCCCAGTACGGCTCCAAGTCCTTGTAGATCTGGTTGTACTCATCCGGCAGCTGGACGTTGTTCTCCTCGACGTATGCCCACCTGTATCGCATTGGCCGAGGTCTCAAATAATGAAATTGAATATTCGACGCACCAGTCATCGAAGCCCAATGGGGGTTGACGCTTGTATCTGCGTTCATACTCAGCGGCTGCCTCCTCAACCGTTTTGCTTGATCGTGCGACCTTGGCAACCCATTCCGCCTCGGCGTTCCTTATCAACTCGAAGATGGGATGGGGACCATTCGGGTTGACTTCAAGGAGTCCGTCGGTGCGATAGCGATGTTCCTGTAGAGTGACTGGCGCGAAGAAATGCTTCTGGTCCTCCCCTGCATCCTCCTCGTCCCTCACTTTCGCCTGGACCTCTAGTGCCTGTTCCATCCATGCTGTCCTTACACGTGTCACAGTAACAGGGAGTTCGTGAATTGACTTCGACTCGACTGGGGCCGACAGTGAAATGATATCCCTGACATACCCAGAGAAAACGATGGCGAAAGCCAACAAGCCCAAGAGAATGAGAGGACGTCGGGAGGACCCCCGAAAGCCACCCAAAATGCCTGATCCCAGATGAGCCCAAATCCGCGATTTTTATCCGGACACTTTTGGCCAGGTTTTTATCCGGACGGCGAATCAGCCCTCCCAAATAGTGGATTTTTATCCGGATCCCTACATCAGGCCTTCGTTTTTCCTAAAAATTCTCTCCGCTGCGCGGCCCATCGTCCAGGCGCCCTCAGCACGTCCAAGGAAGTGATCAGGACTAGTTAGAACATTTCTCCACCAATTGCACGTTTCTGAACATGCCCTATTGCTTTTTAGCTTGGGTTTCGCGCGTAAGAAGGGCTTTGACAGCCTGGCTCACCCTCGCCATGTCTTCATTCAACTTTTCGAAAACTAATCGGTCTCTGATACTTGAGAAAGCGAACAGAGGAATGCCGCAGACGGCAGGAAACCAATGCGCTTAACATGAAGGAGAGTTAGTGATCAGGTCCTGCTTCAGTCATGTAAAAAATTGCTAAACGCCAGCCATGGAGGTTGAAACGCAAGTGCAAAAATATGTAGTGATAGTATAGGAGCTCGAGCGCCTTGTTATCCTGCTGGAGTCCTCCACAACGCCCCAGGATCGAACCTTGAGGCCTTGAGGTGCCCTCCCGTTTTGCCCAATATTTATCCGGTCAGGAATCAGAGGTCTGTACCTCGCGATTTTTATCCGGACGCCCGGCTCAGGGAATATGACCAAATTTTGCCATTTTTTATCCGGACAGACCTGTTGCATCGCACCAAAAATTCCCCAATTCTTATCCGCACCGGGATCAGGCCTCTTAGGGCGCTTTCGGGGGTCCTACGTCGGGTATACCGACGAGGAAAGAGTGTCAGCATCGACAAGTCAACGATTCGAGGTGAAGAAAAGAGAAAAGGGGCCGAGGAAGGAACTGGACAAATTATGGATGGGTCAGGCACTTCGAGGGACAGGTCCCGCGCTTACGATCGATCAACGTAAATTCGAAATTAGTCTTGCCCTGCCCACTCTTGTAAAATTGCAATAAAATTGTGCTGCCTGTCTCTTCTGGTCTGCGATGTGTCGAAAAGGATAGCTGTCGCAAGAGCGTTCAAAAGGTGTAGAACAAGCCGCAAGGCAGTCGATAGGTGGGCGTCTCCCCCCCTCAAATGCACGGATACAACCGTTCCAGGCGGCGAAACTATGGGAAAAGAAGGCCTTGTGGGTGGCATATCTCTCAGGTGAGAACCGAATGTCGGATGTTATTCGAAAGGTTCAGTCAGGGATCCAGATGATGCAGAACTAGGCATAACCAAATTCCTGGCTCAACGTTTCTTGATCTGCCGGTGGTTCTGGTGGACCCATGCAGCGTCTGAGTCATAGAATCAGCGGACACTCACCTACACGTATCTCTCGCGTCCAGGCGTCTCTTCGACAACGCTTATGTTGCGGCGCATCCCATCCCTGCAAGAAGGTCGCAGGGGTTCTGATCAAGCATGGTCATCTATGGTCCATGTCAGGTCGGCCGTCTTACCGGATCAAAATTTATCTAGACGTCAGATTTATCCCGTTCATCGGCTCTATCGTTCCTTGCGGCCTGCCTAGTTCAAATCAGGTCTGTCAACAACACTGTACAGAGGATTAGCAGAGGCCTTGCAGAAGGTCAAGACATTTCGACACCTTTCCTTCGTTTCAAATTCAACCTTGACGCTTCGTAGATTCAATGATACCCTCATGTCTGTATGTCCAATCTACCTCAGCGACTATCGTTTTGCTCACCGTCTTCACCAGTGCGTCAGCGAGGAATACGATGGTGGTGGGTAACAGAATAGAAAACCGAAAGCGTTATTTATTCGGATTTGAACCTCCGATCTATAATTCTTCACCTTCATCCCCGTCCTTGAATAGCCTGTATACAGACATAGGCCATCCCAAGGCCATCCTCTGCCCTGCGCTGTCTGATCCACCCAAGTGTTTCTTCGAAACGGCCGGCTTAATTCCTCCATGGACTCAATTGCAAGGATCTAAACCCTTCGGAGGCCTGTGTGGATGGCCCTCGCTCTCTCTCTTTTTCCCTCATCCTCAGGCGCACTGGGCCTCATGTACAGGACGGATACGGCCGAAATCTCTCGCCCGGCCAACTATCTCCAACTATCTAAGTCTGGACTTCTTGAACGTGGACGAGCACATCATAAGATGCATACCCCTGCATGCGCACCCTGTGATCATATGTTGCTTTAGGTAATACAGGGTACAATCAACAACCTCCTTGTCTTCTACCCCTTGCTCGAAACACGACCCCGAGTCAATTCCAGTAATCTCTTTCCGCTACGGTATACGGTCCGACTTCTCGTCATGGTTCAATACTTCGAAAAGATCCCCGATTTTCTCATAAGGTGGATTGACCAGCAAAAAGTGTTTTGGGTCGCTACGGCGCCTCTCATCAGCGACGGTCTGATCAACATCTCTCCAAAAGGCATGTCGGGCTCGTTCCATGTCGTGAACGCGAACCAGGTCTGGTACGAGGACCTTACCGGAAGTGGTCAGTGACTCCCTACATGAGTATACTCGCAGGCAAAACTCCCCTTTAATGGACTTACGCAGGAATTGAGACCGTAGCTCATGTGCGGGAAAACGGACGGATCACGGTTCTCTTCAACGCCTTCGAAGGCCCACCTCGGATTTGCAGGCTATACGGCAAAGGTCAGGCTTCGATTACCTTGAATGCCGTTCCTTCTGGCATCCTCAGAATCCCCCTATACTCCCTCAACAGGTACTGTCTATGAATTTGGAACGCCGCAGTACGAAGCGTTCCTTCCCCCGGAGAAGCGGCAGATTGGCTCACGCGCCGTCATCTTGATCGACGTCTTCAAAGTCGGCACTGTGCGTTCGTCGGCTTTGCATATTCCGTCCATGCTCTAAATAGGAGTACTGCACATTCTAGTCTTGTGGCTATGCCGTTCCGTTCTACACGTACAAGGCCGAACGCTACCGCCTTCACACCGTTTTCCAAGGCCGGGAGCTCGCTGACGTCGATGCGGAGAAGGAGCTTGATGCTTCCTTCTGCAGTGTACCTCCGCGTCCGGAGAAGGGGCTCAAGCGGTACTGGTTCGCGAAGAACGCGAAGAGTCTCGATGGAATACCTGGTATCATGACTGGCCAGGATTCGCTCGCGAGGTTCCAAACCCCGACACACAGCATGGCGAAAGACGACGAGAGGGAAGGTGCGGCCATTGGGGCCGGAGAGCTGAAGCTAGTAGCTGCGTTTTTGAGTGGCGTCATCTTCACGGCATCGTATATGAAGTTGATCAAGCCTCAGACATGAGCCTCACAAAGCGAATTAATCTTGTGGCCCTTGAAGTTTATAGGGGATCTTGTATCTGCTGTAGTATTAGTTTGGGGTGTCAGGGTCACATATGTCCTTGCCACCTCATTTGTAGTTCGTAGGATTAGTATACGTAGTCTCGTACCGGTTTAGTATCGCCAAACGACAGCTCGGTTCACCAAGACGCGAAAACAAGTTTAGGCCAGAGCCGCTACCACAGACGGACTGAGGAGTAACTTCCGCTATAGGACATAACGACAGACGGTAGCTAGATGCTTCTAGGTACTTTACCACTTCCATTCGCTAGTATGTCTCCCGACTTCGCGGCGATAACAACCTAAAAATAAATTCGTGGACACCACTATGGAATGCAGTCACAAGATCTGTGCATAGGCCACTGCACGGTTGGCCTTGCGGACGAGATCGAGGGTTGTGGTGAGTTCGGTTGTATGTTGCGCGAGTCTCGATATTTTCGCCTCAGCCCCTTCTCTCATCTTCTCTGTTGCTTCCTCCATCAGCATCAGCTCTCTCCTGGCTTCTATAAGTGCCGTCTCTGCCGCCTCTACACGCTCCTTAAGTGGCCCCACTGCAACAGACAGCCGTTGGTTCTTCCTGCGCTCATTACGGAATCGTGTCTCGTTTGCATCAGACCGGCACTTATGCTCGTCGGCGCGGCTCTTTTCGACATCAGCGCGCCTCTCCGCAGCCTTGAGCGCCTGCTCTACTGCATAGAGCTGCCCTCGTAACGAGCCACGAGCATTGGGAGGAGCAGGAGGAGGAGACATGTTCTGCTTATTCTGACGAGTGTCCCGCGCTGCTTGTAACTGATCCTTTCGTTTTTTTGACAGTCCCTTTCGTCGAGGGAGTCGAGGCATGAGGTATAGGGATTGTATTCTTGGAGGATATCGGAGGTATAAGGTGGTAGCGTTCTCGGGGTGCAAAAAAGAGATCAGATTGGATGTGGGTATGTTTCCAGCTTTCTTATCCGTTCCTGCGAAGAATTGAGCTAAAATTTCGTGGGCAAGAGTATTTAATCAGTAATTACCTTGCCCTGTATGGTTCCAATTGAATTCCTTGCTCTGCTCCCCCCCGACGGCCTCGACGACGTTTGGAAACAGCGAGCAGATGTGTTACGTCACGCGTTTTGTCACGCAACGCGTCGTGTCTGGGTTGATCAGGCTTGGGGACCACGCTCATCCTCCGTGCGATCGACGATAATTTCGATATCATCATGATTCACCATGGCATGTGCCAGTTGACAACTTGAATTTGCACTTTCGGTCTTCAAGTAAGTCTACTCCACGAGGAACCGGAAAAGTCGGAAATGATGGTGCAGGTAGATGAGAATATGATTGAAGTAGTATATATCTGTAATGAAGCACGTCGAGATGAACTATGGAAAGTTGACAGAAGATATAGTAAACGTTAGGTAGACGGGTTATTATGAGTGATGAAAAATTCCGAGACCTGAATGAGGGAACGACAATGAGAAGTATAATGATACATTGCGATGAAAGAAGATAACGAAATTGGACAGACTCCTTGAAGTTCTGAAAGTCATGAGCGTCATTCCTTGTGAAAGTACTCTTACCAAGTCCTCATGACTTGAAAATCTCAGCAGCATGCTCCGCAAATGCATACACCGTCCCCTGAAGACGCAACATGTCAGACATCGCAGACACAACACCAACACGTGTACAACTCACCTGCAAGTGGGCAGCAGGCTCCACGGGGATGACGGAGGCGTCAACAACGAAAACATTCTTCGTTCCGTATACTTTGAGCTCCGGGTCAACAACACCGCCATCTTTGCGCGGTCCTATAGCGGCAGGGACATGTCAGTCAGCTGGAATGTAGACTCGATAGATGTGTAGGCTGGCTACGTACCCATGAGTGCTGTGCCGATGATATGGTTGGTCTGAGCTGCATTGGCGCGAACGTAATCCTGGAGAGCGTCGATGGTGGTGACGCCCGCAGCAGGTGCGACAGGGGCTAGTGGTGCGAGAAAGCATGACTACGGATAGACAGACAGAATTTGGGAGATGACCTACCAGCGATCCAGTCGGAAAGCGGAGGGGTGGAGGCGAACTTCTGTGCACGCGCACACCCTGCGGCCATCACGTACTGCGGACTCCATTAGAAACTGATCAACGTTACGAAGCAATGTACCATACCAAATCGAAAGGGTCTTGGAAAAAGTTGTACTCGATCTTCGGGTACTCTGTTCCATTCGTGGAAACAATATGCTGCGAAGACCAAGGGTATCAGAAAAAGCGCTGTGACATCTTCACAAATTATACTCACCACTGAGCCTCTGGACATCGGGCGGAGGTTGACGGGGTACATGACGAGCACGGAGGGACCCTCGGCAGGCGTGGCAACTGCAATGTAATGCTCAACCCAAGTAGTCTTGTCCTCGAACAGTCTCTTGGAAGACGCGTAGATCGCATCGCTCATGCCAGGAGGTTTGGTGCTGAGCAGGGATTGGGCTGTACCAAGATTGCCGGGTCCGACTGTTGTCTGAATCGACTCGACTGTAAATTTGAAGGTCAGTGGAGGGCGCGAGGTGCATGAACGATGAAAACGCGGACCGTTGAGCATGAAAGGCGTGGTGCCGAGTGGTAGACTTGAGTTGAGCTGCCACTGCATCGGGACCAGGGTTTCTAGGGGTCGATTTGGTCAATTTAGGATGGGAAGCACATCATAGAACTTCACGTACGTTCACTCAAGTTCTCTCCGACACCGGGCAAGTCGATGACGCTCTTAATGCCGAGCGAGGCCAAGAATGTCGCATTTCCGACACCAGAACGCTCAAGGATAGGTGGTGTGCCCCAAGTTCCAGCTGAAAGCACGACGTTCTTGGCGTTCTGCATCGAAGACGTTAACCTGGGGCTCCCAACATCAGGAGAAAAGGAAAGATACTGACAGCCGTCTGAGTTACTCCGTTCTGGTCAACATATTCGACACCACTGGCGATGGCGTTGTCCTGGGTGGTGGAGCTCCACAAGATCTTTGTGGTTGTGGAGTGAAGGATGACCTGGAAGTTAGGGCGGTACGAGTATGGGAAGTCTACACGCGGCGGTCAGAGTCGAGACATTCCGTAGCCTGACCCAAGAACTTACAATATCCAGTAGCCTTCATGCAGACATACGTCAGCCGGATTCCCAGAAAAGTGAAGAATTGGGCTTACCGAGGTAGAACGAGTCTCATTAGAGGGAAGCCGGGCGTTGGTGACATGCGCGATTCCAGTAGCATTACCACCCTCCAGATCAGGAGACGCAAACCCGCCTGAGTTCACAACCGAGGAAATGATCGCATCGTGTATGCTAACGAAAACTAGTCAGTCTACAACCGTACCCGATGACAGGGAGCACTACTCACGGTGGTGAAGCGGCGGAGTACGAAGTAGGAACCATTCCGTTGACACCGTGGTGCTCGAGGACATAGTTGATGTTATCTGTGGGCTGAGGTGCGTAGAATCGTTCCGATTTCTTGCCCGCAGCGAAGAGGGACTGGAAGTTCCTAAACAGAACGACGGATTAGTATCGCATTGAGCCTGATGAGAACAACCCTGCTTACCATCCGGGATTGCCGAGTGCCTCCCATTCGTCGTATTCACGAGCATCTCCACGGTCGAAAACATCGCCTGAAATATGATGAGAAAAACAATTCAAGCCCGAGAACTCAACGATATTCACCGTTTATAGCGGAAGAGCCTCTGTGAAGTATAGGTATCAGTCTCAGGAACACACACCAGAAACGACCTCAACATACCCTAGAACTTTACCACGAGGACCCGGTGGCAATACGCGGTTGTTGGCGTATTTGAGAGGCTGGGTGGGGAACTGCCAGTCAATATCCGTTCCCCAAGCTGCTCCGACGAGCTTGAAATCGCTGATATTCTTGCTGCAGTGAGGTCGTCAGAAGAACACAAAGCCAAGAACACTGTTCTACTACGCACTTTCCAAGACCATCGCCACCGCCTTCAATGACGAGTACCGAAACCGCCGGGTCCTCACTCAGACGATTCGCCAGAACAAGGCCTAGGATGGATTTTCGTCAGGTATGTTCTCTGAGATGATTAAAGAATGGGCTAACCAGCAGTGCCGCCTCCAACGATTAGATAGTCTGCGGTTGTAGGTACTGCGCCAGCTTGAGCGAGTCCGACCAAAGTAGCTGCTGCAGTCACCAATGCGGTGAACGATGCGGTGAATGCGACCATTGTGAGAGTCGATGGATTACTGGATAAGGATGTAGGGTGAGAGGAGTTGTGTGCTCGATGCAGATGATGACTTACAGGTCAGTTGCAAACGGTTTTATAGTCGATGCACTCCTCGTTTAGCCTCCACACCGGACCGGGATAGCTCCCGGCCGATCGAGGTGAGGTGGGTCCGGAAGATTGACCAGGGTATGAGCATATGGTGGTGGTGGTGGTGGTGGTAAAACGCGACGATGTAGAGATGAACCTTGCCTCTCCCGCGTGACACCACGTCAGCATGTTTGTTAACATTGTCTTTCGTCGTTCTACAGATGAGGTGAAGATAGCTCTAGCGCAAGAGATGCGATCGTTGATTTGTTCTCTGCGTACCTAGGTAGATCTTGCATCAGCTCTAGTCTAGTATGGTGTTGAATCTTCTTCTTTGTATGGAGCGTCCGGGCGCATATTGGAGTAAAACGATACCGCCACAGTGGTTTTCTGTACGCGATGAACATGTCAGTATGGTCTTCCCATATCCCGGCTTAAGATGCCGCTCACCTCAGGTCATGATCAAGTAAGCCCCAGGACTCGTCAACAAACTCACAATCAAATGGCT
Organism: Lyophyllum atratum; assembly: GCA_014905825.1. Classification (NCBI taxonomy): domain Eukaryota; kingdom Fungi; phylum Basidiomycota; class Agaricomycetes; order Agaricales; family Lyophyllaceae; genus Lyophyllum; species Lyophyllum atratum. Next base: position 16,023 of record JACGCN010000050.1, on the reverse strand, counting down.
ACATTATGGGGAGACATGGCATATATGGCGCGAAGACCGGTAAGGGGAGCGTGCCATGGCAGATCCTGTTGTAAAAGAAGTTACAACCGCCGCTTAGGGTAGGGATTAAGTGGATGAGCTAGTCGACCCGACTTAGCCGCCAATTTTTTCATGTCATATATGGCTCGAACATCGGTAAGGGGAGCGTGCCGTGACAGATCCTGTTGTAAAAGAAGTTGCAACCGCTTAGGGTAGGAATTGAGTGGATGAGCTAGTCGACGCGACGTAGCCGCCATCATGAAAAAATTGGCAAGCATCAGGACAAAGATACGCGTATGTAGGCGGACTGGTGCGGACTATTATTAGTATGTATGCGATAGGGAGAGATTGTACTACAGACGCACCGTACTTCTTCGTTCATAGGTAACCAGATAACCCGCCATCCCTTCTGCCACGTCCTCTCACACACCCATTCGAGCTCCTGATCCTAAGAGTACCTGCTATTCCAGGCTTCTCGGGACTCAGGAGCTGTACGGGGAATGAATGGAGGCGTGAAATTTGAGCTGAGCATGAGGGCGGCAGCCAGATGGTTCTCGGGGCTCGTAATTGGCCTCGCCAGTGCAGACGTTCTGCATCATGGGTGTGGTGGTACAAGTTCACATGACGTCCGCGTAGCCTAGAGGTAAGAGGACACATAACGGGTTTGTGCGTCAAGGCAGAGCGAGGTTCAGAATGGGACGACTGCGTCTAGATACCTAAGTAGCGGAACTAACTAGGTCACCTCGATGTATTCTGATGAGTGTGTACGCACCGCTGCGCTCCCATTTCGAACTTGAAGGAAGACTAGGGTTCCAAGCACCGTTCTCGACTCGATGGAAGACGAAGCTGATCTTCAGGACATGAGTACAGCTACGGAGGAGGCGGTGACCGGTGAAGGTCCACACGACGTAAGCGGTTGCGATTGCCTTTTACGATTCTACCACGATCTGCCACGCGAGGACCTCCTCCACCCACGCAAAATCTTGTATGATTTCTGCCCTCCAAGCACTATAAGCACACCAACGCTATGATGTTGACCAGCCCCACGACGACGACGAGCTGGCTGCGGGCCTCCCCCATCGAGATCCTCATCACCCGCGCCTGCGATCCCTCCCTGCACGAACCCAACTTTGCCATCCATCTCGAAGTCGCAGAATACATCAACACCAAGAAGGCCAACAAGTACGTATCATCCCATCCCCCATCTCCCAAACTCCATAACTCAACATGTCCCAGTCCCCGAGAAGCCGCCATGCTCGCCGCGCGCCTCGCCAACCACCGAAACCCCCACATCGCAGTCCTAGCGCTCTCCCTCCTCGATACTCTGGTGAAGCAATGCGGATACCCGTTCCACCTCCAAGTCTCCACCAAAGAGTTCCTCAACGAGCTCGTGCGCCGGTTCCCGGAACGCCCGCCGCCGTTCCCGGGCGTGGTGATGTCGCGCATTCTCGAGCTGATACATACCTGGAAGGAGGGCATCTGTGTGGAGTCGAGGTGGAGGGAGGATCTAGGGAATATAAGGGACATGCACCGCTTGTTAACGTTCAAGGGGTATCGATTTCGAGATGGATCGAGGGGTCATCAGCCGAACTTGGATGCTGCGGCGGTGAGTGATGACTCTATACCTATACCCCTGTATTCGTGCAGTACGTTGATTTGTGGTATAGAACCTCAAGTCGGCGGAAGAGCTCGAGGAGGAGGATCGGGAAGCGCAGTCGGCGAAATTGCAGGAGTTGATTCGAAGGGGGACACCGCGGGATTTGGCTGCTGCGCAGGAACTTATGAAGTCTCTCGCCGGGGCGAATCCGGACGCGAAACCCGACTATCGCACGCAAGCGTTGACGGATCTGAACAAGCTCGAGCAGAAGGTTATCCTCTTGAATGAAATGCTAGATAACGCGGATACGGAGAGAGGAGAGCGGTTCACCACAGGCGATGCTTATGATGTACGTGTTTTACCCTCTACGTGTATTGATCATTTCTCTTACCGTCTAGTAACAGCAAGTATCCTCCATCCTTGCCTCTGCACGTCCGAAACTCCAGAAATGGATCTCAGACGCCCAATCAGACGATCCCGAATCCCTAGGTCAGCCCTTTCCCCCCCACCCCCTACCTCTTCCTTCTTTTCCTTACCTTACCATAACATCTTTCTTCCCCCCAGACACATTCCTACAAATCAACGACCAAATCAACACCGTCCTCAACCGCTACGAGGCCTTCAAAAAGGGCGACTACGCCACCTCCTCCAACCCCATCCCCGCCGAACTCTCCTCTGGGGGCGCAACGGGCGGCCTCTCCCTCATCGACTTTGACGATAGCTCCTCCTCGTCTGCGAATCCTATTTCTCTGGGTACGGGCATCGACCAGCTCGGCGACCTCTTCGCTTCCTCTTCCCCTGCCCCGACGATGCCCGCGCCCCACGCGACGACTCCCAATGGGTATGGAATGGGCATGCTGATGGGGAGCGGCGCCCCGGCCTTATCACGCCCTAGTACGATGTCCCCGCCGGCGGTGAGCGCGTCGATTAGGCTTCCTGGGACGCCGAATTACTTTGGAGGGGGTGGGTATGCGGCGACGGGGCCTGTGCGTGGGGGTGGGATGGGGGTGGGGGTGGGGGTGGGGGTGGGGTCGCCGGCGGGGGGTGTGCAGCCGCAGAATGTGGGCACCCCGGGTTCGAATCAGCAGCAGCAGGGGAAGGACCCGTTCGCGGATTTGGCGGGGCTGTTTTGAGGGCGCGCTGACTCAGACTAGGGGAGGAGAGAACGGGTTTTTGTGTTTGTTGTGCGTGAGAGACGTGTTGTTGCCATGGATGTATGAAGCATTTCTTGGGTTTATTTATGTGATTGGATCTGCGACCATTTGGTTTCACGGGTTTCGGGGCTTCGTGGGTTCGGTGTTTCGGGATGCCTGCGTCGTTGGTTGGTGGGTGGGTAACTTGTTGTCTCACGTCTTGGGAGAGCTGTTGTTACTGGGGTGGGGCAGTGGACACGTCTTGACATTTGGCATCGCGGGAGGCGATGTGGCGGCTAGTAGTCAACATCACTATTCCTGGACTGCCATTTGCTGTACGAGACAGCTTTAAGCTGTCAACTAGATCCCATTATTGCTGCTTGCAAGGATATCCACCACCATTGGTCTCAGAGCGCTTCTGCGGGCTTCAAGATGCCTGGGTATCTATTATCGCTATTCTGACGCAAGCAATATGAGCACGAGGTGCTGCTCTACGGGCATCCCGCTTTCAGTTCACGATCGTGTGGTATGCTGTGGCGGATGCCTTTTTATAGTGCCGTACCGTGACTCCTGGTTCTTTCTCAGCCTGCGTGAGGTATTTGGCACCCGTGCGGCGTCCCATAGAGTCCCAGTGATCAATGGAAACAAGAGAGAGGCTAGCAGGTGAGAGGATAACCCAGAAATACGAGATAACCCAGAAACACGACGCAGCTGAGTGTTGGTTCTCAGATCCAGGGGTCGAGTGTGGCGTTCATGACCTGAACGCGGCAGTGGCACTTCTGAATCGGGAAATGATTTATTTGACTGTGTTGCATTCAGGAGGAACTCGCTCGAAAAGTTTTGGCGAAGTTCACTATCTTACACTATCCTTATGGCCTCAAAACGCCAGAAGAGATCCAAATCCACGTTCCATAGAGTTCTCACTCGACAGCACGCCTCTACAGAGGACCTTCGTCACAAAGATCTCATCCATCATACTCGTTATAAGACGAGCGCGACGGGTCGACTCATCGCCACTACGTCTTACATAGACTTGTCAAAAACATCATCCTTACTTCGTCCTGATCAAGACAGTCAGCAAGTCCCTCAAACTACTGATCCCTTAGACGTCGAGCAACCCCATGTTGACCACCTCGAGGAGGTTTTAGTAGAGCCAGAGCCAGAGCCGAAGCCTCCTCGAAAACGCACAGTGCGTGAGATACATTCATCCACAGATGTTTCGATTATTAACCAACCAGTTTCAGGATCCCTTTCTCAGTTGGTTACCTGAACGTGAGGAGTACTTCGGGGAGCTGCTCGCCCTCGAGGGTCGAGGACATGGCGCGTCAGACGTCTGTTCGACCTGCCATTCGCAGGAGAGAAAGGCAGTGTATGAGTGTCTAGATTGCATTTGCCTCAGCGGCCGAGAACTTCAATGTAAACACTGCCTTCTCACTAATCACCGCATCCATCCCCTGCATCGTATAAGGGTAAGTGGTTAACTCAAAGTATCACGAGCTAACCCCATGACATGCGTAGGAATGGAACGGGGTATCCTTCGTCAAACGCACGCTGAAGGACCTGGGCCTGCGGGTGCAGTTAGGCCACCCACCTGGGGAGCGATGCGTTCTCCCAAAACAATCTCGGGATGACGATTTTACTGTGATTGACACGAGTGGGATACACGCCATTGGCCTCGACTTCTGTGACTGCGAGCGGGCTCAGCTACACACGACCCAGCTCCTCCGTCACCGACTGTATCCCGCTACATCGCGATTCCCGAGGACGGCAACGACGTTCAGAGCGCTCGAGGCCTTTGAGCTGTTGGCGGGTGTCTCGAAGGTTTCGTCATTCGAGTATTATAAGTCACTGGCTCGTCTCACGGATGAGACGGGCACGGATACCCCTCCAGTGAGTTTCGATTTCGTTTCGGGAACTTAGTACCTTGACTCATCGGTTGGCGGCTAGAATCGATACCCAGCTTTCCTGCTAACTATCCGTCAATGGCGTGAACTCGAGATAATGAAGCGCTCTGCTCGAGGAGACGATCCTAATGCTCCGGCGGCTGCGACGAAGGAAGGCGAATCCGCCATGACCACGCAGAGCCTAGCATGTTCCACGTCAACAACGTAGACGGTGCCTCGGACCTCGAGATCATGCGCACCGAGTGCCTCGGCGATGCCCATGTCTTCGAGTGGAAGTATGGGCGGATAAACATGTACAGACTCATCGAATCAGCTCTAGAGGCTACTAATGAGGATCCGGAGTGCGAGAGGTCACCGAGGCAGATTTCGGGGTGATGGAGGAGAAGAGTACGGTGAGGGAAAGGGCGCGTGTATGTCCGATTTATCTTGGCGACTGTGGGGAGTCGGTGGGAGGTTCTGGATGTTGACCAGTTCTCGATATCGTTCAGGCCAGACAGATATCGATCCCATCAAACAGATTCAGGAGTACTACTGGAACGTATGATAGAAAAGGACGTAGTATGTACTCACTTTTACCCCTCTCTGGATCAGGCGCCCGCTTCGTAGAGTAGAGCCATGGCGACGGTATACAAACGCGCCACCCTGGCGCTATTCAAGTGTCTGATTTTAGTAGAACCTATTTTCGGTGTACGTGTGTAGACTCGCGACCAGCCGCTATCTCAATGTTGTGTCTCTGTTTACACCCCAAACAACAACACAACAGAGACACCTTGCGATAGCGACTGGGACGAACGGTGGACTTTTAGCCGTGTCCCCCCCAGCGTGACTGGGACTTAGAAAAATTCGACTTCGAGGCTTCAAAAATCGGTCATTTTTCGAACACATGTAGCGTACGTTTCAGGACAAGAAGGTTACGAATTTCTATATGAAAAAGTAACTTTTTTTTGGACCGAAATTGACTTGGGGACTTGGGGTCGTCGCCTTCCAGCCTGTCACACAGGAGACACACTTTGTGCAAGATCCCTCGAACTTCAGCTTCACACACAACCCTGATGCCCAGCACTGATGACAGCTGATGACGTGAATGTAGTTGATTCAGAAGGTAAAGACAATGTTGAGGGCTCTACAGAACTTAATGCAATAGTTTGTGAACTTCAAAGCTGATGTTGACAATGGAAGGCACGGAGGATGTTGCACTGGATAAATATATACTCGAAATCTCCAATGTTGAACTTGGTGTTACTGAGGTTCCCGGTGGTTCAGAGGACAATGAGACGAGGGAGACGATGGTTTTGTATTCTGGCGTAGGGCAATCCATCGAAATTTCACCAAGTCAGACGTGACAGACCGTGACACGGTTAAAACGCGACCGTTTCTCCCAGCCGCTACGCAGACAAGCGCCCAGCGGAGTTTGCGTAGCGGTTGGTCACGAGCCTAGTACGTGTGATCTGTATGGCGTCACAATAGGTCACAATTTGTAGCTGTGTGCAAGCGACGCCTGCCTACCTTTCCTTTGACCATCCATGGGTACAACCCGGGTTGGCCATTTCCTCCTGACTTCACAGTCCACGTTCATGACTCGTCTTCAAAATTGGCCATGCATGGCTCCACCTTGAAATACTCGTCAGACGATGGCCACCTGCCACCTGGTCAAAGAGGCCTAACAGCTTTGACTGGGATATAGTCCCGCCGCTTTGACTTCGCTTTGACAATTCATGGCCATCCTTTGCCATGATCTTGGGATATAAAAGTGCGCTAGAATGCCCACCATAACATCCTGGGGATATGCCGAATACGTTGTCTCTATTCCCGTGGGTTGACACTCGACAACCTGAACCAGTAGATTCAGAGACCCTCAGGCCGCTTGGACCACCGGAGCCACCTGTACGTCCGCTTCACAGCAGTCGAATTATTCATCTGACTGAAACAGTTCACTTCAGAAATATGCCTGCAAGGAGCATAATTGTACGAAACAATTTGAAAGTGCCTACAGCCTCAGGCTGCATTTGAAGGTCCATCGACAAAAGAATATAGTCAAGCCTATGTACGTGTCTCATTCGCGACCTCGGGTGGATAATTATAAACGAGTGTTCTTCGTCTAGGCTATTTTGTCCTCTCGCGAAGGCCGGATGCCCCTTCACCGACCGTTGCGCCGAAAGGATGCGTGAACATATCGACACTGCACAGTAAGTAGACTTCCTCTATTCAAGGGAGAGTGCTCTCAGATCCGCCGTGTAGCATCGACACGACTTTGCCGAAGTCCAAAAACGACAAGCCAAAGCACACGATCACTTCCAAGGCCACACGTAGTACGCTGCGTCGCCCTCGCAAATTGAAAGGAGAAAACAGCAGTGTGCCACGTGTGCGGAAAGAAGGTCGTGGTTTGGATGTCACCAAGACGCCTTCGAACTTCGAACGGGCACGCCCTCAGCAACCTAGAGTTGCGCCTGCTCTCGTGGTGAGCGGCTATCCTGCCCCTATGAAGGCGCCGGGATCGTCAACGCCTTATCCACCCCCGATCCGAGCTATGGAAGGGTTCGCCTGGTCTCCCGATGGCCTACGATCGTGAATCTCTTTTTACCAGAAGATTGGCTAGAGCTCGATGGACCAAAGATTATGCTATATATGTCTATATCATTATGCCACGATATAAGTTGTTATTGACCTGTCCATAGATCTTCATCGTTCTGAAAATACTTGATATTGTACCGGACGGAGTTCCGTCTCATCCCTACCCATTGGGGCCGTTTGGCGACTGGGTCTGAACGTGCCGCGACTGCTTCGAGTTCCTGTCCTCATTCACTTCTTTCTATGTCCAATCACGCTTACAGCTCCCTCTTACAGGCAACTCTAGTGAGCTATAGAGGCTTGAACAGCATTCAGATAGGTATACTAGTTTCCAGATTTATCGCTCTCGGGTATCATTCGACTCTCTAGGTCTTGTTCTAGTGAACAATTTTAACACTCACTCGCGGATGATGGATCTAGGAGACAGTGAATGTTTCGCGTATGTAAAGAGGAATGCCCTATCTTTTAATCAGAGAGCCCGTGCGTGAATTGCAGAAATCTTGGTAACTGACGACAAAGACAAGAATAATAATATCCAGGTAAACCTGAGAGTGGCGTAGGTGGACTAGAACATGAAATCTTGTTTGAGCCTGGAGAACGGTATTTCCAAAGGGACCTTGGCAGTTCCTGTTATGACCAGTCAAGGCGCAATTTTCGGCACTGGTATTCTCGACGTCGTACAAGCAGGCGCGGCTGAAAGCAATTCGCGAGCATCATGGCAGAGTACGACTTTCGCTGGAACTGACACATGCCTAGAATCTGAGGGACTTCGCCACGTAGATTCGAGGTCATTCGAAAGGAGTCAAGTCGTTCACAATTTCACCCCCAAGTCGCGGTCGCTTTCAATGAATCGGCAATCATCTGCTTCGAGTGATATCGAAAAATCCGCACGCTTTCGGAATCCAAGGCAACAATAGGTTAGGCAACATCGTACAATGTATACGTTGGTGAGCAGGCTGTGGTTGATAGCTCATGCCTCGAGAAGGCGGACATTTGAATGGTGGTGGGTGTTACATACAAGTTACAGCTCGGGGGCTAAAAAATATCCTGCAGCTGACAGAGACATAAGATGAGATAGGTGCAGATTGCGAGCAAATATTACGTTCCCATGCGGGCGATGCAGTCAACCTGCAGTGTTGAGCCCGGGGAAAGGCAAGCGTTTGTTTGTGACTATTGTGAACGGAGGCTGAAAATCTTTCGGCCCGGTGACCCCTTGTTTCGACGCCGCTTCAAGGGCATCAAGATGAAATCCAAGTTATCCTTCTAAAAGTCTGGCAAAGTCAACGGGAATCGGATGAACCTCTGGGTAGAGAGCTAAATGCATCTCTTAGAATGATGAGCTGGTAATGTTCCCCATTTACTGAGAAATTGGCGTCTAACAAGGCGTCTGGTTACCAGTTGTCCTCATCAGGACAAAAGAACGTTGCTCTGAGCCACTCATCGCGCATGGCTATGTTTGCAAAACGTGTCGATCGTTTCCTATAATGGTATTTTAAAAATTATGGGTCTTGCCAATCCGTCATTATTTCCTTATACTCTAAGCGGGTGGCTCAATCAGTTCTGCTTTGACCGCCTCCTGCCTCACTGGGACGATTGGTTCGCTGGACGCTCTGCTTTTCTCCTAATAGGGTAACTTTCGAAAAAGTGGGTGAAAACCAATCGTCCTGCTCAGTGACCAGGAGGCGATAGGGCATTGCTTTAAAGGCGGGATGTCCATGGGTGTCCATCAACTCACAGGCGCCCCGCCTTCCCTACTCAAGCAGCCCGCTCTCCCTCTCCGCTTTCCTGCGCTTTTACATTTCACTTGCCAATCATGCCCCGCGAATATCTTGTGAGATCCTCCTCCGTCACATTTTCACTCAGTCACTTACCCTCGTTTATAGAAAGTTGTCAACACTGAACCATGTGAGGTCTGCGGCGTAGTAACTCGCTATAAGGGGGACGTACCTCGCCACAACCGACTCCACTTCACGGAAAATGCAGCAATGTACGTGAGCATTCAAAGGTCAACAAATAATTATACTGACTTTACTCCTCAGGATGTACAAGTGCCCCTTCGACGGCTGCCGGTACCAGAATCTCCAGAAATCAAACTTGAATACCCACACCAGTACACAGTGAGTATACCCACTCCGCACGTCCAAGCTATAACTCATAGTTCATTCTTTATAGTACCGGCGAGAAACCACACGCCTGCCCTGACTGCGAATTTAGGACAGCCGATCCTGGGTCTTTGACTCGCCACAGGAAGAGGACTCATGCCTATATTCCGAAACATAACAGCGCAAACGCAAAGTCTGTCGGCACCAAGCAATCCAGGCGCCATGCCCCGTACAAACGTCGCGGCTCAGAAGAATCTTCGTCGGCTTTGTCGATTCCTTCGCCGCAAGTAGTCCCGGAAAAACTGCAGGACTTCTCCACCTTCTTGGATTCTCTTCCCGCCGCTCTCGACACCCTTAACTTGAATTGCGACGCTCCCCAAGACGATCTGTTCTCGTATCCCTGGGACAAGAATCTCTTCCAGCCCGAGCAACCTTGTGGGACATCGGACTCAGAGTCCTATACCCCTCCTAGTTCCGGACCTGTGCCATTCCACCTGTTTCCCGCTTGTGGTGCTGGCCAGCAACTCGAAAAGGTCGACGAGTATCCCTCCAACTACTTCGACGCCTACATCAATCATTACGAGTTCACGCACGTCGAATCTGCGGCTCAGATCGCGTGGAATCCAGTCTGCCCCGTGGATACACACTTCGACTGCTCTCAACCCTCGTCAGTCAACGGGATGCCATGGATGGCTGATGCGACTCTTCCCGAGCTGCCTATCTCACCCCCTTGTGTCAACGAGGACTATTACATCAACTGGGACGATCTCTCTTCCGCTGGATCCTCGCCAGCCTCTTTCGCCTCCTCCTCCCCTTCCCCGTCCGACTTCTCCGACTTCTCCGATTCTCCTCCACCTTCAAGTCCATCATACTCATCGCCGTTGCCTTCTGATTTCACTTTCTCCGAATATCTCTCCTCCGAACTTCTCGCGTCGCCGGAGGATTTCAATTTTCTTTACCCAGAACCCATTACGGTCTGCTAGCTGCTGACGCCTCCTTGGTTCTTCGACTGTATTATCATTATTGATCATTTATTGTTCCACATCTTTTGCATATTTAGACCTTCACATTGGCATTGGGACACTTGGCGTACACAAACTGTATTTTTATCATATCACCGCATTTTCTTTCGGGTATCAATCATATCACGGATATCTCTTGCATCTATCTCTCTCCTTGTCCCCGCCTAAATTTAAGCACTCCATAGTATTGGGGACCACTTCCCGAATTTTCACAACCGTTGAAGCGTCTGGGGAACGCCGGTCTCGTTCATAGTCTAGGACAGCCATGTCGACCACCGGCTTTTCTCTCCTCGAATCACTTTGGCAACCTCTCGGGCGACAATCCTGTCTGCTTGTTCGCCGGGATGAAGTTCGTCGCCCCTAGATGTCGATTGTCTAATCAATTTGTACGCATCTGACATTGAACCTGACATACCAGAGATAGCTGTCTTTATTCGCCCTGCCTTTGACTGTCGTACAGACCGCCGTGGACGGTGACCCATTTAGCTCAAAGACGCATGACTTCGTCGGGTGTGTCACATTCAGTGGTGCAGTGCCATTGAGATACTTAGCGGGGTTCTCAAACATATCGGTGAATAGCCGATGGGAATCGAACAGCCCTATAGAGTGGACGGTAAATATCAAAAATATAGCTTCAGTAGTTGGACTATGCTTACCAACATGTGCATCAGGGAGTTTGCACACCAGATCTTGCAGCATAAGCGTTGTAAGGGCGTTTGCTGACAAGACGAGTTCTCGGATGAAGATGTTCCATTCCGTCGTGTTCCTCTGTGCCGACCAATAAAAGTTCGGGTATGATTGTGACGCATACAGAGGAGTAGTTTCTAAAGGGATCATCTGCCAGTGTTATGCCGCTATATTAATCACTGAACCGAACTTGTAGGAAGAAGATCGACGTACATTCTGGAACAAGAAATTCCTCGCGCCGCTCTCGTACAAGACCTTTACCCAATTTACTAGACACGCGGATACGTCGGCGATCGATGCTTTAGTGTTCCCGGAGACGATCGAATTAGCTCCCACATCGTTCGTCCCGAGCCACAAGGTGTAAATCGTCTCCTTAGGATCTAGCTTCAATGTTCTGTTCCTCTTCTCCTCGAAGTAGAGCGGAAGCTGGCCTTCGAAGAGCGAAAGGAAAGGCCCTATGGACGTGATGTATCTCGAGCATGTTGCGCCTATGCCTGCGAAGGGGAACAGCGAGACTCGGGCGTAACCTGCTGCGTACACTGGCCAGCTGACGCCGCCGTCTGGAGCGAAATTCACGTCAGTATAGCTGTCTCCGAAAGTGACGAGCTTTTTGATCTGCTTTGGTCGGACACCTTTGGCGGATACTGTTGAAACTAAGATAGTGGCTAGTAACAACGAGGATGATGACGAGAGTCTCATGTCTCGGAAGGAATGTCTCATTATCCCGTCTTCCTGCTGTATTTATCTCTCTCATGTATCCCATATAGTTCAGAAGCGCGACGAGTATAGTTCGCATCAGGGAAATGTCAGGTCCAGGCTTTGCCTTTTGACGTCTTTACATAGGCATGAAGGACGTGAAAGGTGATGCGGTACGTCAAACCAAGGTAGACAACGTCCTGGACAGGGAGTCAGCCGCCTTAAACGTCGCCTAGAGTAAGGCTCTAGACATATTCCTTGTTACAGGACAACATGTATTTCGTTCAGTGGGGACTACAAGAGGATATCAGGTAATTACTGTACCTCAAATTTCAGCCCGACGACATTATCCTTACTGTCAATGAACAACCGAGCAGACAGTGTGCATGGCCGGCATCCGAGGTTGCCTATGATGTACCACGGAATCGGACGCAGCATTTAGGCCTGTTGAGCGAGTATTGCTGTGCTGTTCTCGTGCACCGAGACTGCACCGAGACGAAGAAGACAAGATGGCCGCACCTCAGGCCTGAACGCCGGACGTCTGAGCAACGACGGCGCGACGGCATTCCATGGATGAGCCTGAGGTCGACGTCGCTGTGAGTGTGAGTGACAGTGCTGTCAGCTGCTGTCAGGGAGGAGGAGGAGGACATGGCCGCGGTGGATGAATCAGGTCACGTGGTTATCGGGCAGTGAAATCTGGCCGGGGGCCGGGGCCCATGCCGTCCATCCCGCTGCTCCGAGTCCAGGCTCTCTTGTCGCTTCGACGACACCAATTGCAACCCAGTTATGCCCCTTTCAAGCCTTTTGCTGCGTGTTGTATCGAAATGCTAGGCTGCGCCAACGCCTGCGAAAGCTCTGGAGACCTTTGCGGAAGACGCCACTGAGGCCTTTGCGTTTCTTGTACGGCTGTGGTTGCAATGTATGTAGCCTGTTCACTGTGTGACAACAACGACGCCGAAACCTCTCAATGATGTCATCATGTAAGTTCCGTGTCCCCAAAAACCCTGAATACATGTTTATGCATCTGACGTCCTTACAGCACTGGGATAACCCAATATTGGCTACAGTTCTTCTAGCTCAACCATGTGCCCCATGTACTCTTACCTCCTTCTATCACCTTGGCGACCTCTCGAGCCACGATCCTGTCCGCTTGCTCACTCGGATGAAGCTCGTCGAACCTAGTAGTAATCGGTTCACGGGTCAACTTATGCGTCTGGAGGAGTCACGACATACCAGAGATAACTGTCTCTTGCAGCAGAGCCGGTGACGGTCGTGCAAGTACCCACCGTACCACCGATCTCAAAGACGCATGAATTTATGGCGCCTGTCACGTTCAGCGGGGCGGTGCCGTTCAGGTACATAGCCGGGTTGGCAAACATGTCTGCGAATAGCCCATGGGAATCGAATAAGCCTGTAGTGTGCATGTGAGTCTCGTGCTATTTCCCCTAATCTTCGAGCTTACCTATATGCGCGCCAGGGAGAGTGGGGGCCAGAGCTTGCAGCATGAGCTTTGTGAGGGCGTTACCTGACAGGACGAGCTCAGTCATAAAGACGCTCCACTCCGTTGTATTCCTTGGTCCAGTCCAGAACCGGTCTGGATAGGCATTCGGGGAATATAAAGGGACGTTTTGTAAGGGAATCATCTTTTCATGTCGACGGGTTAATAACAAACCAAGCATATAGAAAGCCCCTTACGTTTTGGAACAAGAAATTCCTGGCACCACTAGCATATAGCGTCTTCACCCAATTCACCATGCAGGTGGCCACATCGACAATGGAGGCTTTGTTGCCTCCAGAGATGAGCGAGTTGACACCGACGTCGTTTGTGCCAATCCACAACGTGTAGATCGTCTCCCTGGGGTTAAGCTTCAACGACCCGTTGTCCTTCTCCGTCAGGTACAGGGGGAGCTGGCTTTCGAAGAGCGAGGGAAACGGCCGGAACGTGATGTTGTTGGAACACGTTGCTCCCGAGCGTGCAAAGGGAAACAACGAGACCTTCGCGTAGCCCGACGCATACACGGGCCAAGCAACGCCGCCATCTCCGACGTTGACGACGTCGGTATAGCTGTCGCCGAATGTGACGAGGTTTTTATCTGCTTCGGCAGCACACCCACGGCCCCTGCTGTTGACGCGTAGACGACGGCTAATGCTGCGGGGAATGAGAGCCTCATTGTCTGGAAAGTGTGCGTTGAATTTTCCCCATCGTTGTTCTTTTGTACATTTCTGACCTTTTCTTGCAGTTATAATCCATGTGGTCGAGAAGCTCGCGTGCTCGTCAGGCGGCATTAGAAGTTCTATTAGAAGCGCGGTGGCTCCTATTTTTGGACAGTTTCGTGTTCATTTTGTCTGGTTCTGTGCACCGCTCAAGGCTGACCGGCCCGCCCACCGCTTCAACGAGTGCTCTTTATGTTGATCTGGGAATAAGATACCTAGCGTTGCGATGTGGGGTTCGCGTGGGGATGGGGCATGGACTTGGCGGAGAAATTTCGGGGAGACGAAATGGTTATGTGTGTATCATGGTGTTGATCACCTTGATGGCCTTGCAGGTGGTGTACAGACTATAGCACTCCTGTCCCCAGTCGCGTACCTTCAAGGTATACCAGAGTGTCCAGAGCGGGCGGGTGCGGCGATGCAGCGTAGAAAATTTCATCCCCCACGCCGATAATCCCGAGGTGCGCACAGAGTCGCGATGCTGCGCGCAGGCGCACAACTTGGCACCTCTCGTACAAACGGTGGCGGCTGGTGGCGGGCCCTGGAAGCGTGGGCTGACAGATCTGCTGTCTCGTCGTCTCCAACGAGTAAACGAGACGAGTTTGCGAGGCTGGTGCTATTATCAAGTAAGACGGCTCGCACGAGTAAGTAGTACCAAGGCCAAGGACATGCTAGACGCCATTAATTATGGCGTGGAAAGGGGGTTCGAGGGTGGACGCAGGGCCAAGGACACTTCGCTTGTATGGTGTGATGTACGAGGCGGGCGCTCACATGCACAGGTTGATGCTGTCGCCGGCGCAAAAATAATGGCCACCTACTGCACCTTGCGGGAGATTTCCTCCTCGAATGAGGGGGAACGTAGATAACCGTAGACATGGTAGTACAGTGTATCAGCCGTCGTGACACCTTCCTGGGGCTGCTTCCGAAAATTTATCGATCGATGGCTAGCGTCAATACTCGCCCATGACATTCCCAATTCTTGGATTTTCCTCCTCCTTGGAAATATGGCCGAAAGAAGATAAGCCACCGCTGATGGGTTATTGGTGAAGACCCTCGAAGAGATCCAACCCACTGAGGTTCTGCCATACGCCGTTGTGCTAATGATAATGAGTCGAGAATGATGCGTGTATCTGAGTCGATCGCGAGGAAAAATTGCGTTGTCTTGAATGGTCCGAATACCTCGCGCTAGTTGGGGATATTCTTGAGAGAAAATAAGGCAATTGGTCAGATTGGCAAAGGCTATATTAGTGTATACATAGCCAGCCAACCGCAGAAACTGTGCAAAGGTGTTAAGAAGGTGTAAGTGGCAGCCAAGAAGCTGTGAAACCGAAAATGAAATGATTTTCGGTTATAACAGCCGAGTCATGGGAGAAATTTGAAAATTCGCTAACACCGACTCCTCCGAAGCCGCCCCCTCTTTCCTCATTGTCAACTACCCTCGATACCACCATGTTGGCAGTCGCTGCAGCGTCTAGGTTGTCCGTTCGGGTCGCGCGTCGGGCTGTTGTTGTTGGTGGGCAGCGCCAGGCAGCAATCTCTGCTGTCAGACGGCGAGACAATGTTTCTACTCGCGGCATCCAGTCTGTTGCACAAACTGACAGGGTATGTTCAACTTCACTTCCGAAGGATATCTGTATATCTAAGAACGATTATAGGACACTATAACGCGTCTCTTATACTCGATTGGCACAAGCGCGAGGTGAACGTCACCTCCGAATTTTCTCCTCTTCGTCCCACCCTTCCCAGCCCGCGAAATTTGCTGTCATCAAAGTCGGAGGGGCCGTGTTAGCACAGCTGGACGAGCTTGCGCTCAGTTTGAGCTTCCTGTACCGAGTTGGGCTTTACCCAGTGATTCTCCCGGGGCTGGGCCCCAGCTCAATGATATCATGGAGCGAGAGGGTGTTGTTCCCGACTACATCGATGGCATTCGGGTCACTGGTACGTGTATTGCTTATCGCCTTTTCTATCTCAACGCACACCTAATAGATGCCAAAACACTCCAAATTGCTCGCCGAGTCTTCCTCGAGGAGAACCTTAAGCTTGTCGGCCCTCGAAAAGCTCGGAACTCGTGCTCGCCCCATCACG